>CM040995.1:13465672-13498988 GCA_022985145.1 Pangasius djambal | reverse complement strand
TGTCAGCTTTTTTTTCTTTCTTTCTTTCTTTTCTTTTAGGTATATTTTGTTGTCCTACAGCCTCCCACTTTTCTCCACAGCCATCATTTGTAAAACAAAAGAGCAAAAGCAAGTCAGGTCTTACCTTGTGGATCAGAAAGCAGCTGCTGGTGTTACGCCTGTGTCTGCTACACACACACACACACACACACACACACACACACACACACGCTTCAGTCTTTCCGCCCCGCCCGGGTGAAGGACTGACCGCCATCAGGTTTCTTAAAGACACCGCGACTCTTAATAAACACACCGCAAATAAACACACAAACACACACCACAGGCTCACTGACGTTTAACTCACACAACGTACACTACATGGCCAAAAGTATGTGGACACCTGAGCATCACAGCCATATCTAGGTCTTCTCCTAACTGTTGCCACGAACTTGGAAGCACACAATTACACAGAATGTCTCTGTACACTGCTGCATTACAATTTCCCTTCACCGGAACTAAGAAGCCCAAACCTGTTCCAGCATGACAGTGTCCCTGTGCACAAAGCGAGCTCCAGGAAGACATGGTGTGCCAACATTGGTGTTGAAGAGCTCGAGTGTCCTGCACAGAGCCCTGACCTCAACCCCACTGAACTCTTTTGGGATGAAATGGTATGCTGACTGAACCCCAGGCCTCCGCACCCAACATCAGTGCCTGATCTCACTAATGCTCCTGTGGCTGATGAGCACAAATCCCACAGCCATGCTCCATAATCTAGTGGAAAGCCTTCCCAGAAGAGTGGAGGTTATTCTAACAGCAAAGGCAGGATTAAATCTGAAATGGGATGTTCACAGTGCGCATATGAATGTGATGGTCAGGTGTCTGCAAATTTTTGTTTACATATACAAACAGTCAGGTCCATAAGTATTTAGACAGTGACAGTTTTCATTGTAATGAAGATATAATTACAGGCTGTAATTCCTAAACGGTTAATGCACATTTTTTGTTAAACCCCTTGAATTAAAGCTGAAGGTCTACAGTTCAATCACATCTTGATTGCTTCATTTCAAATCCATTGTAGAGGTGTGCAGAGGCAGAATTACACAAATTGTGTCACTGTCCAAATATTTATGGACCTGTGTGTGTGGGTGTGTGTGTGTGTGTGTGTATATATATATATATATATATATATATATACACACACACACACACAGTCAGCAAAGTTAGAAATATGCTATTTAAGATTTACTTACTAGAGATTACGTTTACAAATATGTACGCAAAGGTAAAAGACATTTTGAAGATAGTTGACCGTCATAACAGGCGAAGTGCAGTTTTTCATGTTTTCTTTCCAGCTTTTTGCCTGTGCCAACCCACTGTAACTACTTTATTTTGAAATATATTCATTAAATAATTCTAATAATAATAAAATAACATTTTCCATTTATATTATTTTTATATTTATTTAACCTTGTTACCTGAACACATTCACCCCCATTTATTATTTGCAACATTCCAGAAGTCACATACAAGATTTTGTATCATCCGAATTTCCTGAAGATCATGGGAAGAAGAAAATTACATTCTTCAGTATTAAAAAAAATAAATAAATAAAAAAATTGAAACAAAACTTAACCATGTTCCTTTCAACCCTGTTGCTCATTTAAGAGCAAAATGCAGCCATTTTATGCAAATCAACACGATGAAAATGAGATTGAAGCCTGAGATGGATTATATTTGCATGATTAAACGCGTGTTTTCTTAAATTCGATCTTCATTCGTTCATTTATTCACTCATCTTCAGTAAACACTCCATCATGATCAGCGTTGAGGTGGGTCCAGAGCCTATCCCGGGAACGGTGTGTGTGAAGTGGGAGAACTCATCCTCGATGGGATGCCAGTCCAGCGCAGGGCAGCATGCACACGCATACGTATTCATGAACACTTGGATGTTTTTGGCCAGTGGGAGGAAACCACAGAACCCAGAGGAACCCCACACAAACACAAAGAGAACATGCGAACTCTGCTCAGACAGTAAACCAAGCTCAGGACTGAACTCAGGACCCTGGAGCGGTGAGGTGCCAAACGTTACCCCCTGCACCATCATGGGCCCAGATTCAATGCTGAAAAATGATTTTAAAAAAAAACAAGAAAACATCATCATTTAATTAAGAGTTACAAGGGTTAAATGCACCACAATCATGAAATCAGCCATACGCTACACAGTAAAAACTGAACACTAACATTTTGTGTTAAACAGAAATGACAAATAAGCAGCACAATACTTCACATCATTGAACAACCACAGACTGTAAAAGCACAACTGAAAGGAAAAAGTGTCCAGCAGCCCACACTTTATTTTTTGGTGACTTTAATACATCATCCAGGTCTCGGAAGTACGATAAATCTCACTAAACTGCCCAGTGTGAACACACCACTCGCCCTAAAAGTAACCAGCGTGACACAGCATTAGTACATGGTTTATGGATATGTTCTTGATGGAACGTGTGCTTGAGGTAACTTCTGCCAAAATGACTGCTATAAATTCTAAATTTAACTGGCAGAGCCTTTGTATGTAAACACAATGAGGGGCAATGAAGTAAGTTTCTAGAAAGAGAAAGGTGTGGAACGTGGATAGAAACATGCCTTTTAGCTATAGCCAAACCCACATATTACTCATTACTACGTATGTTTCCATTTACTGGTTTTCAAAAATGGCAGGAGAATGTGCATTCCCGTCAACTGATGCTTTTGTAGAATAGCCTGAAAAGAAAGTGACACAATAATTCGAGCGATACAATGCCAAGTCGGCCACAGAGACACAGGAGCGCACACACTTGCTGGCATTATTTACTCAAAAACTTGCTTCTGAATGATCGATTCGCCTCAGGCTCCATCACACCACCCCATCGTAGATCATTTTCCTGTAACAGCACACCTCAGCCAAGAGTAAAAAACATGCAGAATTTTAAAATAAATAAACCCTAACCCTGTTATTGATGTGTTTTCCAACTTAAAAATTTGCATAAAACTGCTAGAACTGGAGAAGTATGGCCATGGATGCAGCTCAAGTGTGATGGTGTGTAACAGCTGATAGAGATGTTCTATGGTATGGAGTCTTTATAAAAATAAAAAAAAAAGAAAGAAAGGCACAACATTAAAAGAGTTCACAACCAATAAAATTTATTCAGGTATATATTACAATTATGTACATTATCCTGTAACAAGTAAATATTAAAATAGACGTATTTTTAGAACCATCGTTCAAAAGGCGTGTTGTAAAAAATAGGTTTTGTTTTGTTGTGATCTCACATTAAAACTGTAAAAGTAAGTTTCCGTTTTCTAACGAGAAGACACATCAATCCTGTTTTCTCTTAATGTGCGCAAGACACAACGGGAAACACGGAGGAAGTGAGTGTTACTAAGAGACGACAAAGGCGGGAAAAAAGCAGGACCACTTACATAAACCTCACCACAGCACAGCTTTCAGAAAAAGAATTACAAACCTGCAACGCATGCACAGCATAGAAATCACAAGTCAAAAAACACCTGCTGTGATGAATCTAGGAGGAAACATGTAGTAGAAGAAGAAGGAACAAACAAAACAAACATAATTCAAAAACACATGCTTAAAGAGTTAAGCCAACAGCAACAACAGAGAGGACGCTCAATATAAAACCAACTTTGGTCCATTAAACATTTGACAAAAAGTTTACAGTCAAAATATCTATTAACTTCCTTTCTGTTATTTTCTCTTTTTACAAGTTAAAAATAATAATTACATGGCTATTTACAAATGCACAATCAGTATGTATAAAATAAGTTAAAAAAAAGAATGAAGAGCACAATCTATACATCATGAACACTCACTTTTGAAACGAGTTGGAACGAGACCTCTCTGTTCTATCGGAGAGGTAAAGTGTTTGCTGCTTCTAACGTTTCCCTCTCCCACCTCTCTCATGTTCTCACGCTCATCACTGAGGGTAGGCATCGCCCTCTGCTGGCTGGATCTCCTCCATGCAGCTCTGCCTGCCTGCGGTTCTACTGCTCTGAAACAGGGACTTTAAGTGCATTTCAGTTTGGACCTAAAGCCAGCAGCCGTAAGAATCTATGTTTTGCACTGGATTCTTATGGCAGAAGTGCATCTGGAGCAGGTAAGTGTATTGAAACAAGAGCTGATACAGAGAAAAGTAATTGGACCTTCAGGGACGCAATGCTAAGCCTTGGACCCGGTACAGAAACGTAGCATGTGCGTTTAGTTTTTTTTGGCAGACACTCCTATCCAGAATGACTTACAAAAAAAAAAAAAAAAAAACAACTGCAGACTTTCTAATCTGCAGTGATGGAGGACTGTTATTCAATTCTGCGTCACTGTTATTATTAATTTTTTTTTCTTTTCTCTGGAGTGTCTGATCATACTGTGCAAGACTGCACGACACACACACACACACACACACACACACACACACACACACACACACACACACACACACACACACAGCAGCTTGCCCAAAACAAGTGCTTTGTGTTTCTCTACTCCTCTCGAGCCCTGGAGAGACGAGCCTTGTCAGTTCTTTTCGATCCGAGCGCTGGCTCACTGCTGTTATATCGGGGTGAGGTCAAAGTCATCGTTGACCTCCACAAGGGGGATGTGAAACTCGGGGATTTCGAAGATGCTGGTCGATTTGTAAGTGGCAGGGTCCAGCTCCTGTAGCTTCAGCTGCCACTCCAATCGCTGAACGGCATTAAGAGCTGCTGCCTCGTGCTGCTGCCTCATCAGGAGACACGTCTGTGACCGACAAAAGCCAGAGTAACGCAAGCCATTATGACAAAGGCCTTGCAAACCAAATTCCACATTTCATATTGCTTTTACAATGTCAACTATGAACCAAGATATGTAATTTCAAATAACATTTTTTTTTTAAAAAAAAAATGCAATAATAAGAATTAGGAATAGTCTTTATCCTTGTGTTAAATATCCTGTCACTAAAACTCCACACACAAAACAAATAAAATATAAACTACATCATCAGCCATAACAACCACCACAAAAATAATATAGTTTACCTTTAACTTGTCAAATTTGTCATCCACATCCTGAAGCCAAGACATGAATTGTCTTGCGTTAAACCGATCTCTCACTGAGGTTTTCCCGTCATCTCCCTGCCATGCAAGCAAACGATACACATGAGTATAAAACAAAAACAATCACTTATTAATACGTTGTTTTCCTTTCGACTAGTTGCGAATACCAGTGCTTCTTTTAATGCATGAACCTGAGTCAATATACAATTCCTGAGACTGTACAACACTGGCAAAAGTAAATGACTTGAATGCATTTTCGGTACAGTGCTATCAAAGTCTGAAATAGCACTATGAGGCATTTCAGCCACTAAGGTCAGATAATTTTTCTGGTCTGTCACGTTTCAAGTTATTTTGTCTAACTGGAGTTAAATATGTATCTCCAGAGCAAACCATGTGTGCATGACGTATCATCAACACACAACAGAGTCACCATAAGGACACGAAAAGATATCGCAGCACCACCAATAAAACAATAGTCTGATAGAGGAGAGACTGGCAGTGACTTACCTGTACATCCTGGGGCATGTTGTATACTTCGGCGTCCAACAAGACCGTGCAAGCACTGAAGGGTAGTGCCTGATTGGCTAACGTTCTTGCAGCACGATAATGGACACGCAGGACTTCTTGCTCATTGGATACAATCAACTTCTCCTGTGAATAGGGGGCGGAGGGGAAAAAAAAAAAAAAAAAAAACATTCAGGTGTGAAAAAACTGGTAAAGGCTTGTCCCAATGTGAAGGAATTTCTGAAGAGTGGTTAAAAGGAGCATGTAACATAAAATAACAGGATGCTACTTTCTCCAATATTGTTCAACTTATACAGGATTTACTAATTAGTTCTCACAAGAACTACAATAAACTGTGAAGTGCTGGAACCCTAGAACTTAACCAAGTAATTTGTATCTACTGCACTGATAAGGATTGTATTCAGATATAGCCATTTACCCTTTCAATGCTGTGCTGCAAGCGTAGTTTCATGCGCACAACCTCCTGCTGTTTGAACATCTCTTTTAGTGGTTCAGGTAGTGAGGGTGGTGGTGTTATCTAATAAAAATAAATAAATAAATGAATCAGTACATTAGTTTGGCTGACATTGAAAAATATTTGCAACACAAAAATGAAATAGTAAGCGACTCACCGTTGGAATACAGAGCTTGCTCAGAGGATTCCCATCGAGCAAGTAGGACCCATTGAATGTAACATACTCATCATAGTATTGTGGTGCTTGAGGAATGACACTACATAGCACCTTCCTCTTCTCCTCTATCTTTTTGCGGATGTGCAGAAACTCATAATAAGGATTAGCCCTTTCTGTCTGGTAGGGCTGAATTTCCTCAAGCTTTAGGGAGTCCACGATTGCTGCCAAAGACTGCTGGGTCTTTTCCTTAAGCTGCTGGGCTGAAAGGCTGACTTGGGTTGAAGGAGAAACTCTGTGCATCTTCCGTTTTCTTGGATGAGTGACCTGGATGTCGACCTCATCATCCAGAGGTTTCACTTTTGTCCTCGCTCCAGTTGGATCACTGTCTCTGTCTGCCACGGACAATGGAGAAGAGCTTCCAGAAGTTGCTCCACTGGTTAGTTCTGATTGAGAATCAAGTTGAACCCCAGTGCAGCCCAGATTCTGATCTCCATCTGCTGGAGTACCTGGTTTTGCCGGTTTCTCTTCAACAGCAAGCTGGTCTGGCATCTCCACATAAACATCTGCTTTAGCATCTGTGTGAGGCTGGGTTTGAGCCGGATCCTCTGTAGCCACCACTTTCTCTACTTGTGTCTCAGCAACAACCTGGCTATTGTCTGGCTCTTCCCTTGATACTTCCATTGGCTCTTCAGATGTCTGTTCAGGACTAGCACTGTGAGGGACATTTGAAATTGAAGGGACAGGCAAACCACATTCATTTTTCTCCAGCTGTGAATCAGCTGCACCTGCATTCTCATTGGAGAGAACTGACTTGCAGTCATCTTCTGAAATCCTGTCTGTAACTTGCTGATAATCTCTGACCACACTAGCTGTACATGGCAGTGTTTTAGAAGACTCCTCAGAACTGATCCTACAAGAGGTAATGGATGGAGCTTGGCTAGTTGTCCAATCCATTCTGCTCCCACCAGAAACATTCTCCATACATCTGTCCTCCATTCTGTTTTCAGGACCCACTGATAGACTTCTCGCCCTTTGCTCTAGTCTCAAATCAACGTCTGTCCTTGCTGGGTGGTCAATATTGGGTTCTGAGACAGAATCCAACTTCAGGTTAAGTGACTGCGTAGGTGTTTTGGTGGTGAAGCTTTGCTCTGGCTGTGACGATGCAGCTGATGCAACCTGGGACACAGGTGCTAACGAGGAATTTTTGTTTGAGCCGTCTGTCATTTCTGTGTCAGAGCTGTCAAGTTGATTTTGTCCACTTCGCTCTGGTAAAGTATCATTGTTAAGCTTGCTGACCTCTCCTGGAGTTGGCAACAAACTGCTGGCTTGTGAAAGGCTAGTTTGCTGACCTGTGAGATCCTTTATTGAAGTATCTCGAGAGTTAGATACACATGCAAACTGGCTGTTTGAACTGCCACTCGCATCCTCAACACCAACAGAATGTTCAACTTCAGGTACAGCACAAGGGAGATACATTGACAGTGGGTTCGGAATACTAAGACTTTCCTGCGTGACTGCTCCACTGGCTTCAGGCTGGTGTATTTTACCAGGCTCCTCATTGGAGTATGCTACATCACCAACTTTTTGAGATTCTTCAATCAGTCTGTCTGTTTCGCATGGACCAGCTTTAGCATCCTCATCCAGGACAGCTCTTAAGTAAGGGGATACAAGTCTGCTTGACAGTGGTGTTCGACTGCCAGGAGCTATGTCAGGAAGACTGTTCGTATCTTTATCGTTGACAACTGGTGATCTGGAGGACTGAACTGTGAGGGAAGACTGGAGGAAAGGTGGCTGGGAGTCGGATGCTTCCAAATTGAGGTCCGAGTCATACTCAGTGGGCCTGGGTGTTAGCATGCTAGCCTGGCAGGAATCCTCTGAACTGGCTACTGAGATCATGGACACTGATCTTGACATGATACCAGATCGTTCACTGTCAGGTCTTGGAGATCGACTAAGGCTGTTTTCCATTACAGGACCAGCCTTTCCGAAACATGAGAGACTCTTTGCATCTAGCGAAAGCGTCCTTCCACTGGTTGCATCCTTTAAGATCTTCTCACGACTGGAAGGCTCTGGGATTTCTGAGCTCTTGGAGCGCAAGAGTTCTTTGTTTGCACATGGTTCACTGGAAGTGGAAATTTTTGCTTTATCTTTGTTTTTCTGCTTCCCAGAGTCAGCTCCTGGTCGTTGTTTCAGCCGTTCCCTCTCTTTTTGCTTGATCTTTTCCAAGTGTTTCTTGTGCCACTGCTCAATCTCCTGATCCTTCAGGCTAAGCATACGTTCAAAGCTGGTCTGCATGAGGTCATCATTAACCAATCTTTTCTCTTTGGGACGGGTTTCCTTTTGTGCAGGTGAGGCTTTGGATTTGGACCTGTCTGACTCGGACTCAACAGGCCTTGCTTTACTGAGTTTGCTATCCCTATTCTGCTGTGATCTCTCTTTATCCTTGTGCCGCTCTCGGTCCCGGTCCCGATGCCTTTCCAAATCTCGATCCCTCTCCCGTCGGTCTCTGTCTTTCTCAGGGGTTTTCATAACCTCTTCTTTTAATTTTGAGGTTACCGTTTTATTGCTCTCGGATGTGTACCCCTTTTTCTCTTCCAAAAGAAATTTGAGATTAGAACTTGAGGAGGAGAGAGTGGCTTCTTTTGATTTTTCTTTTTTCTTCTTGTCAGAGTCTTTGTCTTTTTCTCTTTCCTTTTCTTTAATTCGATCCATTTTGCTATGATCACTGTTCTTCTCGGGAGCCTTTCCTTTCTTTTCCGAACTCATTTTATCCTTGTCCCTGTGATCACTTGAGGAATGCTCTTTCTCTTGCCGTTCTTTCTCACTTCTTCTGTCAAGCTTGTCCTTGCTCTTTTTGTTTTCTTCATGCTTTTTTGTAACAGGCACCGGTTTAAGTTTTTCACTTTCCTTGTGACTCTTCTCACCAGACAAATTAGATGTGGTTGTTAATCTGTCCCTCTCTTTCCACCGATCTGTAGAGTTGTGAGGGTCAGATTTATCTAACAAATGTTCCAATTTGGATTTCTTTTCTTTTTCTGCCTGTTTTTTCTCACATTTTTCAGATTCTCTGTCCTTTGTGAGTAGCCGTTTATCATTTTTCTCTCGAGAACTCTTCTCTGTAGTCTCCAGCTGACTGTGATCAACCAAGTTTCCAGTAAGAGGCTTGTCTTCTACCTCCTCTTTTACACAAGGACTTGGAAGTGTGTCTTCAGGCTTTCGTAACAAGTTAAGACTTTCCGACCGGTCATTATTTTCAGCCCCTTTCCCATCCTTTCCTCCTTTTTCATCTTTATATGCCACCTCTTTCTTCTCTTTTTTTATGAGTTTGTCTTTCTCACGCTCATCTTTTTGTTTTCTCTCCTTAGTGCTGTTGCAGACCAAATGTTTGTCTTTTAATGTTGCTTTTTCTTCTTTAATAGGTGATGAGTCAAGGGACTTCTGAGGAGAACAACTGCCTGGTGTCTCACATTTCCCTTTCAGTTCTTCATTCTCATCACTTTTGAAGAAATTCTCTTTCCAAAATTCTCGGTCAAACTCCATGTTCCTATGTCCATCTTTTCGTAGTTCTTTCTGGCGATGCCGATTTCTCTCAGACTCATAGTCTTTCCTGTACTTGTCCTTCTCCTTGTGTTTTAGCTTATGCTTCTTGACAACCTTTCCATCTTTGTCAGCCTTCCTGAAGGCTCCTTCAGAACCATCCATACTATTGCTTAAACTGGCATCTTTAAAAGGACTGGAGCTTCTGTCATCACCATCTAAGCTGTGTTCTTTATAGTGATGTTTGCTTTTGTCCTTGTGCTTGCAGCTCTTACTGCTGGAACCTTCTGTGTAGTCAGAATCTGTGTAGTGGTTGAACTTGACACCATCTATAGGGCAGGATCCATCTCCAATGGAGACAAAAGTCTTAGCATTTTCCTGCTTTAACGGAGTCATCTGCTTGTCAGTTTGGCTGTAACTGAGCTTTGGGGATTTCACAGCTGACAAGTGAAAGAGGTGCACTGATGAATCGTCCTTTGGGCTGAAGGACATTTTGAAAGAGTCTTCCTCCCGAACACTTTTATCAGAGTTGTCAGACACTGTTGCTGTAGAAAATAGAAGAGACTTGCTGTTTTCTTTTCCATCCTCTTGAACCTCTTGATTTTCCTTGTTTTTGCTTTGGCTCTTGTTCTTCTTCTTGTTTGCCTTGCCTTTTTCTGCTGGTGTTAGGGTTAAGCTTTCTCTTTTTGTTCTGCTCTCTGTTTTGTGAGTATCATTGCAGAGTGACCTGGTTGGTGAACACTTTCGTTCTGAAGGAGCCTCCATTTCATCGTCTGAACTCTCTGAACTGCAGTAGAGGACTCGGGATGATTTTGGCTTTTTTAATTTGCAGGATGACATTGTCTGATCGCTCTTGTTGGACTGTTTGGGTGTGTAATGGTTTTGCTCTTTTTCCTCCTTCTCTTTCTGACGTGCTTCTCGTCTCAGAATGTGTCTGTCATTCAGGGCCTTGCTCAGGTCTTCCTCCTCTTCCTCATCTTTGAACTCGTATTCATCCACACCAGACACTGAAGATGTGGCCTTTGCCGTGGTCGATTTGCCATCAGAGTCCTTCTCAGTGTCTGAGTACTCCATATTCTCATCTACACTGGAGGGGTTTACTGATGGAGGGTCCTCAGAGTCTGTAACATACAGTGCAAACATAAGCAATAATCAAGTATTCGACTTTTAAGATGAGGAAAGAAAAGAAAAAAAGACATTATGCATGCAATAGTAAAACCCACAGACAACGAACAGACCAAAACTGAGCTAGATACACTATATGGCCAAAAGTTTGAGGACACCTGACCATCACACCCATATGTGCTCTGTGAGCATCCCATTCCAGATTTAGTTCCCCTATGCTGTTATAATAACCTCCATTCTTCCGGGAAGGCTTTCCACTAGATTTTGAAGCGTGGCTGTGGGGATTTGTGCACATTCATCTACAAGAGCTTCAGTGAGGTCAGGCACTGATGTTGGGCGAGGAGGCCTGGGGTGCAGTCAACATTCCAGTTCATCTCAAAGCTGTTCAAGTGGGTTGAGATCAGGGCTCTGTGCAGGACACTCGAGTTTTTCCAACCGTGGCGAACCATGTCTTCATGGACCTTGCTGTTTGCACAGGGACACTGTCATGCTGGAACATGTTTAGACCCCCTTGCCCCAGTGAAGGGAAATGTTAATTCTATAGCATACAAAGACATCCTTCCCAGTTGTGTGCTTCCAACTTTGTGGCAACAGTTTGGGGAAGAACCACATATGGGTGTAATGGTCAGGTGTCAAACCTTTGGCCATGTAGTGTAGATATAGAGAAGTTAATGTCCCTGTACCTGAAGAGCTGTCATCTGGGTCAGACAATGGGATCTCCCCCTTCAGTAGCTGCTCAACCTCCTGAGAATCAGCAACGTCCACCGGCCGCTCGCCTCTCTTGTTTGCCTGGAAGGCATTTCCTCCATGCTGCAAGAGTAACTTCACAATCTGCAAAAGAGTAGGTACATAAGCCCGCTGGAAAAACACTGGTGAGAATTAAATAACCTGGTTATCAGTCAGAATGGCTGCTTGGAGTAGTTATGTATTTTACAAACATCTTATCCAAAGAATTTAACAAACTCCACAATTCACAAAGTTATCAGAGCTATAAATGCTTTATGTTTTACTTCACAAATCAGTTCTCTATTTCTCATGCCACTGCAGAGGTACTCAAACACTGGAATTATAAGAGAGCGCTGTAAAGAAACATACATCCTTGTGTCCACTGCTGGAGGCATCATGAAGAGGGGTGTCATCGTCCAATCCTTGTGTGTTCACCTCAGCTCCTGCACCAATAAGAACCTTTGCTACATCATAGTAACCAAGGTTGCAAGCTTCATGTAGAGGTGTCCAACCTACAAAAACAGAGTCGAACAACCTTTAGAAAAGTAAATAATGCACTCTTGCATTAAAAATGACCATGTTTAAAGACAATATTACCTGCAAAATCTTTCATGTTTACATCCGCCCCGAGTCCAATCAGCTCCTTCACTTGTTTGACATCCCCTCTGATGGCAGCCATGTGCAGCGGTGTTTCTCCGCGCTCGTTCCTCTTGTTCACCTTGTCTTTCTGACGCGAAGTGGAGCTATTTGGCGTCTTTTTCTGCACTGCTGGAGCTTGGGAGGGGTGGCTCGGCGTCGTGTCTGCAATGAACGAAAGTATACTACAAATTATATATTGAAATATCTTCTTGGTTCGAGTAAGAGGAAGTAAGAGTAGAATATGAAGACATCATGTCTGAGATTTACTGCAATCTAAAAAAGGATATGTTTTGCACATCTTGTATGACTGGAAGATCCCCAGTTATAAGTTTCAACAGAAAATTGACAATTCCACATACCAAAAATACAGTGTCAGGCAGCTGCAATTACCTGGACTGTTGTCTCTTGCTGTCATCTGCATCAGCAAGGCCATCTGCTTGCGTTCAGACAGTGGGTAACCGAACAAAATATTCACAGGGGTGGACTTCTTACCCCCGGACTCCTTTTTTACCCTCTTTTTATCCGGACCATCTTTATCTGCATGAAGAGATGATGACCAAGAGCAATTTGAATTCCAGGAATCATGAATTCCATTTGATAGCTTGAAAGCTTCATGTTGTTTCTGAAAAGGTTTCTAGTATGTAGCAAGGCAAATAGCAAAACAAATCGGATAAGAATATTGATGTAAGCTTTTCTAGATACATGCATTATTCAGTGAAATTGTTCACCTCAATTTTGTGTGCACGATTTTAAAGGCATGCGTGTAAAATGGATATAGCAGACGTGTTGCCTGGAGACAGAAAACTACTGTCGTTGTTAAGTGGAAAAAAAGGAGAGAGAAAAAAAAAAAAGATTCTCTATATTCAGCAACAAGAGAAGATAATGCAATCACTGTGTCCCCCACCCAGTTATGGAAAGAGCTAGATTACAGAAAGTTCATGCGGTAGGAGTTAGTGTTTTCTAAGCGCCGTTCTCAGACAGAATTTTATATCATTCAACCCGAATTATTACATGGCAAAAGTCATATGCAATATGTCAGGCAAAGGGTGTGCTGGGATTTATTTAAGGCTGACGCACATCAATATGGTGCTCATGCTTGCTGAGTTAAGCATTCTGTAAAATGGCTCGAGTTTCTCCGCCGATCATTTTGCTGCCTTTGAGCAGCACAGCAGAGCGGAGGATTTAGCTGAGGCAGTTACCTGCGTATATCCTGCAGGGAGGAAGTAATCTCTCTCCCCACATATCGCTCGACTGGCCGGGGTCAGAGTCATCTACAGTGCAGAAGCAGAGAAGCAGGAGGAGGGGGAGGAGGAGGAGGAGGAGGAGGAGGAGAGGTTGAAAGGGGGAGGAGGGGGAACGGGAGAGGAGAGCATTGCGTTACACTCACTCGCTCCCCCTCTTGCTCAGATGATAAGCAGAAAATACAATGCGCTTCGACATGGCATAAGAGGGCTCCGCCACTGAAAGCCGAAAAAAACACCTCAGTATGACAAAATAGGCAAAATCTACCCCTTTCCCAAGGGTTATTCTGTCTCCTCTTTCCCTACATATAGCAAAAGGGATTCAGTTCCTATTATGGTAACAAGCATACGCTCTTATAGATATAAATTGAAAATGTCTCAAAACATCCATTAGAATTTCCTTGATAGAATAAAGTAAACCCCACTGTCCACATCCACAACCTTCGACATAATGAGCTGAAATAAATAAAATAATAAAATAAATAAAAAGGCACTTTCAGTACAAACCTAAGAAGTAGAAAGACTACAATCCCACATTATTACAGAAAATACAATTCTCAGTCAAAACAGCTATTTCTAGTTGCTCTACCAGTCACACACATGAATAACATTTCCCTGTCTTCCATATTTGAAGACATTGGCTCAACTGTTATATAACTCCAGGGGTATAAAAAAAAAAAAAAAGCGCAGCGGTACAGTGCGTATGTTTAACCATTTCCAGAGCTAACCACAAGAGGCAGCGTAGAGGCGCATGAACGCTACTGGAATTTTCTACCAGAATGAAACTGACCCGTGTCTGAGTCCCGCTCGTCGTTACGGGGAGGGCTGACACTGAAGGAGAGCTTGCGTTTCATGGAAGACTTTGCCTTCCCCTCCTTCCCCATAATCTCACTCCGATCCAGCTTCGGAGTTTTGGTAAATGGGGAGATTTTATCTTTACTCTGCAGAGGAGAGAAAAAAAAAAGAAGAAAAAAAAAAAGAGAAGAAAAACAAAAAAACAAAAACAACAGTGATTGCTATGAACAATTCAAAATCTAATGTGGAACACCACCTCTATTAATTATACAGTGTTTATGTCAAATAAAATTTGAATATGAAATCTGGGCACAATCAGTGTAAAACACAAATATATACTCAGTAACTACAGCAAGCCATTAAACTGAAATACTCCTCTTACACATTTCTCAGTCTTACGTCTAAGCACTGACAGATGTGAGAGCTTCACACGCACTCCGGAGAGCACCAAACAACCGAAACCTGGTCCGACTAAAATCAAGTTTACATCGATCTGCATAAAATGACATGAAAGGGACTGAGTGCTTATCTTACTGCGATACTGTTTCATTTTTATCATTCGGTTTTTTTTTTTTGGAACAGACTGCACTGTGGGATTTACAACAGTACGGCCTGAGAAAGATACGCACCAGTTACTATAAATAATAAAATAAGAAATAAAGTATATTTATTTATAGAGCACAAACAGACCAGCAGACATGCATGTGTTTTCGCTTAAATACATTTTAAAGAAAGTCTTATCATCAATGAAATAGCTCCATAGGTGTGGGCAACATCAGACATTTTTATTGACCTTAAATAATAGCGTTTTATTCCTATTACACCAACAGATCTTCTTTCTCGCTTGAAGTTAATAGGACAAATGCAGCTTGTCATGTTACAGAGAAACTGCAAAACTCTCTGGCATTCCCATGTTGGAAAACTTAAAGGAACAGCTCATACTGTTCCAAAGCACTAAATGTCTGCTTTCAGAAATTGATTTAAAAAAA
Organism: Pangasius djambal; assembly: GCA_022985145.1. Classification (NCBI taxonomy): domain Eukaryota; kingdom Metazoa; phylum Chordata; class Actinopteri; order Siluriformes; family Pangasiidae; genus Pangasius; species Pangasius djambal. The sequence goes on along the minus strand of CM040995.1, from coordinate 13,483,739 downwards.
GTTTTAGAAAATTAATCAACACCTTCTGACCAATCAGAGTTGAGCAATCAACAGCACTGTCATATAAATGCATACTATTAACTCATTGCTAACAAATTCAGTATTCTACCATTTGTCTATACAAAACGCACTAGCATGACCTCCAGAGGAAAAACACCCGATGAGAACCCATAAGACGTATACGTTAAAGCACACCCTACCTAATCCCTGACTTATCAAAGAACTTTTATACTGCTGTGGGAAAATGACTTCAGCAAATGAACTAGATGTAATAACAGAAAGAAGAAAAAAAAAAGATCAGTAGTGGTTCTGTCACCTTCTTCCCGGTCGTCTTTTCCACCATGGCTCCATCTCTGTCGGTCCCCGGCTTGGCCATGGTGCAGCTTCTGACTAGCTGTGGCAGCTACGGCTCACGGGGTTCATCATGGGCCTGCAGAAGTGAAGCCTCAGATCAGAATCAGCACACATTTGGTCTGCATCAGATCCGGTATATGACATGCTTTGTGCTCAGACACACTGTTAAAGGCATGTTAATGTAATGCACTGGCCCATGGATTATGTGTTTGTAGTAATTCGAATGAAGTGCTAAAAAAAGAAGAATTGAATAAGCCAGCATAAGATGTAATGACTAATACCATTAAGCAAGGAATCTTATCTTATGCAAGTGCTGCTATTCTGATACTATGAAAATCAGGGTCACAGCTCAATGTTCTAGGCATCGTGTGCAAATATAAGATCTTATTAGTGGTGCTTCATAGCTCAACCACAGATATTTACAGTTACCTGGCAGACAATTCGGTCCGATCAGACTCACATAACTGACTTACTGTCTCCAGCAGTTTTTTTTTTGCTCACTTTACTTAACTTGTCCAATAACCAGTGAAAGAAATAAGTCTACTTCCTACTAACTTGCCCAAACAAAATATTTCAGTTGATGCTTGTTCAAATGCAACATGCTCCAGTTGGTTCATGTATTTCTCAGTGGAGTAAATCACCTCGATGCTGTGCTACGTGCTACTCGTTTCCCGAATCCTCCCACCTGATGTACATTTAAACAGTTCATCAAGTGAAAAAGACTCCAGCCTCAGACTCAAATAACTCCAACACCACCAAAGCTCATAACTGAATTGTCAGTCAATTAGCTTTTCATACTTTTAGCTGAACAGCGTTAGCTACTACATATAACAGTTCCCTAACAACAATGCAAAATTACTGCCATTTGTCATATAATTTGTCAAAATGTGAGAATATTATGTATTATATTATACATTATATTATGCATGTATTATATTATAATGTACACTGATCAAAAAAAATTAAAGGAACCCTTTGAAAACACATTTTTCCCCATTGAGATCTGATATCATGCTGGATATCTATACTGATATGGACTGGGTAATGTGTTAGGAACGAAAGGACGCCACATCGTTTGATGGAAATGAAAATTATCAACCTACAGAGGGCTGAATTCAAAGACACCGCGAAAATCAAAGTGAAAAAAATGATGCAGCAGGCTAGTCCATTTCGCTGAAATTTCATTGCAGCAACTCAAAATGGTACTCAGTAGTTTGTATGGCCCCCACGTGCTTGTATGCATGCCTGACAACGTCGGGGCATGCTCCTAATGAGACAACGGATGGTGTCCTGGGGTATTTTCCTCCCAGATCTGGACCAGGGCATCACTGAGCTCCTGGACAGTCTGAGGTGCAACCTGGCGGCGTAGGATGGACCAAAACATAATGTCCCTCCACGGATATGCCTCCCCAGACCATCACTGACCCACCACCAAACCAGTCATGCTGAACGATGTTACAGGCAGCATAACGTTCTCCACGGTTTCTCCAGACCCTTTCACGTCTGTCACATGTGCTCAGGGTGAACCTGCTCTCATCTGTGAAAAGCACAGGGAGCCAGTGGCGGACCTGCCAATTCTGGTGTTCAATGACAAATGCCAATCGAGCTCCACAGTGCCGGGCAGTGAGCACGGGGCCCACTAGAGGACGTCGGGCCCTCAGGCCACCCTCATGAAGTCTGTTTCTGATTGTTTGGTCAGAGACATTCACACCAGTGGCCTGCTGGAGGTCATTTTGTAGGGCTCTGGCAGTGCTCGTCCTGTTCCTCCTTGCACAAAGGAGCAGATACCGGTCCTGCTGATGGGTTAAGGACCTTCTACGGCCCTGTCCAGCTCTCCTAGAGTAACTGCCTGTCTCCTGGAATCTCCTCCATGCTCTTGAGACTATGCTGGGAGACACAGCAAACCTTATGGCAATGGCACGTATTGATGTGCCATCCTGGAGGAGTCGGACTGCCTGTGCAACCTCTGTAGGGTCCAGGTATCATGCTACCAGTAGTGACACTGACCCTAGCCAAATGCAAAACTAGTGAAAAACAGTCAGAAAAGATGAGTAGGGAAAAAAGTGTCAGTAGCCTCCACCTGTAAAACCATTCCTGTTTTGGTTGTCGTCTCATTGTTGCCCATCTAGTGCACCTGCTGTTAATTTCATTAACACCAAAGCAGCTGAAACTGATTAACAACCCCCTCTGCTACTTAACTGACCAGATCAATATCCCAGGAGTTTAACTGACTTGATGCTATACTCTGATTTAAAAGTGGTCCTTTAATTATTTTGAGCAGTGTATTTATATTAGTGCTTATGTCAAACAAATGGGACATTAACTAATGCAGGGTGACAGTAGTCTATAATTTTATTTTATTTTTTGCAACTAGACAAAACCAGACAAATTCAAAATAAATATCCGCAACCTACCCTGCTAAATATCCGCAACCTTCCCCGAATAATTTTGTGTGCCGTGTATGCATATGAGACGAATCATTTTCAGCATATGAAACTGAATCCAAAGCTTTGCGGTTGACTCTTGGTTTTCAATGCCTGGAACCAGTGAATCAACTCTCGTTGGCATTGACTTAGATGTGAACTGAGAGCATATATATTAAACGTGTATGCTATAAAAATATTTAAAAAAAAAAATAAAAACTTCAGTTGCTTACAAGCTAATTGATTGTAATAGCTTCGCTCCTTCCTGCCCAACACTGCATAAAGCACATGCAAGTGAGAAGATGCTCGTCTCATAGACTAATCATTCGAGACCAGGTTCAGTCATTACAACCCATCAAACTGTCACCTGTCAAACTGTCGTTTTTTTTTTTAATGAGATAATGTTTTCTGATAAGGCAGGAAAGATGGATAAACATGATCATAAATGTGCGATACAACTAGAACAACTCAAAACAATACGCATTAGTTAATGAGAATGATTCGCACCACGGACATCGCATTTCCACGGTTTCTCACATTCCCACAAAAGAGCGGTTATAAATCAAAATATTACTCACATGAAAACACAAGTTGTCATGAGACCAATAATGTGCGCCACCATTTCCATTCAAATGTCATAATGTGCTTCACAATATAGTCCAACTAATCAATACTGAAATTCGTTTCCAGCTTTTTTTTTTTTTTTTTTAATGACCAAATTTGATCGGTTTTGTCGATTAGTTGACAGTCCTACTCATGTCGCATAGTATCACCTGGCCTACGCACACAAAATCGGACTAGGTGGTGTAGCGAGATTTCAGCCGACGACACCCTGCTAACATTCACAGCACAGGGGAAAAAACGGCTCTCCGTATTTCTATACCGAACTACGCAAAAGGAGTAGAAGTGCTGAGTCACTCTCTCATAGTGGAGAGCGGAGAGGAGGTGGGGGAAATAAGCAACTACGCTACTCAGCAGCCAAAACGGCAGTGTGGGACAAATTCAGCTCAGAGGATTTCCTGTTTGAAGAGAAAAAGCCTTCACATGCACACAATATGTCTCTATGTCATACGAGATCAAAATCCCTTTACACTCTCGAAAGCCTGAGCTCACTAAGCTGGCAGAAACGGCGGTCTCTCGGCAGACAAGATAACGCCGATCACCTCTGAACTGTTTTATATTTCCTGTACATGATGTTACATCAGTGCGATATTAGATAAAATTATTATATCAAGTACTTACCTAAACTTAGAGTCGGAATTCAAATTAAGTGCCAATATTAGGAGGTAGCACGGGGAAGTCTACCCCCATCATGATGGGTTCATTTCATTACAAAATAAGGCTGAGTAACCCACAATGTTAAAGAAACTGAGTCAGCTGCATCCCAGCCCTCCTCTTCTAATGACTATGATGTGTTAATAACTTCTAGACACACACAGAGATTGATAGAAACAAGACAAACGTACTCAGGAAAATATCGAAATCTATGTATTTCAGACAGGACTGGATGCTTGCATCAGCGAAGAAGGCGTAGACACAGTAAGGCACCTAACATCCCGAGATGAACACGCACTGTAATTTCACTACGTCCTGGGAGGTAAATGACAGATTTGAATCCTCAAGAACTTCAAACACACACACCTACACATGTCCACAAACCTCTAGAAGTATGTGCACGCACGCACGCGTGTGCGCATGTCTGGCACTGGAATGGAAACACAAACAGTTCCAGTCCGTGCAGCGTGACTGCGGTCTCCTCTGGGACCGGGCCGGCAGGAGCGCTGGCTGCTCAGTCTACTTTCCCACCACTTACAGCCAACGTTAAAGGTCATCTCAACCTGCATCTCTACTAGCATTACGATGACAATCAGGGCTTTAAATAATATTTATTGTTCTCACAATATTTAGGATAAATCGCACTAACAATATTCTGTAAAATTGCTTGGAAGGTATTGAATTTCGGCTCAAATCAGCTCAGCCATCTGCTACAAGCGACTGCTTTAATGCGTTCGGTTTGCTTTTTTCCATCGCGCATGGTGTGTGAATGCTCCAGGTCTGCTTGCCTGAGAACGGTTCCTTTCCTTTTATTCTTACGAGCATCACGGTCATTGACTGACGTCTCCCCCATAGATCTAAATGCAGTTGTCACATTAGTCACTGTTCCTATTGAGAAAGAGCCAGCTGGGCTGTGTTTGTGTCTGACGCTTCTGAGATCAGCCCTGATAATGAACCCACAAATTCACTTTACCACAATTAATTTGTCAACCATCAGTACTGAGACACTCACAATTTGCCTTTATTTTTATTTAAAAAAATTTTTTTTTTTTTTTTTTAAAGAATTGCTATGATACTATGACACAAAATTCAAATTCAGTATGATATGGTGGTGTCTTGATATGATACATTTTTCATACAGCAAAAATGAGCATTGCCTGAACCTGAATATTTGCCTTAAGTTTCCATTTGTAACTGATTAAAACAGTCAACATTATAAACGTTCAGTAACTGAAAGTATGCACTGTTGCCTGGTCTCAGCAAAATTTCCACTCCAACTACAAGTCAAAAACTTCACAAAAGGAAAAGTCCAAAAAGTTCAGGAATTGGAAAAGGGAGACACATTTTTCTTCTTTTTCTAAGTCTTTGCATCTTAACCAACTTAAAATTTCCATCTGTTACTTTGTTTCAAAACGATCCCAATGTGGCGTAAAAACTGCAAACCTGGCAACCCTGGAGGTGTCTGAAGTCACGCAGCTCTCTGGAGATTGAACGTGTTTTTGAATCCTATAGCCTCAGTAGAGTCTCATACCTGCAGCTATGAACTTCCCAAACTCTGATTTCTTTAAGTTGGACTGAATCAGCAGGAGAACTCTGTCAAAAGCCCTATCCAGGCAGGATTACATTTCAATGGGTCCTGGGGTAATTTCCTATTTCACAGGAGCTCCTCCTCGGTTTAATTTCCGTCTGGACCAGCCATGTCTGTGTTTTTCTCTGTCCTCATCTGAGAAAATTACAGGTCGAATTACCTACTGTTCTTCGCCTAACTCAGTGGCTGTCTGATGATTTTAGTCTCGTCTAGATACACGTCCGTGATTTTCTATACGTACGTCACTTTGCGCTGGGGGGAAAAAAGAAGTCGGACTGCTGTTACTTGCCGTATTTAGTCTCGCAGTGCATGCATCAGTGAGCCTCCCCAGATATTAAACACTTGGCAGATTGCGAAACGAATGGTGCTCCTCGTATACTTTAAAACAATAATCACGCTGTATGTTCAAACTGTTGCTGGAACTTTGGCTGGAAACTGAAATCAGAGTTTCTCTACTCCAGTGCCTCTTCGGCCGCTTGGACGCCATGTCTGTGAATGGAGCGTGATCGTATGAGCATGTGACGCAAACATCCGGGTTCGTAGAAAATACAACATGCTAGAAACTCACTCCTCCTGTGGTCATTTTATTGCTATTGGAATGCATCAGCAATGAGGTCTGATCACCAAGAAGACATAAAAAAAATTATGTAATTACTTACTACAGACGTTCCGTTCCCCTGAATAACTAATCCAGTCCGAATAGGGCTTTAAAGCAACAGAGAGAGAGAGAGAGAGAGAGAGAGAGAGAGAGAGAGAGTGTGTCTTCTTGTTTTCATCTATATAATGTCTGCTCAGATCCAGATCCTGGTAGCATGCAAGCCCATCAGCTTGTGAAAACCAGAGTAGCAGAAGCGTGTTTAAAAAAAAAAACAAACCCCAGCAGCCTCTCCTGAGTGGAAATAAAGAGGAGGCTACTTTTAGAGGCACCTTGTGTAATATAATATTACATCATGTAATATCAGGATTTTACAACGAATAGCCTACCTGAGAACCGAGAGCCTTGTATCAAACAACTGTGAGACCACCAATACCATGCATTTCCTTTCACGTGTAACGTACATGAAAAAAAAAAAAAAAGGAGTAACATTTTGCCAAACTTCATGGTGAAAGCTTGACAGTGCAGTGAGTCAGTCTGTGCAGTGAGTGTCTGATGCCTATTAGCTAGCTTGCAAACCTATACTTCACTGTATACAGATGCCTCTCTATCAGAGATAGAGAAGCAGAGTTGTTCAAATTAAAACCCCAAAAAACACACATACCCTTTTGTAAATCTGCTCCTCTTTGCCAACATGCCTTAATCGCACTATACTAGGGGGGGGAAAAAAAAAAAAAAAAAAAACAGCGACGACAGCACATATGCTCGACAGGAAAATCACTGCTGTATCTCCAGCACTTGCAACACTCAGTAGTAAAATTGCAACACACCGACTTTCAGCTCTCCAAAATATTTCATTTCTTTACACAACGGCCAAGTTCGCTTCCAGATGAACAGTGCAGACCAAAAAAAAAAGAAAGTTTGCTTTCTGTTGAACACCTTACAATTTCTTAAATTAAAATGCTTCATTTTTAAGCTCCTGTTCCTGACTAAATATCATGGTGATGCTACAGTCCTGCTTCATCACAAAGCCAAATTCAGCATGGGTAGGGTTAATACAGGCTCCAGCCCGAGCCCGATAGTTTGGCTGATAGAATCGGCCAACACATTTAAAGACGATGTGGGAAAGGATATTTTGACTGCATTTTTCCATCTGCAACATGAGCAAAACGGGATATTTGGATAGTTTTATCCATCGGTAATTGATTGGCTTGTGAATTGCGCTCTTCAAAAATCTAAATCAAAACTGGTTCTCTGTTGATAGAGCGAGAAGCTTATGTTTTTTCCTATGAGACTAGAGACATCATCTGAACAACCGAATTTCAGTTTGTCAGTGTGGACCATTTATTCCTGGCACACACATTTATATTAGAAACAAAACAGATGCTCTGTGTTTCTGCCTGGCGTTTTGCATGCACTGCTGTTTGGAACATAGATCAGAACAAAGATCTGGGATTTTTGTAAGTGATGTACAGAATGATGAGCCATTTGGCTCTGCCGTGCCACACTACAGCCAATAAGAGAGTCTCAATTAGAAGCATGAAAACTGCAGGTCTGATAAAGGGCGGAAAACCAGTGAATAAAAAAGTGTCATGACTGACAGAACGTAGGTGGTAACACAAACGCCAAGACCAAACCTTGTTTGCGCTCGGCCCCTCAAAAAGCACCTCTTTGCTTTTCTGCTCTACGATAGCTAGAGGAGGGGGAAAAGTGAATTTTTTTTTAAATCAATTTTTTTTAAAAAATAAAACAATTTTTTATAAAATCATTTTTCATCATTTAATCATCTGGCCCTATTGCACACCATTATCCAGCAAATTTAAATTCCGCTAACACCAAGACCCTTCACGTATCTGTAGCGTTAACCTACAGAGCCTGTTGCACAGCGTGTGTCAAACAGATGGCGTGTACGAACAATCTGTTTTCGCTTCTGCACTTGGATTATTCATTTAAACATTCTCGAATCATTGCAGTGATCGTGTACATGAATCACTCATGACCTTGTGGACATTTATCATTAGGCTACAACAGATACTCATACCTAATGAACGCACGGAACCTGTGGAAGTTTCACTCGGCTTATTCTCGGTTTCATAACTCCACGTACATCATTCACACATGAAACACATTTCTTAAAAGGAGTCGGAACCAAAGCCTTCTGGAGATCATGTAGCTATCGTGTAACAAAAAGGTTAGAGGCATCCCGTCGTCATTATTCTCAAAATTCAAAGAAGGCACAAATTCATGACGGATTCATTTATAACGCGTACCAAACGAAATATACCAAAGGTTTATTTATTTATTCAAGATCAGATGTGTTAGTCAGGCACAGGTTAACAGTCAGGCACAGCCTTTGAATTAAATGATCATGTGCTTGTTTTATATTTATAGTGTGCTTTAGTCGTTTGAATATTGTTTTTAATTGCCATACGTGAGTAAGGCTCTCTTGAACTAAACTAAAGCCATCTATTCATTTGACCACACAGCATGATATAGGTTGTTATTGCCAGTGTTTTTGTTTTTTGTTTTGGCTGTCTAAAATCGCTTTGTATCAGTGATGCAATATTCATATCTGCGGATATCTATACGGACATCTGAACTTCATAGGAAGCAGTATACAGTGCTTTAAGAAGCTTGCGCTCTGCAGCTCAGAAAGTAGGTTAATAGCCACACGTACCCACACAAGCAAAAAAAACAACGCGCTACATTGTTACTGCATCACAACATGTGGAAATGTGCACCACATTCCACCTGCACATGTTTTTTTTTTTTTTACATAGATGTTTGTGCACTTGCTTATTTTGCTTGCAGTACTGCTTTCTTACTGAATATCTTGTAACCATGTGTAATGACAGCAGCATCTGCAGTCACACTGGCTTATATCAACTGACCGTTAAAAACAGGAGTAACGGAGAATGGTGAACTGATAAGCAAAGAGTAGGCCAGTGAATAATGGGGGGGAAAACCAAAAGGATGAGTAAGAGTGGTGTGGAGAGGAAGAGAAGGGGGTGGACGGGCATTAGTGCAAAGGTCAATAGATGAGTGTAGGTCTGGCCGGAGAAGCACAAGCATAATTAACCTCCTACGTGTCCTCCTTAGGAGCTGACCCGGGCTGATACAGAGGTGAACAAACTGTTTATAGTGTTCAGGTTGTTGGGTCAGACAGTTTGGTTTGTTGTGGCTGTGAGTATTTAATAATTAATATGATGCATAATAATGCATTTTTGAGAGATAAAAATCCAGATTATCCACCCCAGTGAGTGATCTACACAAATGTACTCGAGACTATAAAATAAAAGAGCGACTCAAATCCACCTCATTCTGTGTTAGCAGAAGAGCAGCACAACTACAAGCATAGTAAGCACTAGCACCTTTCTGCGATATTATAAATTCAAACATAAAATTGATTACTCAATACTACGTGCATGTGAAACTGTTTTATTGTTTGTGTTAGCCTTGTGGCGATTGATGATAGTCTCAGAATAGATTCCATATAATGGGATGGCTAGCACGGTGGACAATTTAAATGTCTGTCGCGTTCGCCCTATTTTCCGGAGATCACGTGTTCGAATCCCTTGATTCGGGAGTCCAAGAGAGCAATAGTGGCTGTGCTCTCAAGAAGGGAGGGATGGCATACTGTCTCTCCTCCGGCAATCACAGTGACACGAGCCGAACATGGGTGTTGGTGAGCTCATGGATGCGGAAGAGGGCGGTTATGCCGCCCCCTGACGCAGCACGAGCAGCAGTTCAAAAAGTTGAGGTTGTCTGGCTTCACGTGTCTCAGAGGAAGCAAGCGACAGCCTTCACCCTCCCTGGCTGGTAGCCGTCGTATGACAGGGGAGACCTAACTGGTGAAACTGTGCGCTGTTTATCAGGGCTACTTCGCTTTATCTCCGCTGCTGTTCAACAAAGAGCACACACTGAAACTGACTTCAATTCTAAACGAGCTTGATTACAGCTAATAACTCGTTAGGTTTATTTACAGTCCTGACTACAGTTAATACATTGTTAATAGATAAATCATTTTAAAAGACCTGGACTAAACGCTAATGCTAGTGACTAGCAATACAGCCAACTTGGAAGCAGCTTCCAGTATTTTCTGCTGTAATGGCACAGTCTTACAAGCCTATGTTATGTGGAGTTTAGCATGTTCCTCCCGAAAACATACCAGTAGGTGGACTAACTGTTAAGTTGTCCCTAGGTGTGAAAGCGAAATAATTGGCACCTAGTTTATATGATGTACTGCTGCGAATGTCCTTTCTGTGTCAGTATAAAATTTTAGGCTCAATACTATCCTAATGAATTTGAAATCTAGACCTTTTAAGTTAGTAAAATATTAACACACTTTTTTTTAATTCATCAGGCCCCAATAAGTTGTATAAACTGGCTTATTAAAGCAATGCTGAGGTAGTGACTGATTAATAAAGAAAATAGATGAATAGATAGAGAATAGATAGATAGTTTTAAATGTAGGAAAATAGTGCTGTGTTCTTGGTACCTTGTAAGTGGCAATTTGCAAGTTGTAATGTCACTTCCCACCTCAGGATGTTCGACGTGCAATGTGGAGAGACAGGAAAGAAAAAACAAACAAACAAACAAACAAACAAACAAAAACACAGACGCCTCCATGAAAGCATGTCTTTTGTTTGTTCTGTCAGAACACGTAAAGCTCATTAAAAGCTACTACAGCCGCACTCTTACAGTTACAGGCCTGAGTGGCTATTGGTGCTGTTCTACTATAGCGAACTTTAAACATTCTTAAAACATTTTGGATGAAAATCGCAGTACAGCAACGACAGTGGACAACAGCGAGTAACTTAGTCACAAGCTATCCGGCGGACAATACCGAGTAGCATTAGCAACAAGCGAGCCGGCTAATGCAAGTGATCCCTCTGATATTGATGAGTACTTTCTCAAAACAGCGGTTAGTATAGTCAAGGTCATAGATTTAACCAAGTGCTGTGTCTGTAGAGTAACTGATCTGTAGCCAATACCGCTACAACCTAACTGAAAGTAGAGAAGGGGAACTTTACACTGTTCGGTGTGTGCATGGCCATGCTGATTTGACATCACCAGGTCAACAGGGAAGAAACTGGTACTTGAGAAGATTATCCCAAGCTGATGAGTTGAAATTACAAGTTGAGGGGCGCTTTCTGTGGTTTTTACCGGTTGTAGGCAGGGAATTTCAAGTTGCAACTTGTGTATTCTAGTTGTGAGGAAAATGATATTCCTAGCCTGCTCTTTGCACTTATTACTTTATCTCAGGCTTCAGATTTCAGTGTTAATGTAGTATTTTCTACTTTACTTCACTGTCGATGTGTAACTATATTAATACATTTTGTTTCCTATATTTACACAGAACAATTCGATGTCAAGGTACATCTACTTCTGTCGTACGTTTCGGAGTGAAAATCGGGTTTGAATATTCAACTGCTTAAAAAACAAAACCATGAAGTTCACGCACTCATTGAGAGAATCACATGGTTGCCAAACAATTCAGCAGCCGTTACAAGCAGAGATTCTCGTTTAAAAAAAAACACTCCAAAACAACAACCAGCTGAGTGTGTTGTGCAATCAGCATGCTCCAACACACACATGCACGCGCACACACACACACGTGTGTACAAGCATGTACTTTGGTGTACGTACTTCACTGTTTATTGCACACAACTCACTTTAAGGCATGCAGAAGAGTTTCGTTTTCACATCCTCTTTGAAACAAGTGTGCCAGAGGGGTCAGTTTTCAAAATGCACTATGCTTTCAAAATTCTCTAAATAATAAAAACAGTTTATGGTTTATTTAAATAAAAAAAAAAAAAAACACTAGTGTTGTCAGATTTGGCTAAAATGTGTTAATCTACGTCACGTTAACCCACAGCACATGTTAGACTTGGGTTAAAAGTGTTTCTGCTAAAAGCTTTAATGGAGAAGATGGAAAAGCTCAGAACACTGGGTTTTATTTTCATAACTCAAACAGCTGCTTTAAATTTGACATGGATTTGATATTTTTATTTTTTTTTTTTGCCAAACTGTAACTGAGGATGTTCCTGACAAAAGTTTAGATCCCAGTGATGAAAAGGTTTGCCTCAGTTCCCCAAGCGTGACTCATCTAAACTGTGTAAAAGAAAAAAAGAAAAAAAAAGGCAAAAAGAATGGAAGTTGACCACATGGAAAACCATGGAAGGACTGCTTTCTATTTCTTTATCTATCCATCAAATTAACCATCTACAGAAAAGCTGCTGATTACGTAGGGATGATGAAGCATTTAAAGATAGACCACCTGAAGTGTTATTAACAGGCTAAAGCCAGGAAGCCTGGACTCTAGAGCAGTGAAGCAGGGAAACGAGAGTCTTTGCTCAGCTGTAGCGTATCACGACTGGAGCAGTGTATTCCTGCCCTACACCAAATGCAAACAATTAAGTAAATAAATCCCTGATACGATAGTGCACCCATGATAAATAGCCTGTATTATGTTCTCAGCTAACACAGAACAAAGTTTCCTTATTCGTTATAGAGGTTTTGGGTAAAATATTACAGCTGAGCAAATTTATTTCCATCATCAAGCTCAGACTATGCAGGGTATGCATCCTGACATTTAATAAACAATACAAAAATGATACAGTTAATCTAAATCAACGTTTCAATACAGTTCAACCCACTACTGCTCTGATATGACTCGATCCACAGCCGATCCAATACGATTCAGTTCAATTTAACATGCACTGATGTGCCCTAGTCCTGACAACAACTTTAAAACATTTCTTCTCTGTTTTTATTCTGTCCGAGAAGTGGTACTACATTCATTCTCTCTCCAAATCCCCGTTTTTTGTGGTTCCAGTGTAGTTATCGTCTTAATCTAACGTTTTCTGTAACGACATAGGGGAGCAGGTCCTTGCAAATAGGGTTACTGACTGCTTCAGCTATTGCTCTGCAGCCGGCTACAAGTGTGTGGTAGCAGCAACACTAGCATTACCTGTCAAATCTTTAGCTGCAGCTTCCCTTTGGTTAACATTGCCCCGTGTCACCTTCGTAGGTGTGTAGCAAAGCTTGCGTGTTGTAGGTTTTGCACACAGCAGTACTTGCGTCGGGACTTCGTGCTGAGATTTGCTGAATCCGAAGTAGGTCCAAAGTTTTGATTTAATACTCAAGACGCTTGCTCATGCTCTCTCTCACACGTGTACGAAGTGGCGACTGCACGTCAATTTTCAGCAGCAGAATCAGAATTTTCCTTTCCGATTCAAACCAGATCTAGGCTAACTGATACAACCGTGTCGGACAATGTTAGGCAAATGTTTTTCTTTCCCAAATCTTTTTTTTCCCCCCTTACACCCCAATATGCAGACTACTAATTAAAACAATGACTGGTTACCATGGTAACACATCAGTACTGAAGAACAGTAATATCTAGTGATTGGTCAGGTGCAGCAGAGCTCGAACCTCCTCTTTCTAAAGCCAAAATCCTCCCATGGCTTTGTTAACCCCTTGGTCAGGGCACAAGGCAGTCATGTTGATCCTAGATGAGTGAGGGATCAGTGAGGTCATCCAATGGGACAAGCAAGTCCCCCTCCCTCACCCCCAAGTGCACTAGACAGAGTTCCTACTCCTGAGCCTTGAATCCTGGCGCGCACAAACAATACAGGCAGGTTGTCTTTCCAAGACCAGAAGATGAGAATGCACACCATGAACCCCTCTAACACCCCACCTGCGCAGAAGATCTGACAGGTCTGAGACATAGAAAGTGGTGGAAATGGGATAACTAGCAGGCACTCATCTGTTTAAGCATTCTGAATGGCCCTATAAACCTGGTTCTTAACTTTATCCAAGCCAGTCTTATATTCCATGTAGGCAGTCAGACTAGGTCTCCTGGAAGACAACAGGCTGTTGGATCCTGACCGTGTTCTCCGTTCAGACTGCCTGAATCTTTGGACAATAAATTGCCTGTTGGATGCCTTTTGCTGTCAAAGGTGCTATAGCCCAAGTCTCCTCATCCAGTCATCCCCAGCTGGAACATGGAATTATGGGTTTATGGATAAGTGTAGAATGCAGAGGTGCACACTTCCAGCAGTGTGTCGCGCGTATCTTCAGTACTGTGGGTCAGCCAACCTTCAGACAAATGCTGATAGGCTGAAGAGGGGCAGTGTGTGTCCAGCTGCGTACCCAGAAATGTTGTGACCCCTCTTCTGCGGGTTTCAGAGTAACACTGCCACATATACAGTGCAGTATAAACGACGTATGTCACAATTTATGTCACGGTGTTCTGACCACAATAACACATCATGGAATTATTTATGTTGAACTGCAATCATCACGATGTGGTATATGCAAATATAAAGTGAGGCTTTACACCCACTGTTCACACCCACTGTTCCTGTCATTATAATGGCATTATAATGGCTTTTTAATTCTAACAGATTCCCAGTAAAGACAAATGCATGCAATGTAAACCAGCTAAATGTTAAGATTTCTAAAGCATCCACCATGCCATGACTGATAAAGGAAAAAGCTTGTGAAATTGAAGTGCTCAATCGCTTGAAACTGCTTGTTAGAGTAAAGATGCTTCAGAAAGGCTTTCGGTGCATACAGACTCGGGTTCTGATTGATCCGATGCCCGCCTACAGTACTTTTCAAAAATCGATTTTACACCTGTGATGCCTTCATTCCTAAGATTAAAACAAAAGAACTGCATTATTTCGTGCTCTAAGACTTCTTGTTTTCGCTTTCTTTTTGCTATAAATTCTGGTTTGGCTCATGCGCACTGGCCCCTAGTGTAAAGAAGGTATGCAGGCAGACACACATGCCAGCGTCCTAGCACAACACTCTGTCGGAGAAGTACAGTATAATATCTGTGTGTGGGCATATGGAAAAGCCAGGACTCAGCTCAGTACAGTTCAACATTCTTGTCAGATTCATATGGTAAAAAGCTCATCTGATCTGGCCAGGCTTTGCTAGCAAACATCTCAACAATAAAGGATTAAAAAGACAAAGTCCACTGAGGCCTGCCAGGGACTGGTATTCCCATATTACAGTGATTGGTGGGATTAGGAAAGGGTGCTGAACTCCCTCCAGCCAGCGTCTCCACTCCTCAAGGGCCAGGTTAACAGCCAAGAGTTCAAGGTTGTCCATCTTATAGTCCAGTAGCAGGTGCAAGGATGTAACTGGGAGGGCATTAAGATAACACTGCACCAATACATACTCGCCTCAACAGTGAATGGCAACGTGGAGTCAGGAAGTTGCAAGCTGGTAAAGGGATGTAAGCCTGGGGACCCTAACCATCCCATGAAGCGCAATCAAATGTTCATAATACACCTAGTGGATTTCAATTTCTGTGCTTTTATAAAATAATTATATATCCTTATCAGGTCTGATTTGATAAAACTGGGTGCTCAGCTGACCTGTTCTACAACTACTGGAACTAAAAGTAATGCATTTAATCACAAAAGATATGTATTATCATTTTATAGTACTTCCAAACAATCACGCAATGGATTGATGCATTGCTTTAAAAGGCAATGGATAAAATGAATCGAGGGAACAATCATAAGCAAGATGATTCGGTGGTCTCGTCAAATATCGAATCATTGCCTAATATGCTGAAATAATATTGTATTGTGAGGAAGTCTGAGGTTTACACCCCTAGCTACTAGTATTATTTAGGCCTTACTAGGACATCTAAAACAAACAAATATTCAATTGAAATATTGAACAGTACCTTTTACCATAGCAGTGATAAAATCTTGAATCTGTTTGACCAGAAGGTGTTAAAGGTGCAGCTCCGACAGTAGTGAACGCTGCAGAAATTTTTTTTGCAGCTTTATATTAATGCACTCATACCTGTAAAGGGAGCGACCACATAATATAAGGATAATGATTAAAGGATTTTTTAAAAATTGTTATATAACAAAAAAAAAAAAAAGTGTAACCGCTGATGCGGTGAAGTGTTTTTGTGTAAGGAAACCATCCATCCATTTTCCGTAAGTCTTATCCTACCCAGGGTCGCGGTGGAGCCTGGAGCCTATCGCAGGGAACTCGGGGCTCAAGGCAGGGGACACTCTCTCACACACACACACACACACACACACACACACACACACACACACTACGGACAATTTGGAAATGCCAATCCACCTACGACGCGTGACTCTGGACTGGGGAGGAGACCCCCGAAGCATGGGGAGAACAAGCAATCTGCGCGCACACAGGGTGGAGGCAAGACGCGAACCCCCAACCCCGGAGGTGTGAGGTAAACGTGGCTGGTGAACTGTTTAAATCTGTTATATGCACAAGTGCAATAGAAAATAACTTGCTTTGCAGCCGATCCACAACATTAATACAAACATAAATTTATAGAAAGTATCAAATATGCAAATTGCTGAGGGATAAGAAAAATAAAAGGATGTTGGTACGTGTTTTGTTATAGGGAAATAATCAACTTCTGGGTGGTCTTATTCCTTCCATATGCAGCTTTTTTCTAGTATTATTTAACCCTTTACGTAATGACTATGCTTAGGTTTTAATCTTGGTGATTAGAGCTGGTAATAATCTTACTACATCATCAGTAAATAATACATACAATCCTTATATTTTCTGCATTTTGTAATATTTTGAATGTCCAAAAGACTACTGCTCTATTATTAATCAGTAATGCTATATGTGTGTTATGATTGTTGTGTTAGGTAGCGTAGACAGTTTTCCACTTTGCACAGCAAACTGTCAAAAGGTTAGAGCATCCTTCTTGGAGGGAGTAATGAGAGCTGAGCAAAGTGAAAACCACCTTCCTGCGTTTTAAATCTTGTGTCCTCTCTGTGGTTTTGGCTTGGCCATCACGTCTTCACTCGGCAGTACTGCAGGTGGCAGTGTGAAAATAACAAGAAAAGCTTGGCACCAAAATAACTAACAGCTACCGGGTGCTTTGTTAAAAAACAGCCAGCTGGGTCTTAAATACAGAACTGAGCTCAAATGTATCATCGTCTTTGCTCATTGAGCTGCATGACGTTAAGATTTTCATACAACAGAGATGCTTCAGCTACGAATTTAAGCTACAACCAGAAATGACACAAGGGCTTGATGAAATGAGCATCGGGAAGTTCCTGTACCTGAAAGACGCAGTGCTCCCGTCTTGAGCTCGAACTAGATTCATTCAGGTTTATAGCATGATGATGCGTCACTTGTTTTGACTAATTCTGTTTCGAAATATTAAATACAAAAGAATCCGATGATTCAGCAAGTACCTTTACAAGTCACTCTTTTTCCAGCGTAGTCCAGACCACAGCCGCGGACAATTCGCCACATCAGCTGGCTACAGTACAGCCACACTCCTACGCAGACTGCTCTTTCAGGTGAGACTCGACTTATTTCGGGGATTTTCCCCTGGAAATTGTGTAGGTTTTTTTTTTTTTTATTAAACCGTTCTAAAAGATTTTGCCTGCAACAGAATCCAAAAAAAAACAACAACTGATAAACGTGGCATGGTTTCTAAGCATACTTTCTATTTTTCGAGCAGTAAATCCACACATTCTCCCTGAAGGTCACTGGTGACAACCTCTTAATGGAAATTAGAGCTCAAACGACTCATAACTTCACCTATCAAAGAGCAATATTTGAATACAATGCAAATAGGACAAATGGACACTGAAAGGTCTTGGATCTTGCATATGCAGCTTTTTAAATGTGGTTGTAGGAAACTGAAGTGTAACAAACTGCCTTTCTTCAGAAAAATAAGCAGAATAACAGGATCTGTAATCAGATCTCACCACCTCTAATGACGTGGAGAAAGAGCTGCATGCACTTAATATACTAACAGCACTGATATGTTCATTACAGGTTCAGCAGTTC
>CM040995.1:13435634-13465572 GCA_022985145.1 Pangasius djambal | reverse complement strand
AAAAAAAAAAAAAAAAAAAAAAAAAAAACACATCAGCACCTTCACTTAAAAAAAAAAATGTTCTCATGTTGCGGAAGAAAAGCGCAAGGCAAAAATAAAAATGGCATCCAACTCGAATGTGAAGCAGAGCGAGGGGTCTCTCACGGGAACAGCTCTGAACACAAAGGGCAATGTCTAATGGGTAAGAGGGTGAGTCAGTGTGCTCTTACGCATGCCTGTTTCTCTCTCTCTCCGCCACGCTAACAGCCCCTGCTCACATGATGAGCACCATGGAAATGCTTATCTTTATCGCCCAGTGGCACAGACTGTAAACCTACGTCACTGTTATATATCATCTAAAGCTGCATGTTGTAAAGGTAATCACTAATACTCTACATAAATTTAACCTACATGTCATTACTGTTTTGTATCAAATTTTGCAAAATGAGAGTAGTGCCGTTTGTGTACTTAGTGTACTGCTGTCATTTTATTAGTGAACTAACGCATTCACCCCACATTTTCCCACCGTCTGTCACTATGCTACCAACCAGGATCGATGAAGGCTAACACGAGGCTTCCTCCAAGACATGTGAAGCCAGTCAACTGCATATTTTTCCCGTTTCCACTGTTCTGCGTCACAGGGTAGCGCAACGGCCTTGGAGGAAAGCTATCCGCCCTCTTCCTCATCCATACAGCTCACAGATGTCCAGGATTGACTGGCGTCACTGTGACTGACAGGCGAGAGGGAGTATGCCATTCCTCCTAACCAGAGAACACGACCGATTGTGCTCCCCTGACTCCTCTCCACAGATGTCTGTGGCATCGGTTGGTATCGAACTCAGACGAAAGAGTGAGCGTTTTTCTGTTGTGCCACTCGGGAGCTCGATTAATCTGCTAATAGTCTTTAAGTCTTCCAGCCATTCTGCACTCTGAAATCAACATCAGGAAACAGATTATATTATTAAATGTCTTGTAAATATTGTCAAGATCACAAGAATCCCAAGCTAGATGATGAGGAGTTCCATGCATGGAACTAAAACTCAAAATTAGTTTAAATCCTTACCGAAGTCTGGGTTAGAATAAACCAGCTACAGATTGTGAAAGTGCCACGATTGAACTAAAACTACCGATGCACTTTAAAGTGCTTTTAGCTTCAGACAATCTCAGTCTTCATTTGCGCATATGTGAATCCATTTTTGCAATTACTCGTTAGTGTTCATCACTTTATAGAAATGAACCTAAGCTGCTTCTCGTCACTACTGGTTTCCAGAGACAGTCCAATACGCACATCACAGAACAAGAATTCTTAACTCCAGTCCTCAGAACCCCGTCCTGCATAGCCTGGGTTCTACCTACCCTCAACACGCCTGTCCCACTTCTTTAAGTGCTTAATAACTAACTGATCACTTGGAATGGGCGTGTCAGCAGTAGGGAAAACTTTAAACTGTGCAAGACAGGAAGTGCCCAGGTCTGGAGTTAAACCCGCTGGAGTTAAAACCGCTGTAGTAAAAGATAAAGAACAGCCATAAAATGATTAAAAATCACTCTTTAAAAGAAGCCGGTTATGCGTATCAGGAAGACGACAATATTTGTAATGTGATTTCTTTGCTATTTGTTCTTTCAGGATCATGTTTTTATTTCTGCACAAGGGTATGAAAATAGTTAAATAATATCCATCTTGATTATTTCATTCAATAGCAAAAAATCATGATTATTGATTACATTTGTTCCGTCGATTTGGGAAATCCTAAAATCAAGAAACCTTAATTAGAGTAAGACCGCTCCTTGATCACATAATTAAACATCTGTGAAGCTACTTAAATACTCCAAATATATAAATAAGCCCACCATATCGTATGCCTGATCTACCGTGTCTTATTGATCTTTAGTTTTGGCTCTGCACCAATATCACAGGGGATTATGTTTGATTAATTGTGGAAGCCAAAAATACTGAACATGATTAAAATATGATTAATTGTGCAGGCCTAGACAAGGTACATAGAACCAATAATAATTAAAAAAAAAAACCTCATTCTACTAAATCTGTTTCACAGCAGAGCTAGAACAAGAAACTCAGATACGTGTTAATGCAAATTGTATGTGAGGTTATACTGCGACAGATAATGCTGCAGGATAAAAAATAAATAAATCTACTCCCAATAACGTGACATAATTTAAGGCCTAACTCATTAATAAATTATTTTTCCCACTGAATTGTGATTCTTTCCGATTTCCTCCATTTAATGCTGTGCGGGCCGTAATCTAGCAAAACCCTGATTATCTACATAAACAAATCATGAGCAATGAGCAATTTTAGAGCAATCCAGCACTAGAAAAGCTGACAAAGAACCTTCACCTCCATCTCAAATACATCCTGCTGAAACTGGACCAATTCTCATACGAGACCTCGTGCATGTGGCTAAACGCCTGAAAAGGGGGTCAATGGAAAAACGAGCGACCGCAAGCTCCTGTTGGCCAGCGGCCCGGTGGAAAAGCGGGAGCTTCGGATAATCCCTAATATGTCATTTTGCGAGTGTGTGAGCGCAGGACTGCTGGAGTGGGTGTAGAGATCTGATTTATGGTCCAGAATAAAGCCCAAGAGAAATATTCTGTCCAACACACACAAAGAGTCAAAGCTAAAATATTAACATGGCCATGATATCAGGGCACTTAGTTTTATTAATTGAGACGACACACATACATCCCTGCAAAAAAACATTTACAGTGCTACGTGTGTAACGTAACAGGCCACTATCTTCTTACTCCATGTTACTGCACTACGATCACCCATTTGCTGTATTTTTAATTGTAGATGAAGATAGGTAGGGCTTTTTATTTTATACATGCTGTAAGTAAGTGCGCTGAATTGCTCATCAAATTCCTGTGTCATCTACATTAGTAAATAATGATAATGTAGATTAGTGTTTGGCATGTAGCCCATATATTTATAAATAATAATTAGCTCATTACTTTTTTTTGTAAATAAATCAGAAAGAAAGCCAAATACTCTAACAAACAACACACACACACACACACACACATATATATATATCTCACACAGACAATTATATATCATGCACAATTATATAAAATGATTTTTAATATCACACACAAAAAATTGGTTATTCACTGAATGTATATGATATACAGGAAATTAACAATTACCTATTACAGTATTACAGTGGCAACAGATAGCAAAAGGATTTTTATCTATCTATCTATCTATCTATCTATCTATCTGCCTTTGTATTTTGGTATATTATACATACGTAGGTAGGGTTTATTATTTTATATAAACATGTTATTACGCCTACTTGCCAGGACAAATTTCTGTAAATCACATACATTTTGGTAATATTTTGGTGATATCCAAGACATTTCTACAATATTTATCAGGAAATGTGTTAGCTAACAAACTGCCAATAACACAGTAGTGTTAAATTAAAAAAAAAAAAAAACTGAATTCTGTGATTAAATAATTGATTTTAATAAAAGTAACAATAAAAGGGAGGAAAAATAACATAGCACATCAAATCTTGTGCTTCCAGTCATTCGTGCTGTATTATTATAATGTATAAGAACATGTCACGATGTGTCAGAAAAGTGCGACAGAATTGATCACGATTATATCATCATAAAACCAGCTCTGATTATAAGCTAGTTTGATTTTAATAATAATACTTTTTTTTTTTTTTTTTTAAATATAATAAATATCCAGGCATCAAGGCTACTACTGGATCTGTACATGTGTCATCAGTTATGTCTCTGTTTTTGAATCAGTTGGAAATTGTAAGAATGAACAGTAAGGAGATGCTACCTGATTTATATTAACGCTGCAGCAGCTCCTGATGATAACATGACCTAATATTACAGCTGGTGTGTAATTGCTGTGGTGTCTCAGTGTAAAGACTGATCCGTGTCTATTCAATAGCACTGCTAGTAAACAACGTAGTAGAAAGAGAGTTTGTTTTGTTAACAAACAAAAAAAAAACACGGATAAGGAAATCAGGAACGTGGGAACAGAGAGACAGAGACAGAGAGAGAGAGAGAGAGAGAGAGAGAGAGAGAGAGAGAGAGAAAGAAGCCTTCTCGATGGCAAGCCACGTCCTTTAGACAAAAGGCTTCTTGCGAGAAGGACGCTCACGAAATCCAGCTTTGTGGTAACTAACACACACACACACACACACACACCGCCTGGGGTTTGTCAGTGCAGTCGCGTGGCGCAGATACAACCACTACAGCTATAATGCAATCATATAGATGTGTCTCTCTCTCTCTCTCTTTCTCACACTCACACACACACACACAGGGGAAATCAGCCAGAGTGTAAAATATGTTTAAGAACAGTTCCCCGGATGTAACGTTAAAACCAAGTGTCACACAAGCGCGTTCATATTTCACCTCTATACAACAGAGACCATCACAGAAATTCTACTGGTTTCCACCACAACTCCCATTACAAACCATCAGCTAACCATTAAAACCATGATGGTCCTTAAATGGTATCCACTAGACATAACATGCCACAACCAGACGACAACAAATTACCAGTAGAGACCCACAGGGACCATTAGAGAGTTTCCATTAAAACCAGTACAATCCCCATTAAAACCATTACAAATACTATGAGATGTTTCTATTGTTTTTTTTCAGCAGGGAGGAAGACTAAAGGCGGCGTTGGGAGTACTGGAGATGGTACAGTGCATGTTTAGCAGAAATGTAACAGTGAGGTGTTTAGATTGAGAGCAGAACACTGAAAGCTGGTAGTGTTGCAGACTGCGCCACCCTTCCAGCCGCAGACAAAAGCGCGCAGGAGCTTCAGCTCTCTCCTCTCCGCTCCGCTCCGCGTTAGCTGTGCTAGCTGTGCTAACAGCAGCGCTCCTCATTCCCTCCAAGTCCTGCCACAGCGAGGCTGCTTGTCACTGCCCTTTTCCGTCGTCGACACGCCGCAGCTCGAACACTGAGTGAGCGGAGAGATAATGTCCGTGTGCTGCAGCACGATAAGGAAAACGCTTCGTCCGCGTGTTTAAACGCGAACACCTGGTTGTGTATAATGTCCAAGCAACGGTATTACATCCACCACACATGTCAAAGCTAACGTTACACAAACACCCTGCGCTCAAGTTAGCACGCTAGCCACGTTAGCTGCGCGCACGGTTAGCTAGCCAAGTGCTGGTCTATTATCAAAGGAAGACTTTCCTGCTTACCGTAAGCAATGCCTTTCGAGCTCCACTTCAGGCCAGTGCGACGAAACAAAAAAAACAACTGATTTTTTTTCACAAGAAGACGGTTTGCTGAACAAAGTGTTCAAAAACGGTTATTAACCTACGACTGTGTGACGTTTCTCTCCAGCTTACGGCTCGGTTTGAAAACATCGCTGGTCGTCGCTAAGAAAAGCCGAGCAAAAACACGCGAACCTCGCGCTCATTGGCACGAGCTGGGTCACGTGATCGCGCGAGCTCCGTGCAGCGCTTAAAAAGGTTTGCGTGCGCTCAGCTGGGGCAGGACATGCTTCATACTAATGGCTTTGCCTCCATTTTGAACTTCTGGTACTAAAGTCACGCTAACGCTAAGTCTGTATTTGTTTGAACTGGTTAGACTTACAGCGGTGTAAACTTGCCGTGTTCGTTTTTTATTTTTTTATTGAAATTCCGCGCACAGACGTGAACACGTTTAGGAAAGAGGGCGAGGTGACGCTCGGGCGCTTGACGTCATCTTTTCCGCTCGGCGCGAGCTGCAGCTACGGGGAACGTTCTCGAAACGTCCGAGGGTCGCGGGATGAGCTTTTACTGGAGAGTGGAGTAAATATAAATTTCTCTTTCAATTCAAATATGTATGTCGAACAGCAGGCTTATTCGTTTGTTAACATGTACAGTCGTTGTGTAGTCCGACGTTTTGAAGCGCCGTCGTGTGTGTGTGTGTGTGTGGCGCAGTGGTATTTGCGTTATGGAGAAATGTTTGGCGCATGCGCAGTGGCGGCCATTATGTTGCAGAACAGGCTCAAATCGCGAGGGAGAAATCTGAGCGTGGGGGAAGGGCGCTGGCTAGACACATCGACAAACAGGAGCACTGCTGAATGAATGTGAAAGCTGACAGACATAACTGCTTTATTACACGCTAATGCAAGCAGTGGCTGATAGTGTGAAGGCGTGTAGTGGATAGGTGGGTGGCCTTGGCTTTGCACTGTACGCTTTGCATGAACACATCACATGGGAGTGCAGTGTGTCTGTTGTGCGTCACCGTGCAGGCGATTAGCGTCTGAGACACAAATTCAAATAAGTGACATTTCTTCATGTGAGAGTCGCAAAAGACCTCGGCTGATGTGAAAACCCCGGCTGTAAAAAATAAAACCACGCTTACACAAGCTTTCCAGCAGAGCTGTCAACTTTGTTAAAGTGGCTACACTGTCAGATTCAAAGGCGTGCCAGTTGCTTCAGGCTGTTCTGTTTGATTTGATCTGGACTGCTGCCATAACTATTGTGTACACAATCCTTAAACAGATCTGCAATTGGTGTGAAATTCACATGTACCCATTTAAAGACCAGCAAAATCATGGAAATGATGGACATATTTAAAAAATGGATATCTTGTTGCCTGTGTAGTATAGACAGTATAAGACAGTATGGTTGTTAATATGCTGTCTTTAGGTGTTCCCTTTTATTATGGCCTCTCTAATGCATATATGTACAATACACTTTAAAGTAGTAACATTACAGAAAACCAAACAGTCAAAGCCTGGAAAGTTGAGGGGGAAAAAAAAATCAGTCTGAAAATAGTCCAGGGGTTCAAATTCCAGGACTGCCCTTGACTTCTCCAGTACCAAAAACAATAAAATCCAGGACAAATGAAAAAGTACTCCAGTACTGAATCTCCACAGCAGAATGACCTTAACCTAATATAGCCTGGTTTAAACTCAAATACACTGTGATGGTTTAACATCACAAAAATGAAACCAATTACAGGAATATTTCCTATGACGTTTAAATACCTTTGTGAATTTTTTTTTTTCTCAAAGGCCATACAGTACTGGATGTTGCTTGTTTATTTTTAAATTTAAAATTTAACCACAATTTATAAATAACCACACTACTACTGTTTACAATGTAGAACATTTTTATTTACACTTACAACGATGTTTGATACGTATAAGGACTCCGGTTAAGTTAGGTGAGGACTCGTATTGGAGTTATAAGTCAGGTCTGACTCCAAAGCCAGGTCCAGGAGGAGGTCCGGTCAGAGAGGTCAGTCCTCCGGCAGGCTCGCACGAGAAACGGCCACTCCTGCAAACGTTGCAAAACATCATCAATAATTCATCGGTGCTCTCGAGTTTAAAGCAACTTAATTTACGTGACCCTTTGTGTGGGTAGTATTATCATATAATTAACATTATTAAATTGCATATCTTTACTCAGTGTCAGGCAACCCGATATCAATGAATGGTGCATAGCTGTGCAATAAACATAATGAATGCACTAGAGATATGTACAAAGTAGTAGTTAAAAGGTGCTCTGTGTAAGATTATGTTTTTATTTATTGAATTATTTATATTAATTGCTATACCACAGCACTGTTGAATTCTCCAAATTGATCTGGTCAGAAGGTACTGACTAATTTTTTTTTTTCCAGTCAGCACGATTTAGGCAGTAGTACTGGCTGTAATTCACATCACAGGTTTATATTAATGCGCTCTTTCGAATACATTATCAATTTTATTGTAATAAGTAATTAATCTGGACGTGTATGGCAGAAGCTCTACAAAATATAAGGCCAATAATAATACACGTTACTTAGCAAAGAAAATCATCTTATCGTTGTTAAGGTGAAGTTTTCTGTAAGGAGATGAATATTTAACGCTTATGGAAGGAGTCTCCAGTGTCAGTGCTTTAAAGCTCAAGATGATTTCTGACATGGAAAATTCGTCAGAACGGAGGACTTTTTTCCCATTTCTCATTAACATTAGAGCCTGTTTTTATTTTGCTTGCTTTACTTTAGCTTCTAGAGAGGAAAAAAAGAAAGGCTGGTGAGGGAATGATCGTTTTTATCGTTTTTGTCTTGTGGGCATTCCACAACATTAAATGTAACTATAAACATTAAAAAAAACACACACATTCATTGATAAATTACAAATTTTAAAAATTGGCAAATTGCTTTTGTTGTAGAAGAATGAAACACTTAGGGACATGCTATTGTTGGAAAATAATCAACTTCGGAGTGGTAACAGTAACTCTACTTCATGTTGGGCTGCATCGTACAAGTTCACCTGTACTCATTTAATCATAGTATTACACAAATCAAAAGTAACAATCTTGACAGTTATTACTCAGCAATTACATCCAAAAAGGCCTTCATACCTTGGCCCAGGTGGAGGGACTCTCCCGGCCTTCAGTTCATCAATGATGTGCTCAATATCTGAAGGCTTCAGATCCTCCTGCAAAGCAAAGAATGCATTAGAGCTATACACTCATGTTCCCTCATGGTACACATGTTTCTTAAGAAGCCTAAACATGTTGGTGGACTCTAGTGAGCTTTAATGAGTCACGTCCATTTCCAAAAAAGGCTCTTCTGGTTATTTGTAAGGGCCACTTTGCAGGTAAATACCCATTTTGAACACTTTTTTCTGAAAGTGTGACACTAAATGCGAGTCAATACAGGATATGACTCGCTGGTTATGTAGTCACCAAACGCTAACTGTGACATCTCTTCTTCCACTAAACCAAATAAAGACTTTAATATTAAAGAAAAATTGACCATATAATGTGTAACATAAACTGCTGTTGCTCAAACTCGGGTCTGATTCTTAACAAAGCCAGAGCATGCACAGAGAGTCACTGGGTGAAGGACGAGTTTGTTACTCTAACCTTGTTGATACGGAGAAATTCTAGTCAGTCAACGGTATCTGTTGGACTACGTAGCCTGTAGCAGCGGTTCTTGAACTTTTTGCAGCCAGGGACCAGCCACAGTTAACTGTAAAATAAATTCCCCTTGGCAGTGATTTATCTTATGAGCCAAATCCAAATATTAAGCTCTTTATTTACCTGTGTACAGTAATATTTTGGCTGTTTGTCAAATCAGCTACTGACTGTAACAACTCAGGAATAAATATAACAGCTTTGATAACAGTGGGTTGTAACCAAAAAAAAAAAAAAAAAAAAAATCAATCAAGGACCCCTTGGTTAAGGTTAAGACTTTTTCCAAAAACTCCCATCACTGTATGTTGTGCCCCAGAAAATAAAGCTCCAAGAATCTCTCAGAGCAAGTATTCCTCATGTCCAGCTGTGGTTATAAATCGGTGAGCCCTTCCTCTCTGGCCGTGTTATGCGTACCCACAAGGCAACTTCCAACAACCAGGACACGGAGTTGATAATTAACCACAAAAGTGGAATCTGTTGACCAAATTTTAGTCCCAGCAAGTGACTGACTTTCCATTGACCCATGTAACATCACATTCAATTGCGTCATCACCCAGGCAGCCTATCATCAGCTCTGATTTACTTACCCAGTGGCTGAATGAGATTTACTCTACCCATTTTCTTTAATCATTAATAATAATCATGTTTATACAAAGGCTGGAAAAAGCGACCGTATTGCTGCACAAGCTAGAATTTTCATCCTGTACTAATATAAAAAATATTTCTCCACACGTGTCTGAGTGGTGGTTGTAGTCAGTTATTTCATTTGTGAGCTCTTCTGCCCAAACATCTCCTCAAGGCAAGTGAAATGCGAAAACTAACTTGGAAATGAAATTCTGTAGCAATGTTTCAATCTACGCTATGCCCATAATGCAAGCAATAAAATGAAAATGCATTTAAAAACCTTTGCAAGCTTGTGAGTGTTTTTGTTACCATTAGACAGACATGTTTTAACAGAAATGCTGTACGCAAAGATGTCACTTCCTGAAGCAGCCTGTTTTTCCAAAAAACTTTGCTTTGTTGCTTAAAAAAAAATCGTTTGACACGTTTTCATCAACAATTCCCTGCATTCTTTCCTCGACACCTGAAGAGACTGACACAAGAAAATAACAAAACGCTGCCCTTTTAAATGTTCACCATCAAATAAAGATGTCATTTTCTATGATTGAACTAAGAAAAACAGGTTAAGGTTGGACATATTTTCCCAACAGAAACAGGATTTATTAGAGAGAACAGCTGTTAGGGAGTGAAGGAGGCATGTATTCACATGGAGAAGCAGAACGATTTCAGCGGGACACAGATGCCCTGCTTTTCCTGCTGGTGTTTTATTGGTTTGTTGTAGAAGAGGCATGCGACAAATGATGAAACATCACAAGATTTATGCATAACTGCAGTGTTTTTCATGTCAAAAACCTTTCCACTACAGTTTCCTGGACATTTCATGCATCAACAGAGATTTATCTGCTAAAGTTAAAAAATATAGATTTGTCAGTAGCTTATTATGTAAAACATGACCAATAGATTCCTGTCAGATAAACATATTTCACAAAAGACCACTTGGATGGAAACTTGGCTAAAGATAACAAAATGAAGTGTTAGTTGTCTGGAATAGCGAGAAGTAAGAGGCCTTGAGGTCTGTGACTACGCGTTGTATTTATAGCCTCTCAGTCTAACAAATCAAATCATAATGGTACTAGTGTTAATGTTAACATCAGGTCTTGCATATATAATCTTGAGTTGTTGAGGGATTTACCCTGAGCTATTTCTGAACAAGACTGAAAGTTGTTCTGTTGCTGATAAAGGTCCTCTTTGGGATTGAAGCACGGTCTCTGTGTCATGCTATAATAATACACGCTAAATTTAATTATGTGCATTTCCTAACATGAACATTAAAATGTTCAGCTTTAACATGTAGTCTCTGTGTTACTGACTTAACACGTTTTAGAAACCTAAGGGATTTTTTCCCCCCCGCAGTGGTACTTATTATATAAATTTAAATGCTATTTAATTAAATATTAAATATTTAATACCCACTAGCACCTATAACAGTAGACTGATTCATCCTATTAATAGTATGGAATGTAATAGGCATATATCAGATCCTATATTTGGGTTGAAACTTTTAGTTAATGCTAATTTATTTAAGAGAATTTTATAATAGAGGTTTCAGCTGCTTAAGACTCAGTACCCTTTTACCAAAAATACCGCTCTGAGAAGACAACGTGACATGAATGACTGATTTTGAAACAAAAAAAAAAAATTTCTGAAAGAACCTCGTTTCTGAAATAACGATCTAGACTGTCCTCATTCATTAGTTAAAAAAACAAATGTGAATCAAAACCACAAATACAACACCTCAAGAATATATCTGACTTTGTATTACTTTCTTTTTTGATACCTGATTTAAAAAATTAAATAAATAAATAAAAACTCTACATAGGACTGATGTACTACTGCAGAAGAATGTTAGGCCATTATCAGTGCTGAACTTCTTCTCAAATACAATCGACAATTACCTAGTGACCAAAATACTTATTTACTGCAGATCTATCCTGTACATCCCCCTGTATTTCTAAATCATAACACTGACACCTGGGTGTATTACTGTTTTAACATGCCCTCACTGACATTCGGGAGGAATCCTCACTGCCATTTTATAAAGCTACTTCAGGTGAAGAGACTTAGGATTTAAATAAACAGTATATTTAAGGATGCAGTAGTGCGACATCTTATATGCTCATCCGTTATTGACTTCAAGTGTCTTGTATTTAATATTACACAACAGTTAGTTTTGTTCCACTAATTTGATTAAACGAGTGACGTTCCAAGATTGCTTATACTTAATATAACCTCACTGGAACGTTTCACTGTTTGTATCACTCCACTTGTCAGTGTTCACCACATAAAATTTCCAATTCTATTGATAGATTGTTGCACTGAAACCGCTAGTACAGGAGCGTTAGCGACATCAGCAGCAGACATGGCAAACTACATTTATTTTTCAAGTCAACATTTGAAAGCTTGTCAGATGAAGAGGAGAAGGATGAAACGAAGCCAATTTCACTGGATGCACCTTTAACAGGAATGTACAAATCAGCGTGGGCCCAACGAGGAGCAAGCTAGGAAGCTAATGGGACGTCAGCGAGCCTCTGCATTGGCATGGCAACACACAACGCTCTACCCATCTGTGGCTTCTTCGGGATCTGTTTGCGCTAAATATTTGGCTATGTTATGTCTGAAGTGTCAGTTGCTCGATGATAATTTCTTGTTTATAAGACAGTTGTATAAAAGCAATAATCGCACTCGCAGTCGTGTGGTTATCCTGAATATGGGCATGGCTGGGATTACCTGCCGGATGGCCAAATCACACTCATGCCGACATGCAGTACAACCGCACTCTTTTTCATGCAGTATTGCTTAAATAATACACACAGACATCCTTTAAGTGTTCTCAACATAACCACTTGTTCTGCATAGATGTATTTCTACATGGCAAAGGGAAGTAAATGTGAGCGTCTTTATCAACCTAAGTGCCATAGTCTGAAGTCAGGAAAGAAGAAAAGAATGTCAGTTCCATTAACTCTCAAAAGAAATGACATTAAAACCCAGCCAGGATTTTGAACGCGTATTCGCAGCACTGAGGCACGCTGAGGGCTGAACAGGTGTACTTACATAATAGTTGTCATTGATTTGGACCATTGGGGCATTAACACAAGCACCAAGACATTCAACTTCTATTAGCGTGAACAGCCCGTCTGCTGTGGTCTCGCCAACCTTGATGCCTAGGAGAGAGAAAGCAGTGGTATCGAGTTCATAAATAAGGAACAGATCAAATTAAACCGCTCAGACCGCAGACATGCAGTAATGAGGCCTGTCTTTTATCAGCGGCGTGTATCAGTTTACATGTACTCCGATGACATTTCAGTACTTGTATGAAAAATTATTTGCTGGGGAAAAAAAAAAACAACAATACAATACAATTGTTAAAGTCGTCTCATGTTAGACTGAAGACAAATTGAATGCGTGTGTAAGGTAAGTTCATTCCTAATGTCTGGGCACAAGGTTGGCAAGAAATCTGATGCTAGACTAAAACAAGTCTGGCTTGCAGTTCTTTCTGAACACACATCCAGGGCAGCTTTGGAAATTTGACATCATTTTTTTTCCCTTCAGAATTAATAGATTTTTGTAAACATGTCATTATTTCTTAATGAACAAGTTGTGCCTGTTTAACTAAAGAGGTGGACAAAATGAATAATTTTATTAGTAATTAAAAGCTCCAATGCTGCTCAGGCCCATGTTGCCCAGAAGCATAACTGGCCAGGCTCAAAAGTACAAGCTAATGTAATGTAATAAATAACTTATCACCTGCTAATTAAGTGCATGGATACAGAAACAAATGAGTAGGTGATTATTATCCTCTTCTAACAAAGTTTATTATGTAGCAGGTGGTGTTTGCTCCCTTGACAAAAGCCAGCAAGTCGTAGGCCAGCGTTTCGGCTATGAGCTTTGGTGTTCTGTCCTCACGCCGTGCATAAAAGGCATTCGAATATGACAAGCGTCGTTATTTTCCCCCACATGTCTAACTGGTGACGGCATGTTGTGCTAGTAGAAGATTTACTGTACATGACGGCGTTGTGCTGGACATTATTTTCATCAGTGGCTCTACATACCTGCGTGTTCCTGATAAGACCGTCTGTCACGTGTGCACGCTAATTAATCCACCTAGTAGAGATACTCTTACTGTCAGCCGAATGTGTAGTGCAGCAGGTAGCTGGAGGAATAACAAGCAGCTTGTGCTATAGCTGCAGCATCAATGTGCGTCAACCACCGTAAAACTTTCACGTGTACTTTAAAATATAGCTACAAATCAAATAAACCTATTTGTCCTTCGGGCAACTCTGAATAATACTTTGTATTATAATAATATTAATGATAATACTAATACTCCAGACACTGAAGCTGCTTCTCCCAGGCGTCCAGGACAGCAATTTCTCCACCCTCAAATTTGTATACAGCAAATTCCATGCTTCTCTCTTTCTGTGACACTTCCTCAGTGCTTTTGTGACATTATAATCGAGCTTATCAGCTGAATAATTTGCTCTGCTACGGAGACGTCAGCCTACAACTCACCCTGGGCTAGCTTAGGTCATCCACCTCAGTGA
The DNA here is from genome assembly GCA_022985145.1 of Pangasius djambal. Lineage (NCBI taxonomy): Eukaryota > Metazoa > Chordata > Actinopteri > Siluriformes > Pangasiidae > Pangasius > Pangasius djambal. Next base: position 13,451,522 of record CM040995.1, on the reverse strand, counting down.
CCTTGATTAAGCCTAAAAGAAAACAGGTGGGTAAATGAAGCCTATTAATGAAGCCTCTTGCTATGCTTACCCAGTTTATTCTGGACGGCCTGCAGGATGCTGTCCGAATCGCACAGCATGCAGGGTGTAGTGGTGCACACCTGGACGTGGTACTTTCCCACTGGCTGCCGGTTGAACATGGTGTAGAACGTGGCTACCTCATACACTCTCATGGGGGAGACGTCTAAGATCTCAGCTACCTGGAAAGTTTAAAAATAACACAATAAGATGACTGGTTTGAGGGAATTTCCTAAACATGTTCTGACAGTCAGCCAGAGCAGAGAAGTAGCCAGCTGAGAATTGGTTTTAGGAATGAAATATGTATATACAGATACAGATGAGCACTGGAAAAATATTGCCTGGTCTTTTTACAATCTTCAACTGTCATCTGTGATCATCTGCTGTTGTAGCCCATCTGCCTCAAGGTTCAACATGTGTATTCTGAGACGCTTTTCTGCTCACTACGGTTGTAACAAGTGGTTATTGGAGATACCATAGCCTTCCTGTTAGCTCTAACAAGTCTGGACCAACAGGGCGTTTCCAGCTGCAAAACTTCTGCTTGCTGGATTTTATTTTTTTTTTTTTTGCAGCATTCTGTGTAAACTCTAGAGACTCTTGTGTGTGAAAATCCCAGATCAGCAGTTTCTGAAATACTCAAACCAATAATCATGCCACAGTCACTCAGACCACATCTTCCCCCATTCTCATGCTTGATGTGAACACTACTTGAAGCTCTTTCAAGGCTTTCTGCTTTGCGCTGCTTCCACATGAGTGGCTGATTGGATAACTGCACGAATGAACAGGTGTTCCTAATAAAGTGGTCGGTGAGTGTATTACTTAATATACAGTAATTACACAATAAGTTCTAACTTCACAGAGATTACAGAAAGGGCAACACACAGTAGCTTGTGTCTGAAAGGTGAAAACTATGCTGAGCAAATTTTTAGAAATCCTTTCTTCTCCCATACTTGAAACTGGGCCAAGTTCACAGTAAAATCCAGCAGCTGACAGTCTCGTTATGTTCTAGGAAGCATGTTGAGATTTGTCTAACCCTCCAGGATAAACTGAATAATTGTAACACCATGGACAAACTGTATCAACTGATCTAAGCACGTTTTTGATCTCTGAATGTGATATAATGTTATCACTCATTAAATCAGCTCATAATTAGGTTAAAGGTGCGATAGTCGATCTTATTTATTCCTTACTTGTACGAATAACCTGGAAGATATGTAAAACATGACAAAATATAAATGTTCCCAACGCAGGTGTATTAAGTGGCTGAGAAAACCCGTTTGGAAAACCATCTTCTGGTCCGGAATGCTTGTTTGTGTTTGGATGTGCCTCCTGTCAATCATTTTATAGACACTCTACTCTACAGGCCACCATAGATACTGTGGGCGGAGCTTCATGCACACGGATGGGAATCATTCAAATGTCAACCACAAATGTTTAAAAAAAAAAAAAAAAAAAAAAAAAAAACCTTAATGCACCTTTAACTACCATCAATATGTACTCACTTTTTACAAATCCGAATTAGTAAACAAACAAACAAACTAAAAAATAAAGTAGACTTTTTAAAACCTAAAATAAGTTACATTACATGTGTATTCTCTGCATGTTTTCTTCTCTAAATTCTCTAATAGGATGGAAATATAGGAGTGTAATTATAACTATTAGAGTGTTATTAAAATGTTATTAGCATAAATTGAGAGAACTACAAAGAATCTTGTTAAAACTGTTTTTTTTTCAGTATAATAATCCCTATTATTATAATTGCCTTGTAAACAGTTTCTTTCTCGATGCGTTCAAGCGAATGGGATGTTGTGTAATTTATTTTTATTTTTTTATAATTACTTGAAACTTTTCTTTTTTTTTTTTCCCCCCCTCAAGCGCTCAGACGCATTTCACCTTGTTCATCGCTGAAATGGGGAGCCAGCCATGCTGCCTCTGAGCCAGGTCCAGGACAGGAATGGTGGCAGCCTGCTTGTGACCCTCAGGGTAGTTTTTTATTATGGCTTCAACTCGCTGTCACAAAAAAAAAAAAAAAACCCAGAAAGACCAGTTAAACAAACGAAAATCATGATGACTGAATTCACGGTCTAGATTTTTTTGAGATGACTTCTACACCATAAATGGCTGAAAACAACGCGACAGATTTGCATATTCTTCCACAACTACTCCGTCCTCTGCATTAGCATTGGACTATAATAGCATATCGCGATCGAACACACTGCCGTGCCGATACGTCTTGCGATATGTTATGCATAGTTTCACCAAAAGTTAATTTACAACACAGGCGCAGAAAACTTCTCTGGAGCTCCTTGTGGGTTCTCAGAGAGGTTCTCAGTTACATATGATAGAACTCTGAGATCAGTATAGCAAAGACTAATATTGTGATGATAAGTAACAAATGATATAATATGCAGCCATGAGTCAGCCAACATGATTTAGTTTGAAGTGAAAGAGTCATAGATCTTCTCTCACCTTCATGTTCTCAGGTGTGAACTCAAATGGAGTATCGGGATTATTTACTGGTGTATCTCTGTGCTGGAAAAATTAAAAAAAAAAGACATTAAATGGGTTTAAACTAATTGTCTCTGAAGGTTGTTTCAATATTGTTTCAATATTCAATATATATATACAAATATATACATACACACATATACATACACACACATACATATATACATACACACAAATATATATATTTCTATTTATATCTATCTATATCTATTTCCATTCACTCAGAGCCATATATATATATATATATATATTTTTTTTTTTTTTTCTTCTGGGTACTGGCCATTAAAGTACAGCCGGACATCCCCTTCACAACTGTTCTTTTTTCCTTTCGTCTTTGTAAATGAAACCTTTCACAGTAGCAACAGACATGATCCTTCGTAGAACAGTCGCATCATGTGCTCTTTTGAGTAAACCATTTCGACTTCGATCACAGGATGCTGCCCCCTGGTGAATTTCATCACGGATAACTGATCAGCATCAGGAAAAAATAAAAAATAATGAGGTATGAAAACGACAACACTTTCATACTCTCGGGCACGGTGAGCACACTAGAGAGCTGGTTTCAAAGAGAACAGATTTTCGGCACTGAAACAGGATTAGGTCGTGAATATGGTGTCAGTTTCAACACAGCAGATATGATCACAGGTACCCAGTTCCAGTGCTGTATCTGAAGTCGCTCCTTATATCATGCACTATTCTCACAGAGGTGTCCGAATTATCAGTGGACAAATTGTATTCTCGGGATAGTTCGATATAGTTTTTACCCGTAGTGCATCGTACATCGAGAGTACAACTTATACACAATATTTCTGTACACACAATGTATTTGTTACTGCTCTTTCTTTTTTTATTGTTAGGATTAATATTAAAGTGCCCAACCTGGTACATAAACATAAGTAACATGTTTAACAACCATGGTTTTTTTTTAGTATGTCTGTGGTTTCAGACAGATAATTGTTAACGTTCAGATTGTTTATGTGAAAGCAGGACACAGTGATGTCCATGTGAACATGTAAGTGTTCTCTGAATTTTCTCCCTTACTGCTGCCCCCTATAGAGCTCTATATAGAACAGTCCATATATAGTAACTAGCCAGTGAGTGACTGAGGGAGAAAACACAACTATTCAATTGGGATTAGTTTAACACGGGGAGGTGAGGTAATGATCACTGGTATACATCTAGGAATTTAATTCCGAATCCATCCCCGAATCCATCATCGGAGTCATTTTTAAGGACTGGATGCTAAAGATAAAAAGATCTTTTACCTATTATAAAATGACCCCAGGTATTACACACTCACTAGCGATGATCCAGTCGTGTACTAGCAGCACAATGCTTAAAACATGCAGATATATATTTATTAAGTTAGTGTTCACGTCAAACATCAGAATGAGAAAAGGAAATGTGATCTCTGTGACTTTAACCACGGCATGGCTGTTGGTGCCAGATGGGCTGGTCAGTATTTCAGAAACTGCTCATCTCCTGTGCTTTCCACATACTTTACACACAATGGTGCGGGGAAAAAAAAACCATCCAAGGTCCAACATGTGCATTCTGAGATGCTTTTCCACTCACCACGGATGTAAAGAGTGGTTAATTTGAGTTACTGTAGCCTTCCTATCAGCTCAAACCAGTCTGCCCATTCTCCACTGACCTCTGTCTTCAACAAGACGTTGAGGAGCGTGCCACGGTCAAAGTCACCGAGATCACAATTTTCCCGTATTCTGATGTTTGATGTGAACACTAACTGAGGCTCTTGACCTGTACCTGCATATTCTTTTTTGCATTCCTCTGCTGCCACATTACGGGATAATTGCAGGTGTGCAAGTCTTCCTAATAAAGTGTCCAAGTCCAAGTTTATATGTTGGTAAAGATTCCTTTATATCATATGGGAAGAAAAGGTTTGTGCTCCAAGGAGTGCTCATGTTTTTTTTTTGTTGGTTTGTTTGTTTTTTTTTCATCTTCAGCCGGAACCAAACCAAAACGAGGTACTGACCAAGTTTAAAATATAGAACAATAAAATATAGACAACATTTACTTGCCATTAGGGAATACCGTTGCCATGAAGGGGTGTACTTGGTCTGCAACAATGTTTAGGCTGGTGGTATGTGCCAAAGTAACATCCACATGAATGCCACATGCCAGGACCCAAGATTTCCCCAGCGGAATGTCACACTGCCTCTGCCGGCTTGTCTTCTTCCCATAGTGCATCCTTCCTTAGGTAAGTGACCCACATGCACCTGGCCGTCCACATGATGTAAAAGAAAACATGATTTATCAGACCAGGCCACCTTCTTCCACTGCTCCATGGTCCAGTTCTGATGCTCATGTGCCCATTGTAGCTGCTTTTGGTGGTGGACAGGGGTCAGCACGGGTCAGCATCTGACTGGTCTGCAGCTACTCAGCCCCCTATGCAGCAAGCTGCGATGTTCTGACACCTTTCTATCACAGCCAGCATTAACTTTTTCAGCAATTTGTGCTACTGTAGCTCTTCTGTGGGATCGGACCAGACAGGCTAGCCTTCGCTCCCCATGTGCATCAATGAGCCTTGGGCGCCCATCACCCTGTCGCTGATGCACAGGTTGGTCTTCCTTGGACCACTTTTGGTAGGTACTAACCACTGCATACCGGGAACACCCCACAAGACCTGCTGTTTTGGAGATGCTCTGACCAAGTCCTCTGACAATTTGGCCCTTATCAAAGTCGCTCATATCCTTACACTTGCCCATTTTTCCTGCTTCCAACACATCAACTTTGACAACTGACTGTTCACTTGCTGCCCACCCCTTGACAGGTGCCATTGTATCTAGATATCAATGTTATTCACTTCACCTGTCAGTGGTTTTAATGTTATAGCTGAACGGTGTATAGTGCAGTGAAATAGTACTTTAGTTCCTGCACTGCGTGCAATCAGATCTGTTCTACTCAAATCCATATTTTGGGTTAAATATTGATATTGTATTACTCCAAAAGCCAAGATGAACGCCCTTACAGACTAGCCTTACTCTTTGAAACATGAGCCATTTTCTGAATGATTACACTAGCCTGGTAGTAATGAAGTATCCTCAAAGAAGAAAAGAAGTTCCTACCACAAAGATTCCTCCTGCTCCAGCGCGGACGGCAGATCTGTGCAGGCTCCGCACCTGCCTGCCCTGAGACACATCAGACACACACAATATTAACACAGTGACGACAGACTGCGTCTTGTTGCACAAGAAGAAGGGCACACAGCAAACGGCAACTACAGCAGCGAGTCTCACTTACAGCCCTGGAGACACACACACTGCTTGTTGTTTTGTGTGTACCTGGCATTACAGAACTGCTGGAGGTCTTAAACACCATACTTACTGTCCACTTCATTAGACACGTCTGTTTTGTTGACACACCTTTAGAAACTTTAGCGCATTTATTTTCCTATCACAGCATGTCTATCCCTTTAACATGTATCACAGAAGTGCCTTCGAGAAACGTGAGATGATATTTTTGTCATATTGCTTACCTGTAGGTGCTTGAAAGGGTTTTTGAGATAAGAGGTTTAGTTGTCAAACCTTTTAAGTCGTTTTTTATTTTTTTAAGGTCATGGGCTCCTTCAGTACAGATTAATTTCACAAACAAATGATTAAAATTGATATTTTTTGCAAATGATTAAAACTGATATTTATTGCAGCGCCTATTGATCCCATTTTTAATAAAATGGTTAGTTTTCAACTGACATTATTTATAGAGATAATAACTTTCCTAATGTTGAGTTGTTGTTTCTACCAATTTCCAGTTTTTCCACCAAGCTCCCAATTTGAGATTCATGGACGTAGACCACTTTAGCATTTAAAAAATAACTCCTAAAAACAAGTTATGAATATTTGTTTTTCTATCACTGTGCATTCAAGCCTGTCTGTTGAATGCTAATGACTAAATGTAAATATTGTATATATTTGAAAAAAAAGTGTGGACATTCATATTATATATATATATATATATATATATATATATATATATATATATATATATATATATATACACACACACACACACACACACACACACACACACAGTACTGTGCAGAAGTCTTAGGCACATACAAAAAAAATGCTGTAGAGCAAATATGCCATTAAAAATAATGAAATAAAATGTTTCTACATTTAAAAAAATACTATAAAGAGCAGTAAACAGTATTAAATGAAACAAAGTCAATATTTGGTGTGATGATCCTTAGCTTTAAATAAATCAGTAGTCTCGGGTAGAATTAGTGCAGTTTTATAGGAAATGAGCTGTAAGTGTTACTGAGCATCGTGCAGAAGCAGCCGCAGCTCTTCTGGAGACTTTGACCGCCGACTCGCTTCTTATTTCTGCAGCAAAACCCAGCAGCCTTCATCATGTGTTTTTGTCTGAAAAGTGGTTTCTTACATAACATGCTGCTTTCTTTACTGACATACACACATTTTTCTGTAACATTTAATTTTGTGCTGGAAAACTAATGTTTGGAAATCTAAAATGTTTTTGTACTGAATCAATAATGTAGAAGTCATAAAATAAAAATCTATAACAAAGTTTGTACTAAAAAAAAAAGTAGGGTGCTTAATAAGACTTATGCACAGTATTTTGTGTGTGTGTGTATGTATGTATGTAAATGTGTATATATGTGTGTGTATGTATATATGTATATATATATATATATATATATATATATATATATATATATATATATATATATATATATACATACATACATACACACACACACACACACACACACACACACACACCAGGCTGGTGCAGGTCTGCTGTCTTCTTTGACACTCATTATAACCCCATGAAGCGTTTACTAAAGGTGATTATTTTAAATAAATGTGCAGTGACACATATAGAGCTTGTGCTCTGTACACATTTCACAGCTACTGCACTATCATTAGCTCGTGAGTAGTTTGCTAACATTAGCTAACCTTAGCCAGCTAGCTAGCTACATTCAACTTGCCCTTGCAAGACGTCATAAAGACAAATTCTCTGGGAAATGCTAATTAAAGTCTAACCAAAACATAAACAGAAGGTAAAAACTCCAAAAATATCTCACCGCATGAGACACGGCAGACCGAAGCGCTGAAGACAGAAACATATTTGGAAAAAGGCTCTCTGGTTGTGTCCGGTCACTCTATGGATTCACAATGGCGGACATCAACACGAGAACGATGCGAGCTCGATTGAGCAGGTCTAGTGACGAGCCTCGCGTCAGTGTATATAATCGATAACAGATAACTCTCTCCAGCTACAGTTTCAGGGAAATATCAGTGGCAGCAGCTTATGTATTTAAATGTATCATTCCATATATTTTAATTATGTGCCCTTTTAATGAACAATTTTCTTCCTTCCTTTCTTTCTTTTGGTTGCTGAGAACATATATTTAAATGAATTATTACGTACTAGTGATGTGTCGTTCACGAATGATTCGGCTCTTTGAGCCGAGTCTTTAAGGTGAACACTGAAAGAACATCTTTCTTTCTTTCTTTCTTTCTTTCTTGTAGATGTAGGCGATGCCATTCATTCATTCATTCATTCAATCGTTCATTCTTTGAAAGAAAGAAAGAAAGAAAGAAAGAAAGAAAGAAAGAAAGAAAGATTGCGAGTTGGCTCTGAAAGTTCCCCTAAAAGAGCCGACTCAGTGAGCCAAATCATTCGCTAAAACATTACTATATGTAATAATATGTAATAATGATTTTAAATATATAAACATTCATTCATTCATTCATTCACCCACCCACTCACTGATTGAAAGTTTATAATCAATAGCCAATAATGTCAAATATCAGTTGCTAAGAGCATAAATTTAAATGAATTATTACGTATTAGTGATGTGTCGTTCACGAATGATTCGACTCTTTGAACCGTCTCTTTAAGGTGAATATTGAAAGAACATTTTTCTTTCTTTCTTTCTTTCTTTTCTTGCATTAACCAGTGAGCTTTTTTTCCGAGCAGAAAGAGTCGACTCTTGTTTCAGTGAGTCAGATCAGTCAAATGAATCTGAAAAGAGTCAGAATTCCCATCACTAATATATGTATATAGTGGAGCAGGCAAATAAATTCATGCCAGTGGTAGTCCTCTGGTGGTTCCTTGCCCAGTGATGGACAGGATGAAGAGGGTTGAAAGTAATTGTATACCTACAAAGTAAAGCTATATGGAAGACGAACCTGATAAAAGGGCCAAAGAATATAGATACAAGGCAAGTCCGTATTATGGTGAAGTGTCAAAGTCTAGAAACTAGCAATAGTTTAAATTTTGTAGGGAACTCATTATCATATCATCATGTTCATATTTCACACCAGCTGTTGTTCTAAAAGAATGTAGGCCATGTTCCAAAGACAAAGCTCTCCTTTACTGGAAATGTGGAAGAGCGAAGTGGGAAGAAATGTTATTCTCTTTCTTTTGAGATACAAACCACAGCCTAGATGTTCAGTGGTGCTGGCCCTCCCCCAATCCTTCCTCCATCTTTCCCTCCCTACTTCTATAATCGGATCAACAGGAGGCAGGCCACCCAGCCAATGAAAAAGTAGGAGTGTGAAATGGACAATGCTGATTGGTTGGTTAGGTCCTGAGCAGACTGAGGAAATAATATGACATCAGGATGTGGAGGCAGGACTTACACTGACAGCCACAATAAACCGCTTCATAGTTCAAGTGCAGGGCAGTACCCAGCTGTCAATGCTTTTGAGAGTTAAAGGAACACGACGTCTGTAGTTATCAACTGCTTCCTGTTTTAGAGCCGTTTGACAAACATGGTTGTTCCAGGGCTTCAAGACAAGGACGAGAGAGTATATTTTCCTCCAGAGGATCTGCAAATGGCTGCTCATGTGCCTGATTTTAACTCATATCTTGCCATGTACAAAAGGTCCACTGAGGAACCTGAAGGTAAGTGAGCTAAGAAATAGCAGAACTGAAACCTAGGAAAGCGTGCATGCCACACCACGCACCTGGGTCAAAATAAGCTGATGTGCACTGGTTTAGTGCTAGTGAGTGTTAGCTTATTATACAGTACTACTTGACCAATCTGCTAATCCACAGAGTTCTGGAGGGAGGTTGCTCAGGAGTTTTATTGGAAGAAACCCCCCACAGGCCAAATGCTGCAGTATAACTTTGATATGACCAAGGGCCAGGTTTATATCAAGTTCATGGAAGGAGCCAAGACAAATATGTGCTACAATGTGCTAGACCGCAACGTGCTGGACCGGAACCTGGGCGAGAAGGTAGCATACTACTGGTGAGTTTGCAGGTTTCTACATCACCTTCACACTGATCATATCAGAGTTCCACCACCACTGTGTGAGGACAGCACTTCACTGTGAACCATGCAGCCAGTGTTTTGGTAACTCATTAATGATCTTTCCATTCAATGAAACTGGCAAAACAACATTAAAATACCGGATATGGGATTAGGGATTTTAGGTAAACGGTCTTTGGCATTGATTTCACAAATGAGGGCCATTATTTATGTATATCCCAGTTTTTCAAGAAAATGCTCATTAAAACCAACATTAACATGGAAAACATGACAAATGAAGCTAATATACATTATTAGTGTGTAACCGTGTGGTTGCTGTAACATAGCTGTCTGCAAGTAATGTAATATCTATAATAACTTATAAATCGTTTACCAGGAGTACATTTCTGTTAAGGCTATTAATTTGACTGAAGCATTTATCTAAAACAACATAGAATTGAAACAGGATCCAATCCAAACATTTAGCTGAGGACTAAGGCCCATCACTGACTCTTATGATTAGCTCAGAACCTTGAGCTTCCACTGCTCTCATGTGGAATACTGGTGTATGTGTATTCACTATCTCAGAATTAGAGCAACAGACTGTAATGTGAGAGCAAAAAACTGACTCTAGGTCAGACCACTGATTTTGAGAAATGTGGGACATATGGTACCAGACGGCACATGTGCCCTGACTGAGTCTATACAGTGTTATAACTCATATATTTCCTCATTTATTATTCATAGCAGGGGTTCTCACACTTTTTCAGCCACAATCTCCTTCCAGTGTAAAAAAAATAAAATTCATGGACCTCCTATAATGCAAGTATTTAAATAATAGACACATTAGATGGACACATTAGATAGATAGATAGATAGATAGATAGATAGATAGATAGATAGATAGATAGATAGATAGATAGATAGATAGACAAACAGACAGACAGAAAGACACACAGAGACAGACAGACTGATAGATAGATAGATAGATAGATAGATAGATAGACAAAAAGAGAGACAGAAAGACAGAGACAGACAGAAAGACACACAGAGACAGACAGACAGACAGATAGATAGATAGATAGATAGATAGATAGACATGTAGATGCATAAATAAATCTCAAACCAGTTAACATATGGTTAGCATATAGATTAATTAATTTTTTTTTTCAACAGCATGCTTTTTTTAGTTATATTAAATTATGGTTCCATACAAGTTGACATTATTTATACTTTAGGTTATCAAGCTTTAGGCTAAAGTCCTTCAGTTCAAATGACTAGTCAATTAGACTTATCACTAAATAATAATTACAGCAAATATAACAACGTTACTAACAGTTGATAATGATCTATTAATTAAACACTAACGAAACTGCATACACCCTGGCTATCCGTCATGGATCCCTGTGGATCTTTGAACACCATGTTCTTATAATACGTATTAATCATTAATCAATAATTACTTATTATTTGAATTCTCTATGGATAACCAAATCTATTATATTATGTATTCTGATATCTTCTGTCTTCTGTGTTAGTTAAGTAAAATACCAGTGTTGCTATGGCGATTATGTATTAAAATGTAAATGATTATGTATTGTAATGTAATGACAATGTAAACGATTATGTATTAAAATGCAAATGTAAATAAATGTAAATGATTATGTATTATATAGTACAATGTCAATATAGCAATAATGGTGTTATTGATCAATAACAGGTATGAATCAACTGCATAGACTTTGAAATCGCGTCATAAATCGTGTCATCGCGTCAAAATCGTTGTGAATAAGCAAATATCAGTGTGGTAACACAGGTGAGGTTTTATTGGGTCATCCCAGTGAATGTGAGCATATCATCAATTGGGACACCTGCAGCACACTCTCTCTGTCTGGTTCACCTGATGGGGTGATCCTCACCCCATCTTCCAGTCTAGTGCCAGCAAATGCTAATAATCTGGAGTGGGCAAGAGGGTAGTTAGCTATTATCCAAGAGCTGCCAAGAGCTGTTGTTGAGAGCATGGGCACAGCCTCTATCCAACAACTCCCGGTTCTGTTTGAAGCTGCCAGGACAAAGCCTTAGTCCATGCAAGCAATACAGCTGAGTTCCCGGAAGCAAGATCCGGGAGGGTTTATGACTTAGCAACAATGCATACTGATGCAACAGACTAGCATTTGTGCCCACAAGGTCACTTTTCCTGGATCCAGCCTGCCTTGTCATCATTTCTTGCGCACTCTATTATTGGGACAGACAGGTGCAGTGGCCGAAAGACCAGAGCTAAGAATTCTCACCTACATTTCAATGGTTGTTTTCTGCTCTGGTATGATGTGATTGTAAATATCATGTGACTAGTTGTCTTACAGTGATAAAATGACTCAGTCCAATGTGCAGACTGATTTTAGAGCCAAAGCAAACAGCAAAGCTTTGAACAGGCTGCTGGCCATATTGTAATTCAGTGGTTTGGCTGTCCTTTTAGCTTGTGCAATAAACATTTCAGTATTATTGTCCAAACACATTGCTGATGTACATCCAAATGTAATATGGAAAAGGCTGCCAGAGAACACGTTATCTTCTCTTAAAAAATGGGACATGTTTTTTTTATTTATTTTATTTTTTAGATAAATTACATTTACTTAAGAAAAGGGGAAGAAATTGAACATTCAAGATTTAAGAATGTGAACTAGATATGCACCCAGATTAGTTCCTTGTCTTAAGTTTACTCATGAGAGTTTTCCACAACCTTGATGAAATCCATAAGGGCATATTATTGTACCTGTGTTTTTTTTTTTTTTTTTTTTTTTTTCCTGATTGCTTTGTGTTGATGCTCTTTGTAGGGAGGGGAACTCACCTGACCATCAGCTTACCATCACATACAGCCAGCTTCTAAAACAGGTGTGCAGATGTGCCAATGCTCTCAAGCAGCTGGGTAAGAGTCCTTCATCTTTATCCCTATGTACGAGCAGGAGTGAGAAGTACAGACATCATTTATCTGTTATAAATATGCTTGTCCATCAAAGAGGTCAAGATGCACACTGGAAAATTTGACTATGAAATTTATAGCAATTGACTTGCATTGGAGTAATTGTAAAACAACCGTTTTTTCCTTGAATCCAAAGCGACTTACAACCGAAACAGGATACAACTGAGCAATTGAAGGATAAAGGTCCTGCTCAAGGACACAACCATGGCAGCTTGGCAATGCTGGGTTTTGAACTCACAATTTTCTAACCTGTAGCTCCAAGCCTTATCCACAGAGCCACTACTTCCTTCAACTAGCTCACACCGATTCAACCACCACTATCATCAAATTAACTCACACTAAAAGACAAATTTCAGTGCTTTCTTGTAAAATTCCATCAATGAGTTTTTATATTCACCTAATATAGTCGCTAAAATAAAGGGCACAAAAACAATCCACTATTTTCTTTTCACCACAAAGGGAACCTTTACCATTCTCATTCCCACCTAAACAGTTAGATATCTCTCTATGCATTGCATTTCCTGGTAGTTTACTATAAACCAATACACTGCTTTAACTTCCCAAGAGTTTACGGCACAATCTTGTAAAACAATAAAACAGTATTTTGCTGTAAAATAAATACTGTAAATTTACAGAAGTGTACCAGTTATATTACAGAAGCAATTCATCATTTTTTTTAGAGCCGTCTCCTGCCTGAGAGGTGAACTACAATTGCAAAGAAAACACTGGCAAACATTTGTGCCCCCACCAAAGTAATCAAGTAAAAGCAATCCTAAAGCAATAAGTTTTAAGAGAAGCTTTAAATTCACTAAAAGACTGGGCTTCTCTGAGATCAGATGGTGGTGAGTTCCACAGTTTTGGAGCATAAGAAGAAAAGGCCCTATCACCCAGAGTACACAAACGAGTCTGAGGGACAATTAAGAGACCAGAATTGGAGGAGCGGAGATCATGATTTGGGGTGTAATGGGTTAAAAGCTCAGCCAAATACTGGGGAGCCAAACCAGTATTTTAAGCTAAACCATTACCAGTGTTTGTTAAAACACTGGCAAACAATCCAAAACGTGAGACAGTAACAAGGTCAAAAACAGGCAGGGATTCAGGCGAAGAGCAAACCACATAAACTTGACAAAATCCAAAACATCAATCAACAGCAAAGGCTCGGTAAATTAGGCAAGAATACACCGAGAGTTACTTTGCAGTGGTGTGGAGGTTGGTTGTTTTTTGTTTGTGTGTGTGTGTGTGTGTGCTTTTATGGGGTATGAGTGTGACTGAGTCCAGGTTTGTGTAATCAGTAGTCTGGTGACTGTGAATGTGATAATGTGGGTGAATGCTGGGAATCGTAGTCTGTGGCGGCCATGTTTGTAGGCTACAGGGTGTTCTGGGAAATGGAGTCCGGCACTAAATCCAGCTCTCACATGACAACTATGCATTGCTGAAAAATATGACATGTTCGTTAATAAATAAGAAATGTAGTCATTGGCTATTTTTCATGGTGTAAGTGGATTGGAAAAGAATCAACTTCAGGGTGGTAGCAGTAACTCCTCTTTGCCCCAGGCTGCATCCCAACACCCTGGTGTTGATTATTTTCCTATAACTGCATGCCACATCATGTTTCATTCCTTGAAACACTTTCAAACATAACAGTTTAAATGGCACAGATTGTACTTTCATTATCTTCATCTTTGTCTTTGTGTGTTTTTAAGTGTCTGTCTTTGAATAAAGTCTCACCTTATTATTCGGTTAATGAAAGATATTAACTACGGCAAAACTTTAATTGGAATGGTATATATATATATATATATATATATATATATATATATATATATATATATATATATATATATATATATATATATATATATATACACAAGGCTAATGATATGAAGTTGGTATAAATTTCTCTGTTTCAGGTGTGAAGAAAGGAGACAGAGTGGCCATTTACTTGCCTATGATCCCCGAGCTTGTGTTCATCATGCTGGCCTGTGCTCGAATAGGGGCTGTGCATTCGATTGTGGTACGTGTGCACCAGAATCTCGTCATCTGCTGCAGGTTCTGCAAAGCAAACAGTATTGCAGAAGCATGCTTTCTCCTTTTTGGAGCAGTGCTGAGAGTATGCTCTTACTCTTCAGTAAAACCTGGACTACATTTGTACAGCTTAGTCACCCTTGATTTTTTAAAAAAAGAAAAGAAAAACACATCAGAGAACACTGTCAGGATCAACCACAAATTTCTGAGCTTGTATTTTCAAGCATTTATCGCATACAGTGCAAAATGTTCTCCTGGTTCTCCTACAGTTTCATTTGTTGTTCTCCTGGGCATCGAGAGTATGGCAGAGCCCGTGGTCTGCTTCTGCCAGGACTATTTTTGCCATTCGGGTTCTTGTTCCAGGTTGCAGCTGAAGTTAAAAATACTGTAACCTTCAAGGTTAATTTTAATGGCATATAAAGGTCTATTTTTGGGTTACTTGGATGTGAGACCTCATTCCTGCCAGGCCATTGTCCTACTTCCTATAACAGAAACAAGCTTGAGATGCATTATCTGAATGAACTATCTAAATTTTCTCCTTATGCTAGATGTAGTTGATCAGACAAGACCAAATGTCCAAAGTTTGCCTTAGTTTTGCACTCAGGCTACAAGGTTAATGTGGTTGTCTTGTTTGGAATTGTACACAATTACATTAACCATTTGCATTTTTGCATGTGATTACTGGAAAAAAAATGCGAAAGCGCATGTGCTGAAATTGCACATTTGAACTCAGTCAAGCACATCCGACATAACAATAATAATAATAATAATAATAATAATACTAGATAAATAAAGCTTATTTTTCATATGCCCTACATGTGGAAAAAATAAATTAATTAATTAAATTAATAAATAAATAAATAAATATATATATATATATACACTATATTACCAAAAGTATTCGGTCACCCATCCAAATGATCAGAATCAGGTGTCCTAATCACTTGGCCTGGCCACAGGTGTATAAAATCAAGCACTTAGGCATGCAGACTGTTTTTACAAACATTTGTGAAGAATGGGCCGCTCTCAGGAGCTCAGTGAATTCCAGCGTGGAACTGTCATAGGATGCCAC
>CM040995.1:13397578-13435534 GCA_022985145.1 Pangasius djambal | reverse complement strand
GGAAGAATGGTCAAAAATTCCTATAAACACACTCCTCAACCTTGTGGACAGCCTTCCCAGAAGAGTTGAAGCTGTAATAGCTGCAAAAGGTGGACCGACATCATATTGAACCCTATGGGTTAGGAATGGGATGGCACTTAAGTTCATATGTGAGCCAAGGCAGGTGACCGAATACTTTTGGTAATATAGTGTATATATATATATACATTTTAAATGAAATTAATTATGGGGAAATTAATCACATATGAAAATAATCTTTTGTAAAAAATCAGATGTGGAAATAAATTAATCATGAGTAAAAAAAATTGCATGTGGAAATGAATTAAAATAATGTGGAAATTAATGAATCATGTAGAAAAATCAGTTGTGAAAAATAAAAAACCTATGCATTGCATGTGATAACAGTGTGATAACAGTGTGTGACAAAATAATTAAATGTCTAAAAAACACATGTATAAAATTCACACGAGATGTGTGATTACTGCCGTGTGAAGTTCATGTGACTTTTCTGTAAGGGAAAGGAACAGGGGACCCTGAGATTCGTTCATGTCTATAAATTACAGTTATAAATTGCAGAGTCCTAAACCAAGTCTACAACTCTGCTTAACATTACTGAGGAACTGGATGTGGGTTAAGGTTAAGGGAGATATTTATGAACCAGACTTTCATTACTTGTTGACATTAGCTTCATAGCTCCAGTGTAAAACTCTAAGAATCAAACATCAGGTACAAAACATGACTTGATTGAATACATTTAATACTGACGTGCTTTTATATTGCCTTTCTTCAGTTTGCAGGGTTTTCTTCCGAGTCTCTGGCTGAGAGGATCGTGGACGGTCAGTGTAGCATCCTGGTGACGGCAGGTAACATACACACTGACGTGTGACACTGTGCCAGCAAGTCAACCTGAATTTATCACCCTGTATTTATGAGTTGGTTACCTTCAGATATCTCAAACAGTTGAACAACAATAGATAAGATGCAGTAAATAAGAGGCGTGTTCCTGTCATTTTTTTTCATTCTTTATTTTTAGTCTTTATGCTTTTGTGTGTGTTACAACCTACAGATGGTGTTTACAGGGGAGAGAAGCTAATCAACCTGAAGCAGATCTCAGACCATGCCTTGGAGCACTGCAGAGAAAAGTAAGTGTCCTTCTTCTCCTTCATCTCGATCTCATTCAGCCAAATTAGCTTCTGTTTGCCCAAACCTGCCCCAACAAGCCACGGTCCGGGCCCATTAGCCCTACACCCTGCAACCCTGCACCGGCTGCCTTTATGGAGGCTTACCAGTCCCACTCAGCCACTCAAAGCCATGGCTACCGGTGACAAGTTGCCGGGCAACAGCACGGCTTGGAAACGGCATGCGCTGGTTGTCATGGCGACAGGTGAACTGGAACGTACGTGCAACTGAAGAGGGCAAAGAGATGAAATGTGAAAAAAAGGAACGATGGTGAATAATCTAGTAGAAACTGTCCACTATCATTAGGTGTTGACACTCTGACTCATCGAACGCAAAGATAAGTGGATGTGATGGCACGATGACACGTATTTCAATTCCACGCTATACAAACTACAATTTGCTGACTTAAATTGCTGTGCCAGACATGAGCATCTCTTGGGTCTATCTAAATTGACCTGAAAGCATGGTGGAGTAGCTGAGTCATAGTTTCATACATCCTCCATTACCTCTCTTTCTGTCTTCTCTTATTCTCTCTCTCTGTATATCTCAGAAGCTCCTTTACAGTCCAGAAATGTCTTGTAGTGAAGCATCATGCCTTCAGGACAACCAATACCTGCAATAAGCTACAGGTTGGTCTAACTGTAACTTTTTTGTCTTTCGCCTTGCAAAATGTTGCAAGATTGAATATAACATCCGCCTTTCCATCTCCCTATTTTAAAAATTGGGTGTAATATGTCTTATATCTGCTCATACTTGCATTAGGGATTTAATGCAATAAATCTGTGTCCTTACGTGTTTATTGCTCCATATGTTCATATCTGTGTCTGTATTCGGATTTATACCTGAAGTGGGTGTGGTCTTTTTTTTTTTTTTTTTTTAATGAATTATGAACCCTACCACTATACCCCTGGAAACACTGGAAACCACAGGAAAAACCCCAAAGGGAGAAATGGCATCACTGTCAGCATGATCTGTTAATACTGGCTCTGACAGTTCCTCAACCTCAGCTACATCACTTGAGTTCATAACTGATCTCAACTAGAGGGGCTGCAACCGTGGGGCTGCTTTTTAAATCCCGCTCACACAGTTATTATTTTTGTTTGTACTGCCTGCAATATTCAAACTAATTTAGTTGGTTCTATTTCCCAAAATGTAAACAAACGAGTAGCTTAAAGTACACCACCACCACAACCCTGACCAGGCAGTTACTAAGGATGAATCAGTGAACTCTATAAATGCATTTCGCAGTGCTGCATGTTGATGTACATGGTTTTTGTTCCATCAGCTTCGAACCTGACTGCTCATTCACGCCTGTTATGAAAGCGAAAACCTCCTGCTTGCCCGATATTTTGTTGCGTCTTTTGGGGTTCCAGTCCCAATAAACACCTCTAAAGTCTTCTAGAAAAATCCTATTCAAATCTGTGTTTGTATACATTTAGAACACATTATACAGTATGTTCATTCCAAATAATGTACTCATATTCGTTTACATCTTTACTGTGAGATATGTGAGAATTTATGTATGTTTGTCTGAATACATGTGTTACAGACACCGTGGAATGCAGAGTGTGATGTGTGGTGGGACGACGTTGTGAACAGTGCATCAGAGGAGTGTGAGCCTGAGTGGCTGGATGCTGAAGACCCGCTCTTCATCCTCTATACCAGCGGGTCCACGGGCAAACCCAAGGCAGGGACATTCATCTTTTCTTTATGATCTATAGCACTGAAAACTTCAGTCAGGAATCATTACAAATGGAAAGCTAGTATTGCATTGACTACAGAGACGACACAGTGAACAAAGTAGTAGCAAGACAAGATGACAACAATACCATAGTAACTATGTGTCAAATAACATAGCATGCTTAAACAGTCCAGATTATAGCTAATTGTTTTGCTGGTGTCTCATAGGGTATAATGCACACTATTGCCGGCTACCTGCTCTACACATCTCTTACATTCAAATACGTCTTTGATTATCACCAAGATGATGTGTACTGGTGCACAGCAGACATTGGCTGGATCACAGGCCACTCCTACATCACATATGGTCCATTAGCCAATGGGGCGACCAGTGTGCTGGTAAGTCTTTTAGCCATGCTTCGTTTTGTCTGTATTCTTTAGTCCAAGTAGGTTTGGTTCATTTCATTACAGTGTGGTTAGTGTATATAATCGGACGTGTGTGTGTGTGGACTCATGGCAGTTTGAAGGCATTCCAGTCTACCCTCACGTGGGCAGGATTTGGGAGATCATAGAGAAGTACAGAGTGTCTAAGTTTTACACAGCGCCCACTGCCATCAGGCTGCTTATGAAGTTCGGAAGCGAGCCACTGCAAAAGTGAGTGTAATACCTCTACACAGTTTTGTACACGTGCCTGTCAGGATATAATCCCTAATGCTGGTGAAAATCCAATCATCTATACCATTTCAAAGATAAAATTTTGACCACAATGTTCGACAGCCACTTGACAAAGCAGTACTTGTTAGCCAGACTGCTGCATGACACGTTAATATGCAAATCTTACATTACGTTTGACCAGCTATTTTCTATTATTCATTTCCAGTTGTTTTGTAAACAACAACCCCAAGTGTGATTTTGTGTGATCTACTTGAAGGTGTCAACTTCCATCATCATTTGAAATTTGCGTTATGAACGCATAAAGAGCATTTTCAGTCGTCAGATACATTTAATTAAGGAATAAAACATGATGAGGCATGCTGTTATAGGAAAGTAATCAAAGACAGAGTGGTACGATGACGCAGAAGTCGAGTTACTGTAACCATAATAGTAATCAGGTTAATTATGTGAGTGTTTAACAGTACAGCTCAAAGTGATTTATTCTCCTTTACCACAGCAATTTGCTAAGAATTCCATTTCTTAAAAAATCATTTTATACTTTTATCCATTTATAGTTACATTTAATGTTGAGGTGTCTGCAAAACAGCTTAGTTCCTGTTATCACTTACCTTATAGCAGCTATAAACAGTCAGTTCACTATACAGTCACCTCTCTTTTTTTTTTCGTCATGTTACCGAGAAACCACGAAGCCCTCCATCCTGAAAACTGTCGCATGTTAAAAAACTGGCACTGACCCTGGAGACTCCTTCCGAAAATGCAAAATAAGCATCTCCTCAGAAAAAATATCATCAACATATCAACAATTACACACATTTTTTAATCCTTTTATGTATAGTATCCACCATACAAGTCCCTGTGTATGTTGTTATTATAGATACAATAACATATTATAACGAGTTTATTAATGTATACCTTGCAGCTGGAAATACAGTCAGAGATGCTGTTATAGAGAATGAATCAGCACCATCTGACCAATCAGAATCGAGACTTCAACAGCATATATTACAATATATATGGTATAAACTTGAATAATACGCACACGTTTGAAACAGATTTAAATTGAATCATATGTATTGGTCAGAGCAACAGATTTCAATGTAGCTAATTTGACTACAAGTGTAAACGCATGTGGTTATACAAGACGCATACAATGACCAGGTGGAAACAGAGTCAAATCTGCACAACTGGATTTAAATCTGTTTTAGTTGGGTGTATTACATCTGTATTTTATGTGGATTTTGAAGTATGAAACAATCAGAGTGTAAAAAGGGCATATGCTGCATGTTAGCCAGATGTTATGTAAGTGTAAATACATTTGTTCCACTGAGCCTGTACAGTATATCCTATTGAGGTTTTAAAACAGCATGCAAAATCGTGACCACATCAGGAAGTTGGTGGTCAAGTGTGAGCTGATGTGCATAACATAGTATAACATAGCAGTATGTAAGTGTAAATAAATGCATGTGGTTAAAAAAAATCTTCAGGATCATGAACTAGGTGTTAACAGAGCCTGAGAAACAATTTAGATAGATATGTTAACAAGGCATTATAGAGCAATGCGCAAGGGGCATTTAGCATGATAAAAAAGGACTTTCCAAAGAATACATTTCCCTTTAAGCTCTTGAAATAGCAAGAATTTAGAAGGCAAACTTGCAAAAATATGTGACCTTCAGACACACGCGGAGAACACGTGAAAACCCACACACAGATTAGCTGAACTAAGGACCCCAGAACTGTGAGGTGGGAATTTTACCCTCTGCACCACCACCATGCCACCCAGAAATGATCCTGGTAAGGCTTCAATACATGGCCTTGAAATTGAAATCAGTTCAAAATACGTAAAAAAGAAAGTAACCCGAAGGTGTTTTGAGGTGTTCTGTGATTAGACTTTAGATTTATCCCAATTTTAATCAGGAAGTCTGTAATTTTATACAATTCCCAGCCCAGAGACAGCAGATTGCACATCATACTCAAATGATGCCTTTTTTCATGACTTTTATCACAGTAATCTGCGTAATTCAGATTTCAGATTACACCACCATGTTCTAACAGCACAGACTGCTAGTTATTTCGATGTTCTCCAAACTCAGGGCCTGTTAGGTGGCTGTGGTTGAAGCAGTCATCAGTACTGCAGTCTCTGTTGAGGGCTTTAACTGGAACGCTCTGGTTTTCGTGGCATGACATGGTTCACTGGGTTCATTCGCCAGTTCTCCACTGCCAGAAGAGTGGAACTGATGCCATCTACTGGATACAAAAAGGGAATACAAATGGAGAATGTTCTAGTGCAAATGACTGTCATTGGCCCTGTTTTATTACTGTATTAATGTGTACTTCTTGACTTAACTTAGAAAAGGTGTAGTGGGAATATTTCTAAAAAAAAAAAAAAAAAATCCTGATATCAACTATAATGGAACCTTTTTGCTTTACAGTGAACAGAACTTCATTAGAACTTCATTCACAATTAGATCATTATCTGACATCATACAACTTTGCTAACTAGCTAGCAATATAAATTATACCACAGTGCTGTTAGATTCTGTTAAATTCAGAAGGTTTTGATTAATTTTCTATAACAAAATAGAACAAGCTGTCAGTAGTTCTAACTGCAAGGCAAATCACAAGTTTCTATTTCTATATATAATCTAAGATACAGTATATATATATATATATATATATATATATATATATATATATATATATATATATATATATATATATATATATATATATATATATATAATATTATATATATATTATATAATAAACAGATTACAAATGTGCTGTTGTTTAACAAAGAAAAATGTGTAATCACTGATGCAGTGACGTTTTCTGTAAGGAGACATTTATATAACATTTGTGGAAGGAGTCTCCAGTGTCAGCACTTTCTAACACAAAAAGTCTTCAGCAGAAAGAGTGTTCTGATTTACAGTTTCTCATGTGACATGAAAAGTGGTGTTTTTTCCCCTTATTAACTTCAAGAGAGAGAAAAAAGCATGGTGAGGCAACCACTGTTTATAGCTGCTTTAACATAACTACATAGAATACATTCCACAACATTCAGTGTAACTATAAATGGTTAAAAAGTATGATTCACTCATAAATTCAAAATTAGAATTAGCCGATTGATGTGGTATAAAAGGAATATAATGATTTATGCTGTTATGGGAAATGAATCAACTTTAGGGTGGAAACAGTGACGCTGATTCGCCTCGGGCCTCATCACACCACCCCGTCTTTGATTAGTTTCCTATAACATCATGTCCAAAGTGTTTCATGTGCAGATTAAGTGTGGATACATAAATCTCAATTTGAAATGTTTTCAAAATGTGCACTGTGCATTATGGTTGGTACTTACACTACTTACATTCCTTTTTTTTATTTAAAAAGGAAATTATATCAATTCACAATGCCCTCTATGAAACTACTACAACTGATGTCTGTGATTATTATGATCTACAATGACCTCTGACCATCTAAAGGCTCATCGATATTATCACAATCTCTGATCTCTGTAAATATTCTCCATTATTTCAGGGCTTCTTACTCTGTCTGTTTCAGATATGATCTGTCCAGTTTGCGTGTTCTGGGGACAGTGGGTGAGCCCATAAACCCGGAAGCCTGGCTCTGGTACCATGGTGTCGTGGGTCAGGGCAGATGCCCCATAGTCGACACCTTCTGGCAAACTGAGACGGTAAAATAGTCTATATTTACCAACAGAAAAAACATGTTCATATAAATAATTATATGCATATTCAGAGAGTGGAACTTTATTTGGTATGGTCATCCAACCAAATGTGTACAAGAATTTGAATATGTTGGCTGTGTTTGACGAATAAAATAAATAATTTTGTAAAAAGTTTTGGTGTATTTGGTCTTTAGGGAGGTCATGTTCTGACTCCTCTGCCTGCAGCAACACCACTAAAGCCAGGATCTGCGGTAAGTCTCTTCCATATAGTTTGCTCAGTGAAATTTAAAACAAAGCAAGGATAAATGATTGATTAGTTGGGTTCTTTACTAGCACAATGAATTCCCATTATTACCATCAACAAACTTAGTCTGGATTAACTAAGTCATTTTGACTTAGTACCTTGCTATTTCATGATATTACCTTTTTTGACAGGATACTATTATTTTCTCATTTTTTCATTATTATTTATTATCTCATTAATTTGTCATTATTTTGACTTATTATTTCAAGATATTAGCTCATTATTTTTGACTTATTAAGTCAATATATTGACTAAGTCATTATTTTGACTTAGTATCTCATTATTTTGACTTACTATGTCAATATTTTGACTTAGTATCTCATTATTTTGACTTAGAATCTCATTATTTTGACTTACTATGTCAATATTTTGACTTAGTATCTCATTATTTTGACTTAGGATCTCATTATTTTGACTTACTATGTCAATATTTTGACTTAGTATCTCATTATTTTGACTTAGGATCTTGCTATTTTGACATAACCCATTATTTTTTACACCTTGCAGTTTAGGGTTAGGTGACTTTTTCATTCTATTTAAAATATATTTTAACATTAACAAAACCACTTAACCATGACCCAAAGAAAATAATTGGATGACATCTAATAGGTTATGTGTTACGATGTATTTTTATTCCGACAGTGGGAGGTTGCTGATTTTTTGCTGTCTCTCAATATTTGGTCTAAACTGCTTTTTTTTCCTGAAACATACAAATGATGGGTGTTGTAGAAGTAAAGATATTTATGATAGTTTGTGATACTTGCTCAGGATAAGGATAGCACGTTCTCATATAGACCAACCTGACAGGCTGACAGTGTTTTGCTGTGTGGGATGTAAATGTAGCTATTGACATACATTTGAAATGTTCTTTTTTTTTTGCATTTTGTGTATTGTGTAGACGTTACCATTTTTCGGTGTGCAGCCCACAATCCTGAACGAGCACGGAGAGGAGCTGGAGGGAGAGGCCGAGGGCTACCTGGTGAGAGGCTGATAGCTCACAGAGCAGCTTTGCCTTCATGTAAAACGATATAGATTGAGAGCTAGAACAGGCAGAGCTGATCCTGAATCAGGAGAAATGAGATGCAGAAAGGACGTATGAACATCGCCAATTCCTACACATTTGGTTTATGTTAAAATAAAAAAAATTGCTATAAAATTCCTGTCCCACCATATATTTCATTCAAAGGCATGATGTAAAGCATGCATGTTAATCTCTTAGCGTTTGAGTCTTAATGACCAACACTAGATTTTGACTCATAGTATAGACCTTTATGCTTAATGCATTCTTATTCCCACTGCAAAAGGAATTAAGGTTTTAAAAGTCTTGGTGAAGTATTTTGAAAATATAACTTTACAAACTTAAAAATGCTGCACTTTTGGACCATGTCACGCATTCACATTTTGGCCATCATAACATCCTTCTTTTATACAATAGTTATTTCTGATCCACTAATTTGATTGGTCGAGCAGCTTTCCAGGAGTGCTTATATTTGGTATAACCACACTGGGACGGTTCACTGTGTGTATCACTCTGCTTTTCTGTGTTTGCCAGGTAAAATTCCACTTCCTAGTTCGAAACAGTTACTACAGTAGAGTTAGTGGACATGGCAAATGATACATATTTCATTAATATAACTTTTGACTTAAAATATGAAAGCCCATCAGATGAAGATGAAAAGGTAGAAGGGTCGCCAATTTTAGTGAAAGTACCTTTAATGGGAATGTATAACTCAATGTGAGCTAGCTATAGTCTGTCAGCTAGCTGGCTAAAGTTAATGTAGCTTCTTTGGGATATATTTCTGCTATCAGAGTTAAAATAATCAGAACATTTGGCCATATTGTGTCTGAAATGTTAGTTACTCTATATTCATTTCTTGTTTATAGAACTGTTGTCTAAAAGCATTACCACACTCACAATTGTGTGGTTTTACTGAACATTAGCACAGCAGTGATTAGCCATGGCACTCGCCCTGCGGACTTGTGCCACCCTGAATCACAGCCGTGCCGATATTCAGTAAAACCACACTCTTGCTTGTGCCATATTACTTAACTATGTTCTCACATCAAGCAATGACTTTACTAAATTGAGTGTCCGTAACACAGGAGTAGTGGAGATTATTCGAGGCCTCTGTTTAATTCCGGGTTTGACTGTATGATTCCAGGTTTTCCGGAAACCCTGGCCAGGCATCATGCGGGGCATCTATGAAAATCAAGAACGATTCCAGAACACTTACTTCAAAAAGTTCCCAGGGTTTTATGTGACAGGAGATGGTAAGTGTAGTCATGTGATGCCGCCCTGACATGAAGTGGAGGTACTGTTACCACCCAGAAGTCGATTATTTTCCAATAACTGCACATTCCAAAATCTTTTATTCCTCTTATACCACAGCAATGTACCAACAATTATTATATTCTATTCGTAAACAATTATTTAAGTTATTAATGAAAGACACATTGTATCTTTCTATCCATTTATAGTTATATTTAATGTTGCGGAACGTCCATGAACCAAGTTCCTGTTTTCACTTATATAAACAGTCATTCTCTCACTTTCTTTTACTGACTACAAAGCCGACCATCCTAAAGACTTTCCCGTGGTGGAAAAACGTAAATGAGCAGCGTTACCTCTGTTTGAGTTAGAAGTGTTGATACCTTCTAACCAATCAGATTTGAGAAGTCACCAGTGCTGTGGTATGAATAATAATAAATAGTGTTGCTTACATATAGAAGCTTCTTCATATTAAAAGCTTTTTAAAATGCAACCTCACCACTAAATTTCCTTGAGTAGAGCATATTGCCATATGACCTTCTGGTGTTGTATTTCTTTACTGCAGCCGTGCTGCAGTACGGAGGTGTCAGTGTTGCGCTGACATGGTCTGTGCTGTGTTCTTTAATTTCAGGATGCAGGAGGGACAAAGAAGGCTACTACTGGATCACTGGCAGAATAGATGACATGCTCAATGTCTCAGGTGAGGGTTAGAGGTTTCAGATAATATATATCTGTTGGATATGTTTATCAATGTTAGACCTAAAATAATGGGCGTATTATACATAGACTACTCCTTGCATTTATGAAATAAACTTTCTGCTTTTTTGGAAACTGAAACGACAAATCCATATTCAGTGCATCTGTAAGTATTTTATAATGAGCCAGAATAACAAGATTCTTCTTCGTTTTTCCCAAAAGTGGGGTGGGCCTGCGCTAGTCTTGTGATTGGCTGGGGCAGGCACGCCCCCGATTCCCCGTGGAGCCAGGCCCTGAGCATTATTAATATAGTTTGTTACCCTTATTGGTGTAGCTTGGCCTGTTTTTGCATACTGGAAAGTGATAGAGTTTCCATATTTCCATATTCTAAGTTATATATTATATACTCATGATGAATAAGCATTGACTGAGTAAAAATCCATCTTGGTTTGAGAAAACATATAAAATAATAACAGCTTTAGCGATGGACTCGGATTTTTGGACTGTACTATACTGTGTGGTCATTTGTCAATCCAATAATGTATAAATGTTAGGAACAAGCACAATAGCAGAACCACAAATATAACAGCTTTTGGATAACTGGGACATACAAATACACAAATCGGCCTTCCTCCAGGTCACTTGCTGAGCACAGCCGAGGTGGAGGCGGCGTTATCAGAACACCCGGCTGTGGCTGAAGCGGCCGTGGTCAGCTGTCCTCACACCGTGAAGGGCGAGTGTCTCTACTGCTTCATCACGCTTAAGGACAGCCAGGAATTCAACCACACTCTCAAGGAGGAACTCAAGAGGAAAGGTCAGAGGTTGCCTAGAGCACTGGGTTGTGATATATAGCTCTTCTGACTTCATTGCCACAAAATGAATTTTCTTTTTTTCTTGACAGTGAGAGAGAAGATTGGCCCGATAGCCACTCCAGATTTCATCCAGAATGCCCCAGGCCTCCCCAAAACCCGCTCAGGTTTGATCAGCTAATCTTCTTCCTTCTTTTCTCCTTGATAGATCAGAAACAAGATTCTTAACCCTCATATTCTGGTCGCTACTGATCCGTGGCTCATTCAGCCTGATCATATCATTGAATTGACATGTTAATAAGTCCTGAAGTGTTCGATTCTTCTTCTACCACAGCACTTTAGTAAGAAACGACACCTCATGCTTTTATCCCTTTATAGTTACATTTAATGTTGTGGACTGTCCATGAACATGTTAGTTCCAGTTATCATGTTATTATGTTTTAACAGCTACAAACAAGCCTCTCTTTTCTCTCTCTCGAAGTTTTGTCTTGTCAGCTTTACCTCTGACACTGGAGACTCCTTCCACAAATGCTAAGCAAACATCTCCTCAGAAAACCTCACAATATTAATGATTGCACATGCTTTTCAAATCTGTTTATGTGGAGTGTCCACCATACCATATGATTATGATAAAATATTAGAATGAGAGCATTAATATAAACTGGTGACTTGCCTTGAATCTGGAACTACTCTCAAAGCTGCTGTTGTAAGAAAAATAATCAACACCTTCTGGCCAATCAGATTTGAGAATTAAACAGTGCTGTGGTATAAATTCTTCCCTCTCCAGGGAAGATCATGCGGCGTGTCCTGAGGCAGATCGCCCAAAATAAGAAGGACCTGGGTGACCTTTCCACTCTGGCTGACCCCAAAGTTGTGGAAGTGCTCTTCAGTCAGAGGTGTGAAGCAGCAGTGTGAGAGCTTCAAGCCGCATCTCATGCCTTACCGACTGGTCCTGGAACAGCTTTAATAAAAATGTAAAAAAATTTCACACTGGCCTGTAGTGGGTTAGCTGATCCTAAATTAGAAGCAGAGGGACATTTCTTTCACCTTATCAGTGATGGAGTTTAGGACGATTTTGATCAAATCACAGAAGTTTCTGAACTAACTGCCCGTGTGTTCCTTTATCTCAAGAAGGTACCCAAGCAGAGATGTCCTGTAGATATCCTTGCCTTTCCAGTGGCTCCAGAGTCTGACTCTACCCCATCTGTTTTGGGTCACCTAGCAAAGAACAACATAGATGACCTATATTTATGTTGTCATTCCCCCATTTTGTGTCACCAGCCACTGTACACTGTAATGTATTCACGAACGGTCCAACCACTAGAGAGACTATCTGAAACAAAAACAAATAAACTAGCCATGATAGCCTGCAACAAAGAAGCTAGACAAGTAGATTTCAGTATGTCAGTATTGCAAATTGCACTTTCACAAAGGTACACGATTATTCATTTTTTATTATAGTATTATTAATAACAGGTCTGGAATTTAAAAGTTTGACTTTAAAAAATTTAACCACATTTAAACCCTTTCCCTTATACCTGCAGTTCCTCTCTCTCTCTCTCATATATACACACAGTTGAGGTCATAAGTTTAAATATTCCTTGCTACCTTGCAGAATCTGCAAAATGTTAATAATTAAAAAAAGAGGGCTCATAAAGATTGCATTTTGTTTTTTATTTAGTACTGCCCTGAATAAGCTATTTCACATAGCAGATACTTATATATAGTCCATAAGACACAATAATAACTGAATTTACATAAATGAACCAGTTCAAAAGTTCAAATATGCTTGATTCTTAATACTGTATATTGTTACCTGGATGATCAACGACTGTTTTTATGATAGTTGTTCATGAGTCCCTTGTTTGTCCTGAGCAGTTAAACTGCCCACTGTTGTTAAGAACAATTTTCCAGGTCCTGCACATGCTTTGGTTTTCCAGCATCTTCTGCATATTTGACCCCTTTCCAACAGTGGCTATATGATGTTGAGATCCGTCTTTTCACACTGAGGACAACTGAGGGACTCGTACACAACTATTACAAAAGGTGCAAACACGGTGGCAACACAATGCAATAAGGGGATGTAAACTTTTGAACAGGATGATCGGTGTTGTTATTATTTTGTTAAAAGATCTTATTTTTTTCATTTAGTATTGCCCTTCAGAAGCTACATAAGATATTTATATGTTTCCAAGAAGACAAAATAATAACAATTTACTCAGATCATCCTGTTCAAAAGTTTACACCCCCCTGGCTCTTATTGCATCGTCTTGCCTTCTTGAGCATCAGTGAATGTTTTGCACCTTTTGTAATAGTTGTGTATGAGTCCCTCAGTGTGAAAAGATGGATCTCAACATCATATAGCCACTGTTGGAAAGGGGTCAAATATGCAGAAGATGCTGGAAAACCAAAGCATGTGCAGGACCTGGAGGATTTTTCTTAAGAACAGTGGGCAGTTTAACTGCTCAGGACAAACAAGGGACTCATGAACAACTATTACAAACCATAAAAACAGTCATTGATCATTCAAGAAATAACACAGTATTATAGAATCAAGCATATGTGAACTTTTGCACTGGTTCATTTGTATAAATTCAGTTATTATTGTGTCTTATGGACTATATATAAATATCTGCTATGTAAAATATTTTTTAAAACATTTTGCAGATTCAGGACCCCAACTGTAATTAATATATATGGTATAATAATACAAAATTAGTAAATAAGTACTAATGTATTTAAATCTTCTGATTAAGATAATGAAACGTAAACTGGTGATTGAATACCGTGATAAATGCTGATGTGCGCGGGGGATGAATAGTTACTGCACAGATTATATTACTATAAGTTTTACATTCAAAATATTGTCTCTTGAATCAGGTACAAGGCCCTATTATTCATATTTAAGGTGCTTAATGGACTGTCTCTTACATTATGAATGATCTTCATTATCAACATAACTCATCTATACACTTTAGGTCTTCTGTTAATCCTCCTTACTGTTCCTGAATCTTGATTAAAAGATTACTCTGATTACTCGCAAGACTCTGTAACAGCAGACCCATTGACATAAGGTGTGTATCTTTAATTAATTAAGTTAAATTAATTCATTTGAATTGTTTTGTAACTTGCAGCTTTAATGCTGTAATGCACATTGGCTTAATGTCAGTTGTTTTTAAAGTCCTAGATAAATAAATGTACTTACTTACTAAGCAATGTGTTGTCCGACTATGTCTTTTTACCAAAAATCTGTCTGTATTACCTAAGATACCCTTACCCTTATGAGACACTACTATCCTCATATGCGGACATTCAAGTCAGCACTCTAGTCAGCTCCAGAATTATTGGCACCCTTGGTAAAGATGGATAAAAAAAGGTTATGGAAAAAACCCCGAGGTTTTTTTTTTGGTTAAGTAGCTTAGTTCCATCCCAGTGTTCATAATATCTTAAAGAAAATGATATCGTTATTTGCATCATGCCGCAAACCCAGCACTGATCTTTGACCCACAAACTGCACAAATTCATCACAATCCTTCTGATCCTTGTGCGTCTATTTTTTGCCGTGACAGCTTTAATGCGACATTCTTTTAATGATACCATCAACTTAAAACAAGATAAAAGACAGATAATAAGTGCCCTGAATCCTGTTTTTCTCTTCCCCTTTCTCTCATCTCACTCTTTCTCTGTCTGAGACTTAAAAGCCTGGATGAGCGGTTTTTGTAAAGAGCATCTGCAGGCAATAAAAGATTTTACAAGTCACCATAGACCAGGCAAAGGTCATGTCTTTGATAGAAACATTTTGTAGAGGAACACTTTGCAAACGTGAAATACAATCCCGTGAAGCTGATATATTTGGATATATATCCTGTGAAGCTAAACTCCCTGATATTCCTGATATTATCGGAGAAACCTATGTTTAAATTTTTTTTAACATGAAGTCTGCCACTTCTAGCCATTGCACAGTAATAGAGAAGCACAAGTATATTTGTCCAGAAAGTGTTACATATTGTAATGTGGCATTTTTTTTCATTGCTCAACACAGAACAGTAAATGAGAAAGATTTAAGTGTGAATGTAGATAAATTCTAGATAAATGGCATTCTGTTTCACAAGGTAAGATGCCTAATGTGCCTGAGACAGCAGGGAAAGAGAGATAAGAGTTTGGGTTGTGCCATGGTCAGCCTGACTAATGATTAATAATTAATATGTAGCAGAACAAAGTACAATTCCATTAAGCATAATAATAATAAATACAAAAATATGAATATTAGCTGCTGAATCTGACAGCTTTCAGGTGTCCCCAGGCGTCTGATGGCTGTTATGGGTTTTTGTGAACTGTTCAACTGAAAGAAAAGAGCATGCATTAAAAATCCATCAATGTTAGCATAAAAATACCCATTTCTATTCAGAATAAAGGACACTCTGAGGCCAAATGTTACGCAATCCCATTTCCACTTATTCAATTTGCAAAGGCAGGCACAGATTTATATAGGATCACGTCTCAGTGGGTATGCATGTGTTTAACTGGAGATTAGACAAATTAAAATAATGCAAACAAACTTCTCAATCTTGATATTGATATTAAATAAGGCTGTGCTGTTCGATTATAACAGACGTCACACCAGTGCCACTTTGCTTAAGTGAAACGTCCTGGTCAATTTGGTAGATTGGAAACAGCAAGATAAGGCAACACGATAAGCTGGGAGATTCTGGTCACATAAATGAGATCAAGTAATTGAGTTGCATTTGCTCACAAGTGAGCTAGGGAATCTATCAGTGTTTGCAATATATAGAGTTGAGTGCAAAGGTTTGTACACCCTTTAGGACAAAACAAAATTTAACTTACGTACTGTATACCAGCAAGACATTTAGTGTGTTCCTCGGACGTTCCTTAGATGGTTTTTAAGAGTTTTAGTAAGATAGCTTCTAAGAAGGATTACAAAGCAGTGTGCACTTATAGGAAAATAATCAACAATGGGGTGGTGTGATCCAGCTCAACGTGAAGCAGTTACCATTACCGCTCTGAAGTTGATTATTTTTACAATAACGGCACATCTCTAAGTGTTTTATTTCTCTTACACCACAGGAATTTGCCAACAATTACAATTTTTATTAATTAAAACGAACAGCTTGCTGTAATATTTATCCGTTAATAGAGGTTTAATGCTGCAAAACAAGTTACTTGCTGTTATCACTTCTTATAGCAGCGATATAGCAGTCTCTTTTTTCTTTTGTCTCTTGAAGTCAATAAGACAGATTTGCACATTTGTTCTTACCGAGAACCTACCTTTCTTGAAGACTTTCCCAATGTCTGAGAACTTAAAGGAATGGCTTTTCTCTGACTGTTACGGCTGACTCCTTCCAAAAATGCTAAATAAACATCTTCTCATTTACCATATGAACAATTACACACATTTAAAAAAAAAAAAAAATTGTTTATGTGGCATGTCCACCACACAGGTCATTGTGTAAGTTACTACAGAGATGAGAACGTATTAAAACGAGCACACTGATATACACTTTGCAGGCAGAACTACTGTCCAGGCCATGCTGTTACTGAAAATTAATCAACACCTTCTGACCAATCAGAAATGAGCATTCAACAGCACTGAAGCATAACCAAGAAATAATCTTCCAAAACATCTGCTGTAATGGCTCAGAGAATGTTGCTCACACAACGTTAGACAAAATATAACATTATAGAAAGGTTAGTATAATAATGCTGCAGTAGGAATGTACGAAAGTTATGTAAAAACATCCGAATACCCAGAAAACTTTCTAGAATCGTGATGTTCTAAAAAAATTCTCCTAACTTTAATGGGTTGTCTGGGGATGCTTGGGCATTGTGCTCATAGAGACAGAGCTGAGATTGAGTGTTATTAGACCTCTGCACCTATTCAATCAGATTTACTGGCTTCATTTCGAGAAAATGAGAAACTACAAACCCTTTATGAGCGTGTACGAATAATGTGGATGCTCAGCTCTTGGGTATCTCCCTCCCCGTGTTTTTAAAAACACAGACGCAAATGCTCAGCTTTGAACAGGCTGGATCCAAATGATTCATTAGTGGAAAGTTTGACGCAGAGACACAGAATGGATTTTATAGAAAGCAAATGTAATCTGGAGCTCTACAGGAAGAAAGGACGGTGTTCCAGCGGGACAAACATCAGGCCTTTTTGTGAAAGCTGGCAGCTCACACCTCAGTGCACGTGGTTGCAGTATGTTGTCTGTAGCAGAAGCTCTTTTACAATGTATGCTTCGGGTAGTACCATGATTGCAGTGCCTTGTAACTCTTAAAAGTTAACTCTTTAAAAAAAAAAAGTCAACACTTAATCTAAGAAAAGATGCATTTAACCAGTCAACAAATGTATTAACCCATCTCGGGCAACATTCTCGTTTTTTTCTTTTTTTTTTCTTTTCTTTGATGGCTACATTTTGCTTTTAAATGAGTAACAGGGCTGAAATGAACAGGATTGAATTTTTCTTCGCATTAAATGAACAATTACTGAAAGAAATGTGGTTAACAGAGATCCCAGCTAATGATTTACCTAATTTTTTTTAATGAATAATTTACTTTCGATCTATAATTTGAGTTGAGCTGTTTTTCCAAAGTGACCTCATCAATATCACAATAGCATTGCAAACAAAGAAAAAAACTTACCTCTTTTTCTTCCCACGATGCAACTTCCTGTTGAACATGTGACTTGTGGAATATTCCAAATATTTCATAGGGGTGAATGTGTTCATTTTCCAGAAACCTATATTGGATGACTCATGGAGAAGGATGTTTCAAGCATGAGATGTTAAATGGATTCACACATTAATACAAACAATATTTGATGGTTATATTTATATAACGTTTTATATAATGATTATATTTATATAAATATATAAATGATAAAGATATCATTTTAATGAAAAGTGTAGTTATAGTGGACCAGGACAGGCAACAACACTGTTTAGTGCTTTAAGTTTATATTAATGATTTAAATTATTTATCTGAAATATGCACATACAGTATGTTGTTATGAAGGATACTTTACCTGTGTTTAAAATGTCTTTTACCTTTATGGGCATACTTGTAAATAATAAATAATATCAGTGGGACATAAATAGCCTCCAATCATGGAATCACCCCTGTAAAAGGATACGAGGTCAAAGTAATATTTTTGCTTTCGGTTATTTGTCTCAGTGTTGTGATGGAGAACAACTGACATGATTTAAAATAAAAAAACAAAGACACAAAGAAGAGATATAAACGCATTCCAATGCAAGAACCATATTCTATATGTTGACTCTCTGAGCAACACACGTTTATAAGGACCTCATGCTATCATTTCCTAACATACACGTTGATTAAATGTTATGAGAATAGTACAACAGGTAGAATATTGCATTTCTTGAACATTGTAGTTTCAGTTTTTTTAAAAAAGAAATCTCTTTAATGGAAAGCTGGGAGCAAAACAAAATAAAATCTAGCGAGCTAGAACACTGCAGCTCCTGCTTGTCATTCCCTGTAATGGAAAATTGGGAGCGCAGTGAAACAGAGTGCCACATTTTCTACCATAGTGTCCCTGAGGAGAGAGAATAGGAGCGTGTGTGGTTCGGTTAAACGCCTCAGACTCTTCATATCCTTCTATTATTCATTAGTCTGCCAAAAATAAATAAATAAATAACCCCTCAGTATTAAAGCAGTATCAAACTACAATATTATTTACAATGCCTCATCACTGAGGGTGATCTGAATCCTTTCTTTTATTATTGAAGAAAAAGCTCTGATTGATGAAGCACCCTTCAGTGGACGTGTCAATAAATCACTCCCCTGCTCCAAGGCAATGTTTCAACATTCCTGGAGGACAAGAGAAGGTCATGGTTTAATTCACTTTACTATATACAGTAAGCAGCAGGCTGCTTACTATAAGCCTATTAAATCATAAGACCCCCCAGTCTTAATTCTGCTTTTGAATTAAGTGGTGATTTCAAAGGGGGGTTCTGATAGCAGCCTGCTTTACCAGTGATGGCAGGTACACAAGGATAATCAGATTCCTGTATGTGTGTGTGTGTGTGTGTGTGTGTGTGTGTGTGTGTGTGTGTGTGTGTGAGAGAGAAAGAGAGAGAGAGATTTCACACTATTAATGAAGAGACAGCTGGTGAAGCCTGCAACGTCAGCAACACCTCCAAAGCAGCAGGCAGGGAACACACACATACACACACACAGCAGCTCTGTGGCAGCACAGATGCACAGACACAGACACACTCATAAAAGGTAAAAAGCGACCAAGGGCTTTTTAAAGGTATGCTCCACTGATTGTTACGAAATAGACATGGTCAAGAGAACACATGCAGCACAAATGTCTTCAGCAAGATTACATTATTGCCAATTACATCGAACTCAGATCCCAAGCCTTCTGCCATGACACACTGCCTGAAAATATACACACACTCATAGTGCAGATGCTTAGACTGGATTGCAAAAACCTGTAAATCAGTTATAGTAAGTCATGTGCAGAAAACAGAACAGAACAGAGGGATTTTGGGAAGTCAAGTCTTTCAAGCTCATGCATGAAATAGCATGAATAGAAAACCATACTCTGTGTATTACATAGTGCACTATTGCTGTATTTCTGGCATTTTGTAGTACCTGTCCAAGACCATAGTGAAAAATATCCAGAGCAGTCACAAAATCCCACAATGCACTATCTGCAATAAATTTGCATCCAATCAACCACTGTGTATTGTAAGACATGCTATGCATACTACCAAACACAGTATGTAAACAACATAAATATATCCAAGACGCCATAGAAGTTCCATAGAAGACTTACTACTCAAGCGGAATTTCCTAGAATACACCCAAAGCAATCTACAGAATATACGCCCACATCCCACAATGCAACACGTTGAATTCTTAATTAAATAAAAGCCAGAAAACTGTGGTGAATAAGTTAACAGCAACAGTATGGATATACTATGGATATACCAAGGTAAGTTTTCATCTAAATGTTATAGGAATATAACTGAAAATGTACCTTAGTTAATGTATTATCTCTGTAAATACACTAATGCTAACTGCCAACTGTTAGCTACTGCTAAATAGCTTTTTTTTCAGTCTGTTTTCTTTTATTTGTGGCTGTAGCTATGTCAACTTTGAAAGCTGAAAGACCGCTCATTCCCCGACAACAGAGGCACTTTGTGGTCCCCAATGCTCCCAAAGATAGTAGCCTTCGCCTACAAAGATTATGTTATTTGCTACAATAAAAGGGTTGCAACGCGTAGAACCTGTGGTTCAAGAATATCAGAAGCAAAAGCAATGAATTTTGTTCAGGATTTGAAGGTGCACAGAGCAAATCCCAAGGTAAAGCTAAATTGAACCGAGATAGATGGATACGCTTAGTGAAAGCAGTCTACACCTCAGCTCATATGAAATGAAACCGAAATATTCAGTTTTTATAGTTATGCATCTTTCAAGTAGCCATATACACTACTTCTATTGAGTTGCAAAGTTTATCTAGAAAGTGATGAACACCTATTTTAAAAAGCCTGCAAGATTTGTGTAAATTTACTATATTAATTATTACTGTGGCCTTAAATTTAGCAAAGAGCGCATTATGACTTTTTTAGGACTGGCAAATAAAAGTTAAGAGCTTGTAACTTGACATGAACTTGCCAGTCTTGACTTGGGACTTGAATACCAAGACTTGAGAATTACTTGTGACTTGTGACCACTTCTGTCTACAGCCCAATAATGAAGTCACCGTTACCCACAAATTGGGTTAAAAAAAATCAACCTATCATGCTGGTTCAACATCCTAACCCAACTTTGCTGGGTTACAACGACTCATGCTGGGTTAGTCCATATTAGAGCCAGCTCTAAATTTCCACATTGACCCAAATTGGGTTATTTTTCCCCGGCAATTTTTAGCATATATAAACTTGTATATTCTGATGCAGTATGCCGTATGCAATTTTGAACACAGCCTATGTACACTAGCTAGTAAAGAATACCCATAAGGCCATTTGTAGGGAATAGAGTTATATTCCCGCACAGTATTAACAACACATGCTATGACTACACACTACACTAGTTATATTCTTACTTTCACGTGAGTACTTATCAACTGCTAGTTAAATGCTTTCTTATTGACATTCAGATGTATTCCCCGTCATCCATTCATTCATTCATTCTCGCTCACTTTGTACTTTCTGCAAATGAAAATGTATGGACTCCAGCTTTATATTCCGTTGAGCACTTCAACACAGACTGAGAGTTTAATTGCTTTTCTGAACGACTCTAAAATTCAGCTAAATTCAGTTTTCCTTCCCAACCCACAGAGGCTCAGCGCAACATGGCACAAAGCAAAGCATTCCATTAGCAAAACATTGTGAGGAAATCGCAATACAAATCGCTCATAGCTCTCTATTCTCTCAAGTAGAGATCGACCCACAGCAGTGACTTTTTTTTTTTCACCTTTAGGAAATGGGGCTCTTTCTCTTTTTCTCTCAGGTCTGAATAATTCAACTGCCTTACTCCGCAGAGTAGAGAGTCAAAGCTGTCTTTTTTCATCAACATCTTTCACTCATGACTTTGAGCACCACATTAATTATTTACCAATTCCCCCCATTTCAGAGAAACATGTTCCCTTCACTCCGACTTATAGCTTCAGTTACAGACCCTGGACATTATAGTTCTGGCACAATATCACACTTAATCTGGTAAAATGGGTTACAAGCAGTTGAAATGAGGGCAGTTCAGAAGAATGACACTATGAGGAATTTCTGCATTTCAACTCTGTATCAAAGTCCTGACTATAAAAGACAAAAAACAAAAAAACATTTTCATAAAAGAGACGTCTTTTAATACACATTTTTCTTCACAGATTTTTCTTTCTTTCTTCTTTCTACTGGTGTTATTTAATATAATTTGAATACAAATATCTTACATATGACTCATTTAACACAGTGAATGTCATAATTGTTGTACCTTAAATCAAATCCAGGAGGGGAACAAAATTGCAGCATTATATAGCACTTTCATATTTTGAATCCTAAATCTCAAAGTGCTTTAAGACATTTAAAAAGCACACTAATGAAGGCATTACTGTCATTTTTGCGAAACAGTGAAAAATGACAGACAGGCATGAGCGCAAGCAATAAATGATTGTATTACAAAATCATCTGACTTGCTATGGGTTTTATGTGGCCAACTACTTCATTTATGCATTGCACATTTTTAAACACTAACCTGATAACTATTTTGCAAAATCATATACTCCAACTCCTTAAAATTTAACTGGGCAGACTGAAAGTGCATATTGATTGAAAAATTAACTTGCTGCAACCTTGCACTTGTCTTGCAGGTGCCCACTTGTGTACTGTAGGTTTTACACACTCCTGAGTCATCAGGGCAAGTCGGAAAGATTATACTGAAAACAATATTGCGAAACAGTTGAAGTGTAATGGGATTAGGTTTTGGACTAAAATCACTTGTAATATACAGTAGATCTCCAGCAGGGTGTGTGAATGCTGCTGGTGCAGTAGGTAGTGTTTAAAAGTGTCTCTACACCTGCAGTAATAACAGAACATCTAAGAGATATTCGGAAATCTGATTTGCAATAGTGTGATACAACGCATCTACCAAGTTTCTTCATTTCGCAATTCTGGTTTTTTTTCGGCCCTGAATTTAGCTCCGCCTACACAAAGCTGCTTAGCTTAGAATAAGCTCTTTTTCTTAAACGATAGATAGATGTAGTTTATTGATCCTTAAGAGAAAACTTGGGGAGGGGGAATGCAACTCAGGAATAAATGCAACTCAGCATGTGCATAGTTTCAATAGAGGGAGTGAGGTCAGTTAAGTTGAAGGCCTGCATTTGCAATATAAGCAGCAGAGAATTACAAACAGCTCCTTTAAAGGTTTCCCTGCTTTGCCTTATGAAAGCTATATTAATTACTGGAACATTACTGGAAACTGAACATTTAAAGCTTAAAAATATGCATCATTATAGCATAATCATTACAGCACTGACGTAGATGGTATTTGATTCGTTTTACGATTTGGGATCTGGGAGAGATGAAATGAGGGCACAACAATCGTCTTACAACTGACCCCTATCATACCTCAATAAAGTATGATAAAGTACATCTACCTACCCACCCAATCCATCCATCCATCCATCCATCCATCCATCCATCTATTACAAAAAGAGGAGCAGCTGAGCAGCTTTTCCAGCTGGAAGAGGTGCTAATTTCAGGACCAGAAGAAAAAGAATCCTGAAATGAAGTAACTTGATAGATGCATCGTTCATATCATTCTGTCACATACTGTAAACAATAGTTACATTTTTTTCTGTTTCCTCAGACCCTACATGTATATATTTTCACTTCATCATCTTTGGTTCTTTTCACAAGTGCTTCTTTATATCTAATCTTTTACTCCATTATTATATTTTTATTTAAAATTTCAATTAGTTAAATGTCTATTTTCCTGAATATTCGGAACAGTCCGTGCACGTGTCTGGTCTGTTCAGTATGTTACATGTCATGCATGTGTGCACACACCATGATAAATTCCTCGTATGTGTAACATACCTGACGAAATAAAGAGATTCTGATTCTGCTGATCCCATGTAATCTGGAGTGCTTTTAAACTTCAGAAGTATTGTCTATCTCTTATACGCATATACAGTGCAGGGGTGGAAAAATGCTAGCCTGGGAGTCCGGGACAAGCAGATTCCACATCCGGGAAATAAATTGCTTCATATATTTCATAATGGTGGTCTTTTCCGAATCCCGCCACCTGCTGTACTACACATACAAACCGAGGATGTGGTCTATCTGATAGTAGGAACTATTTTACTGAGCATATTCATTACCTTGAACGAATGGGAGACAACATTTCCAGAAGAAGGACTATGGAATAGGAAATATTGAAAAACACATCATCAAGTGAAAATGAACATGCTAGATAAAGTATTTATGTTTTCTCCAACCGTGTAGTGTATATACACAAACATGCATGTTATCATTCTCTCTACTTCGCACTCTCTCTCTCTCTCTCTCTCTTTCTCATCATGTTCTATCATTTTTATGTTCTCTGATGGCCCCTTTTTTTTTTTTTTTTAAATCAGATTAGAACAGAACATTATAAGCAGTCAGGTAATGTCAGGTAATTTCTGTAAATACACATTCATTTTTATTACCAATTAAACAGACTTTATATCATTAGACTTTAGACACTGACTTAATTTAAAACATTCATCTTTTTTTTTTTTACAATCCCATTTTTATCCTTTAAATTAAAGAAAGAATTTAAATATAATAATAACAGCTATACAAAGACAGGGCAATAGGTACAATAAGTGACTTAAAAAGTGGTCTAACTTGTGTAAATGTGATGGCAACAAAAGTACAGACCATGGACAGTGGTTTGCATGTGTGTGTGTGTGTGTGTGTGTGTGTGTATGTTCGTATATAGGGCTGTCTTATATTATAGGGATATAGCACAAGGTACAACAGCATTTAATATCATGCACTAAAGTGCTAGGGTTTAAAAGGCATGCAGATCAAATTATGCAGGAAAATATGCATAAGGATAATCAGTTGCCAGTTACCTTCCCTTTGTGGTGCATTAAACATTCAACTTTACATTTGGAGTAATAAATACGTCAGTGTTGTTGACATCATGTTTCATGTTTCCCTGACTCAGGTTTCTGTTCTTCTGTCGCATTTTCTTTTTTTCGGTGTATAAAATAAATAAAACGTCTTTTCTTTGTACTCAAACAAATTTAAGCCACAAGCAGAAAAAAAAGAAAGAAAACTATCACGCTAAAAAATAAGAAAATAATTTTATCAAGTATGTACATGGGAGATAACATATATCCTAAATGAATGAGCACAAAAAAAGAAAAAACCAACGACATGTAAACATTTAGACAAAATCGATTTATCCGTTTTTCCCCAGGATATAAGAAAAAAATCTTAATCTGACCAACACATATAAATTCATACGTATTGCATATACACAGAGACACACGTATATGGGACCATTGAGATATCAAGTGTGTTTAGGCACCTCTGATGGAGTAGGTTGTGTTGTTTTGCTTCAGTACATTCGAGGTCCTTGAATTCTCACAGAAAGTACTAGAAGGTTGTTGCTTGTCGGCTGGTGCTCAAGGAACTGCGTCCTTTTCTCATCCCCTGTGTTGAGGATGTGAAGGGTGTGAGAAGAGCTAGAATGGTCCAACACTCTGGTGGTGCTTGTGTGGTCAGGCTGGATTAAAGGAGAAGAGACGGAGGAGAGAAGAGGAGGGACGGAACATGAGAAGGACAAAAGGAGAGGAATGGACAAGAGAAGGTGAAGACAGAAGGAGAAGGATGAGGAGAATAGGCAAAGGATATGTATGAGAAAAAAAATGAAAGGATGATGAGGAAGATAGGATGGACAGGAAAGATGAAAGGATGAGGAGGGGAGAAGCAAGACAAAGGAGGTGAAGAGAAAAGAAAGAAGGTGGAAGGAAGAGGTAGAGGACAGGGAAAAGGAAGATGGGAGGATAATGAGTAAGAGAGAAGAGACAAAAAGGAAGAAAGGAGAGGACAAAAGGCAAATACAGAAAGCCAAATAAGATTAGCAGAAAAATGAGAGAGAGAAAAGAAATGAAGAGAATTAGGAAAGGATAAAAACAAGGGAGGTGGTGAGAAGAAAAGGAAGATAGGAAGAAACAATAGAAGAGGGGATGAGAAGAAAAAAGCAAGAGAAGGAGGTGGGGTAAGGTGAGGAGAGGAAGAGGATGAGAGGAAGAAATGATAGAAGAGGGGATGAGAAGAAAAAAGCAAGAGAAGGAGGTGGGGAAAGGTGAGGAGAGGAAGAGGATGAGAGGAAGAAATGATAGAAGAGGGGATGAGAAGAAAGAAAAGTAGGGGAAGGAGACAGAAAAGGTGAGGAGAAGAAGAGGAAAAGAGGAAGAAAAGATAGTAGAGGGGATGGGAAGAAAAAAGGAAGAGAAATTGACAGGGAAGGAGAGGAGAAGATAACAGGACAGACGGAGAGAACAATCCAGAAGTCTAGAGGTAATTGTAGGAGAGGTGAGGATG
Organism: Pangasius djambal; assembly: GCA_022985145.1. Lineage (NCBI taxonomy): Eukaryota > Metazoa > Chordata > Actinopteri > Siluriformes > Pangasiidae > Pangasius > Pangasius djambal. The sequence continues at coordinate 13,409,151 of CM040995.1, read as the reverse complement.
GAAAGAAGAAGAAGAAGAAGAAGAAGAAGAAGAAGAAGAGAGGAGAGGACAGTGAGCAGGCTTGGCTGGTGCAGGATGTCCTCAGGCTGGGTGCTGAGGTAGTTCCTGACTGGACTCCTCTGTCTCTGGGATCGTTTGAGCAGGTCTGATGGGTGAGGGGAAGCGGAACCTCTCTTTGTGGTCTTTGTAGTTGGGTGAAGAAGAAGGAGAGCGTGCAGCCCAGCGAGAGGGAGGGCGGCGATTGGCAGGACGTGCCGGTCGAAGGAAACAGGAGTCCAGGGGCGGGGCTACTGGTGATCGGGGAAGGTCCTTCAGGAAGGAGACATGAATATACACACGTTTAAAGGATTTATATAAGAAAAATAGCTCAAGAGTAGGACTGCATTTGGCCTTTGCGATTCTAATATCACTTGCAATATGCAAATGAGATTTCAGATACTTGAGATTTCTGTGGGTGTTTTAAATCGTAGTTTGTTGTAATCAAAAAGCAATTAATTGTGGTAAAAGTGATGCATTCTGGTCTTTAACTGTGATACATCACAGGTTCACTAGTCTATTTTAAAGCACAATATGTAGCAATATAAATGCCTTATGATTTTTTTCACCATACTGTGCAGCCCTACTCAATTATTATTCAATGTAATATTAGTATCTATGAAGATACTAGTATAACCAAAACCAAAAAATAGTACTATAATTCAAATTATTTCTGAATTTTCACATTAGAAAATCCCATTCCAGCTGAAGAAAGACACTCCGTTTTCATCATTCTGTTACTCTAACGTCTCTGTTTCTCTCTGATGTTATTATCGCATTTCTTCAGGGCCCTTGTTTCAGATGAAAGAAGGAGAAATCTAATACACAACACAAACTACTTCTGCTAAAAATAAACAGCGGAAAGAAAGAGACACTTCATCTGACCTGATAAAGTGTGTCAAAGCAGATCGCTTCATTACACAAGACGAGACACTGACACTGTAGCGGCTGACGCTGTATTAATAACTCCTGTACACTTGGGAGACTGATGACACACAACCTATTATATTTACAATATTTGTTAAAATATTATTGGTTTACTATAAAGTTTTCATGTGAAATCTAAGGTGCATGCTGCATCTGTTATAAACCATGTATCAGTGCATCAGAGTTTATGTTTAAACCTCTGATATGTGATTTTTAAATCTCCTCTTGGATGGCTGATTCAGATTATACACAGATTATGCCCTCCAGAATTATTGGCCCCCTTCATAAAAATGAGCAAAAACGATTGTATAAAATAAATATACAGTAGATACAGTAATTAAATTTATGCACTAAAACAATAGTAGAAACTATTTGTCTTTATAACGAAAATCATTCTCAGTAGATTAAAAAAATAAATAGCATCCTCAATGTTATATGTGCCAAAATGATTGACAACCCTATAATAAATGAAAACAAATTGTCAATCTTGAAAAAATTTGCACACATGCAGCATCCATTTGTCATCGATTGTCACAGAGAAAAAACAAGAACTTTCAGTGAGAGATGGTTGTTAATCTGCACAAAGCAGCACAAAGAGATCATTACAGTTGGAAATTTGTCAGGACTTGGACACATGAGCATCCCGTCTCCCCACACAGTAAGGAGGATGGTAAAGGGAAGTAAGTGGAAAAAAAACAGTTCAGCTGATTCCTGTGGTTGTAAAGTTTCAAAATCAAATGTTTTAAACACCACTCTCAGAACAAGCTGTTTGGAAGCATTGCAAGAAACATGTTCCTTCCTGAGAACATCTTAAAAAAACAAACAAACAAAAAAAAAAAAACACCAACATATTGTGATGTGGTCAGATCAGAAGAGACCAGAATCAAACTCTGTGGTCATGCACACCATTAGCAGGTTTGGCAACAAAAGACTGTAAACAAGGAAAAGCACCTGATACCGCACTGTAAAATATGGAAGTCGAGCAGTGATGACTTGGTGTTGTTGTGTGGATGTTGGTTCTAGAGCTCTTGTGAAGACTGATGGCGTCATGAACTCTTCTAAGTGCCAGGATATTTCAGGCCAAAACCTGGTTGTTGCTACCTCTATCCTGGCCATAGATAAAGCATTCAACAAGACAAACGGGCTTCCAGATAAACACAGAAATGGTTAAAGAAGCACAAAATCAGTGTTTAGCAATGCCCACCTCAGTCTCCATATTTGAACCCTACTGAAAACCTGTGGTCTGAATTGAACAGAGAACTCCACATGCAAAAACCTAAGAATAGAAATATAAAGAAACTTAAAAGGCTCTGCATGGATGAGTGGACCAAGACCCCTCCATAAGTGTCTCCAACCTTGTTTAAGTGTCTCCAACCTTGTTAGACATTACATTACATAAAGAGACTCTCCAGAGTAGTGCTGTTATTCTCTCCATAAAATATAAATGTTAAGGGTGCTGATAATTTTGAAACCAGTGTTTTGTAATAAATAAATAAATAAACAAAAAAAATTGCTCATTTTTATTACTTAAGTGTTATTTTTTATATATATTAATTTTAGCTCATTTTCATGAAGAGTGCCAATAATTCTGGAGGGCACTGTAGATAGAGCAAACTTACACTTTTATAGCTAAACACGTTCATAGCTAAATAGCTAAATATACTATATGACAATGCAAATTTGACACCAGATACTAAAAACCATTGTGTCTACCTTTGACAAATGCTTGCTAGCAGTTAGCAAGCAGAGACTAACTTGGCTAATGTTAGTGATGAAGAAAATACACAAATGACACTTACTGTAATACCTGAATATTACATTTTAGCACACAATACATTTTACACGATTTTGCCAACAGTTCTGATACTAAATAGATGCAGCATAGCACTTGCTAACCTAGAGCTCAATATAGCCTACTAATACTCCCAAGAGTGGCTCTCTTATGATAAAAATGTGAGTTAGGCATTAAATTGTGAGGTGCAGAGCAAGCAGTCAGTCCACTACTTGCAATAAATGTACGGTATATATGACCCTCCTGAAAAAAATCCAGCATGACCATGCTAGCTGCAGCAGCAAAACTTGGAAGATTTTGCTAGTCAGCTAGCAAAAACTAGCTTGGATCAGTATAGAATTCATGCTAGTCTAAGCTGTTTTTTTCTCCCAGTAGCTCTCAGCACAGAATCTACTATTAGCATGCAGCAATGATATACACAGTTTAACTGTCTGTTAACACAACATGGAGAACAGGAAAAGAAAAGAAAGAGCAGAAATTGTTAGTGTGTAGTCTTGGAGGAGGTCATTTATGTAGGCATGTAAATAGTTCGCCTCTTAATATGGCCTCCATTGAAAGAACTGTAAAAGAGGTAAGGAAAGGATAGAAATGAAGGAGGACAACATCATACACACAAGACGCATAGCAGAACCTACTGGAAACACAATGGGGTCATTTTAATATCCTATGAAAATATCTACAACATCCAAAAAGCCAGCAGTAGCCTATGTCCGGATTTTTGTATAGTGCCAGTGTGAGTGGCATTCATGTTGTGTTAAATGTGTATATATACGCATTAGATTTGGAGAGCTTTATTCTAGAGATAGAGAAACCTATATGCTGCTAGCTTTTTAGATTAATCTTTTAAGTTATTGATGGAATTAATTAATCAGACAATGATATGCATGCTCACACCTACGCCACACAAGTGAGGCATATATAACACACACCATATAACCCACAACACCTGACAGCCGAAACCATGTCTTTGTGAGAATGATGTGGCATGCAGTGCTATAGAGATCCATAAAACATAGTTGGACACTACACGGTGAGGTCGCTGTGAGGGTAAACGTCATAGAAGAGGAACTTACGGGACAGCTCGTGCGTGCGAGCAGCATTATAGTCCCCAGGGAGCAGAGAGTAAGACAGTGTGGTTCTGGAGACAGTCCGAAGAGGGAGACAGGGCAAAACACTAATCAGCACAAAAATATAATCTCACAAGATACAGGAGATGTTGGCAAAAAAACAGCCTGTGTGATCAGGCTCCATGAGAAACATCACTGCAGGCTACAGGAAGTCCACTCCTCTTGCTGTGGGACCTGTAAAAGGGGTGAGGCGGGGTTTTGGCATGACCATCCTCACTGTCCATTCAGAGAAGAAACATACTGAGTATACAGTACACCACAGTATATATAAACTATATGTTTTACTGTATCGACATGTTATAGCAAATATATGTCTTGCTTTCATGGTGGTAAGGAGGAAATATGCTTTATTTTCTTGCTCTTCCAATCACTGATTAGCAACATCTGCTTTCCTTCATTTCCTTGGTTAAGCTTTCAGCACTTTAGCATGTGCGACAGCATTTCCCTCCAGATATGGCCAAAACATATGTCTTTTGGGACTCATAAACATGGCATGTAGCACCCTGACATAGTAGAGGGCAGCATTTTTATATCCATATCTAAAGCAAAAAACAGACTTTGTATTGGTCTATTTCTTAAGAGTTAGCCCTCGCCATTAGCTAAACGTACCCACTACCTCCAAAGGCACCTGCCTTTTCAATTGTTCTTTAGTTTCTTATATGATCTGGATATATACTGCATATACAGCCATAACATTAAAACCACCTGCCTAATATTGCGTAGGTCCCCCTTGTGCCGCCAAAACAGCTCTGACCTGTCGAGGCATGGACTCCATAATACCTCTGAAGATGTGCTGTGGTATCTGGCACCATCTTAAGTCCTGTAAGTTGCGAGGTGGGGCCTCAATGGATCAAACATGTTTGTCCAGCACATCCCAAAGATGCTCAATCAGATTGAGATCTGGGGAATTTGGAGGCCAAATCAACACCTTCAATTCTTTGTCATGTTCCTGAAACCATTCCTGAACAATTTTTGCAGTGTGGCAGAGCGCATTTTCCTGCTGAAAGAGGCCACTGCCATTAGGGAATACCGTTGCCATTAACTGGTCTACTTGGTCTGCAACAATGTTTAGGAAGGTGGTACATGTCAAAGTAACATCCACATGAATGCCAGAACCCAAGGTTTCCCAGCAGAACATTGCCCAGAGCATCATACTGCCTCCGCCAGCTTGCCTTTTTCCCATAGTGCACCCTGGTAGCATCTCTTGCCCAGGTAAGCAACCCAAATGCACCCGGCCACCCACATGATGTGAAAGAAATCATGACCAGGCCACCTTCTTCCATTACTCCAAGGTCTAGTTCTGATGCTCACACGCCCATTGTAGGCGCTTTCAGCGGTGGACTGGGGTCATGATGGGCACTCTGACCTGTCTGCAGCTACACAGCCCCATACACAGCAAGTTGTGATGCACTGTGTGTTCTGACACCTTTCTATCAGCATTAACTTTTTCAGCAATTTGGGCTAAAGTAGCTCTTCTGTGGGATTGGAGCAGACGGGCTAGCCTTCCAACACATCAACTTCGAGAACTGACTGTTTACTTGCTGCCTAACATATCCCACCCCTTGACAGGTGCCATTGTAACGAGATAATCAATATTATTCACTTCACCTGTCAGCGGTTTTAATGTTATAGCTGAACGGTCTTAGCAACTAAAATATAACCAATACTACTTGGTTTGCTAAATGTTAGCTAGCTATGTGGTCAATATTTAGTCAACTTAAAACAAGTTTTCAGGTTAAACATTCTAGCTTTTTGTCACTAAATATAACCACCTCACAGAAATAAGCCATTTGACTGCCATTGCATATGATCAAACCTTTTCCTGTAGCTCCTTGGCAAACGGGTGTGATTATCTTGTTTGCAGCCTGATTAAATAGATTAAACCAATAACAATGGTCATCACCTGCTTTTTTCTTTGAAACGGTCAGCCCTTTGCTACTTTATAATTTTATCATTAAAATTAAACTGTACATTTGTGTGATCTCAGCAAAGGCTTGAGTGTCACAATTGCTGTTAACCTACAACATTGTTGACTGACATTTCTTATATTCACTCAGTGTGTTAGTCATCCAAATGGACAGTATTTTAACCATCGACACCGACAGTAGCTACAAAAATATGCATTAGAGCAACTGTGTGGAGCTGAGCATGAGTCCGTAGCAAGAAAACAGTAAGCAGCAGATTTTGTTAATTAATAAGCTGCAGCACAGCATCTCTGTCCCATGCTTTCTAGCCAAAGGCACACAAAAGCATGCATTGATTAATTAAATATTCTCAGTCTGCACCATATGCATGATGAGACCAAACCAGACACTAGTTTAGCTACAAGACAATTTGTATCTGTATGTTTAAGAACATTCCACTTTTACCTCAATACATCCAGGTTTGTCCACTTCTCCGGTTTTGCTCTGTGCTGCCGTGGCTGAACCTTGTTTCTTCTCCTCCCTGAAGCCCTGCTCCAACAGTTTCTTATTCAATATCCGTGTTGCATTCTCTGCTATCGTGTAACCTGGTGGAGCTGACAAGTCCTGTCTGATGCTAATTGTTTCCGGGTTCTTCTCACCCTGTAATTCCACTATGAGCTGGATAGGGCTGGGTGAACGACCCCTGGGCGGCCTCGCCAGGTCCTGTGGTGCTCCACCATTGCCTGCTTTAGGGTCCGATACACCTGCAGACCCACTTTCAACGGGCCTGGAGCGGCTGGGTGACTTGTTGAACTTCTGCGCTGGGTCATAGGTTACTGGGGTATGGTCAATGATGTTGAAGAGGCTGGAGAGGCCATCGTTGATGGTGGTATGGACGGGGCTATCACGGGTGGTGGTAGAACGCGCCCATGCTGACTCACTGTTGCCCTTCAGAGACTGAGAAGTTGGCGTTGGAGCTCTGGATGAGGTGGCAGGGGGTTCAGATTTGCCTTGTGCAGTATTGGTACACGAGGGCTTGCGCTGGAGCTTGGGTGATCCATATTTTGGTGAACAACATGACCGTTCAAACTTGGCCTGTGTGGCAGGTGAGTACTGTGCCTTCCTGAGGCTACGTGAAGGCGATGAAACGGGAGTGAGGCAGCGGCGAGGGCTGCTGGCGAGTGTCTGCAGAGCCACATTCACACCCTGTGTGGTTTGCGTGCCACGTGTCATTGAGCCATTGGTCTGGCATGCTGCATCACGCATTTGACGGTCTGCAGTACTACTTCCGGTTGCTGTGCTGGAGCGGATGGCATTCCGGACGGAAAATGCCACTTCCTTCATGTCATCACTGAGATTCCGAGATAGTTCTAGCTCAAGCGAGGATGTGTAACCCATTGCCGTGCATAGAGTTGTATGCTCACCACCTTCCAAATGTCTCAGTTCACATGGCCACCTTCCTCCGAAAATGTCCTCCCCTTCATTTTCTTTGCTCACTCTGGAGAATGCATACTCCTGATCTGACGAACCTGGATTCAACCTCTCTGCCCTGGTGGGACTGTGGAGGACACGCACACCAAAGTGATCAGGCACTGGGGAGCCTCTTGCAGCCAGATGCTGACATTGCTCCAGGCTGCTTGTGGTATTTGTAGTTAGTGTGGCACTGGTGGTCAAGTACCATGCAGCTGGCTGAAATGTATCTGATGAAGAAGGGACAGGTCTGTGGGTATCTGCCCGTTCCACCCATGCCTCCACTACCTGTGGGGGCAGCACAGGTCCTGGGATTGGGCAGGAAGACAGTGGGGATTTGGAGAGATCCCAGCCCTTGCTATTAAACTCCTCAATATATTTGAGGTCATCAGGAGATAGAGGTGGTGTCACCTCATCCCGCCCACATTCACCTGACTTGCTCTTGTCTGGCAGGAAGGGGGAGCTGTCCATCAAACGCTGGAAGTCACTCATAGAGCAGACTGATTTTGCCCTGTGGAGATAGTTACAAGGTTAGATCAGCTACTCACAATCATATTATATCTCTTCAATGTATGTTAAAATAGTCCAAATTGAAGGAATAAGCAATTTTTGAACTTTATTTGTGTAAAAGGGGCTTAGTTTAATAGATTCTGAGAATAAGATGGCAACGCATTTTAAACACCAGTGTATAGAAGGTCTCTTCAGACTGTTGAAGTGCCAACGATACAGTCATTTGACAGGAGTTTGCACATTTTAGAGGCCTCTGTTGTCTGGGAGGTGAATTACAACTGCAATGGAAAAAAATTGACAAGCCTATCCCCACCTACACAACTGAAACTACACATAGTCACTGACCAATTTATTAGGAACACCTATAGATGCTCAGTCATACATTTATCCAATCAGCCAATCATGTGGAAGCAGCACAATGCATAAAATCATGCATATAAAGATCACAAGCTTTAGTTAATGTTCACATCAAACATCAGAATGGGTGAAAAATGTGATCTCAGTGACATTGACCTTGGCATAGTTGTTAGTGCAGACAGACTGGTTTGAGTATTTCAGAAACTGCTGATCTGGGATTTTCATGTACAATAGTCTTACAGAATAGTGTGGGAAAAAAAAACATCCAGTGAGTGTCAGTTCTGCCATGCTCATGAAAGAGGTCAGAGGAGAATGATCAGACTGGTTGCAACCATAGTGAGCAGAAAAGCAGCATAACATGTCGTATCAGCGTAACAGAATGCATCGAATCTTGCAACAACAGCAGAGGACTACATTGGGTTACACTCCTGTCAGCCAGAAATCTGAGGCTACAGTGGCCACAGATTCACTGAAACTGGCCAGTTAAAAATTGGAAAAATGATGATTGGTCTGCCCAGTTTTGGTATGACCACTGTAGCCTCAGATTCATGTACAGATTTTACACACACACACACACACACACACACACACACACACACACACACACACACACACACACACACAATCATTCTTATAAGGACTTTCCATAGGCATAATTATTAATGCAATTTATTAATGCTATACTTCTCACTCATTCACACTTTCCAGGTACCTGAGGAGGCTACCACTGGTCATCTCTTCCTCAGGATAGAGTACAGGATCCGCTCTCTCTGAGATCTCATTTAATGCCTGTAACACATACACAAACACATGTGCAATCATATATATACACACAAGCGTGTTCATCACCGATCCACCCACCCAAGGTTCTGCGGTCATGTCTTACTTCATTGAGACAGGGGAACCTCTTCTCACTTTCCAGCCTGGATGAAGGAGGAACCTCGGCCTCGTTTGGTGGATCCAGAGACAGAGCATCCAAGAAGAGGCTCTCACTGGGTCGTGCTCTTCTCATAGAGTAAAACAAGAGTCCAAAACTTAATTTCCATTAGGAAATGAATGAAACAGGCTCTGGATATAACAGGATCTGGATATAAATTCTACACCACCAAAGCACACACATGGCAGAATTTCATCATATACACTAATAAAAATATATATTTCTCTGTGCTCTTTTCTGCAGTAGGTTTTTAATAAAGTCAACACAAGGTGTGATGTACTATATCTAGGTCTGTATCAGGGAAATGTTTTAATATGTGTACCTCTCTTCCAGTGTGGCCTCCGAGTCCGAGTGGGAACGAGACACCGCACACGGAGCTCCACGAGGGGAGCGTGGAGATCTGGGAGCCTTACAGGGACTGTCCTGAGGGGAGAAGACACGCGGCGTCCCTCCTTCAGAGTGACGGAGAGGTATTTCCCGCTGCATCTACAGGTGAGTAGACATGGGTGGCAAAAGAGACAAGAAAGAGGTACAGAGAGGTTGTCAGATATAGATATTTGTTGAATTACATTTCAAAAAAAGTTACAAAACATAGAATTGCTCAAAGAACTTCTATGGACCACTCAACAATGATACAACCTCTTCTCTTCATTCTAAAGCAGCTAGTGTATTAAGATCCCAAGTTTTTTAAGATGGTGTTTTAAGAAGTATTTTAACACATTCTTTTAGGACATCCTCTGGAGCTTTTTGCATTAATGACAGTCCCAATATTTCTATAAAAAAATGTAACAGTGTTCTACAAAGGTACAGTCTTCTTTCTATACCTCGGATGACCTGCTGGCAAATGTATTCACTGCTTATTGAATTTCACCATCAGTGCAAACATTTAATTTCAATTTCCCTGCAAAAAACAACAATATAAGATGCTGCTAATGCACCTAACTTGATAAAGACAGGCTTATTATTCTTCAGTAAATGTTGTTCAATTTCCTCATTTATGTATCTTCATCTTTAATGTTACATATTTGTGTTAATATTGCTGTTCATTTCAATTCTGCAGAAAGAAATAGTTTATGTATAGTTTATTTATACAGAACTGAGCATATCAACAGCCGTACAGTGGGTGCATGCGGAGGTTGGGGACTAGAAAGTCGTGAAATAACAGTGAGTTATATTAACAATAATTAACAACATCTTAACAATAATTTTCATATTATTCAGTTATGAGCAGTGGCCATGCATTAAGCAAAATACACACCAATATTAGTGTCTTAATATATATAAAAAATAACAGACTTGTTTTAGGAAACCCTATGATATGAAGCATTTCTGCCTTGCACATCATTTACTGATATGAGGACACTTTGCTGTATGTTGTGTCAAATGATATACTCCTTTCTATGTCTTCTTTTTAAGTCTCGTTTGTTCCTTAAATGTCCTCAGCCCTGCTTTCCTGTCTCCATTTCTAGTGTTTCTCATGTTTTTGACCTTGTTTGCCTCTGCATAATGGATTTGCCTGTGACAATTGTACATGTAGCTCACAAGTATTGACTCTCTGACTCCCCAGAGTGACCTCTGACCACTGACCTTCTCCATCTTGCGGTGGAGGTCTTGTACGTTGCGGTCTCTCTCCTGTCGCTCCCTCTCGAAGTTCTCGAGGAGTTCACTCCTCTCTCTGGTCCATCGCCTCTCGCCGTGCCGTAGCTTCCAACGCAGCTCCAGAGCCACACTGTGGCTATCGGCCAGAAGCCTCCTCTGCTCCTCACGCTCCCTCTCCTGCTCCCTCTCTCTCTCCTGCCACAAGGAGTCTGTTCCGCCTACTAACTCTGCTCCTCTCGACTCCTCCAGCTAATGAGATGGGGTAGAGATGGAGGAACACACACAAACATACAAAAAAAAAAAAGCGTTTTTTTAAAAATCACTTTTTACCTCAAGGTACGAGATTTTTTGTAGTTGAAATTGTTAATATGCTGTGATTGAGAAACAGCAAGCTCTTCTATTATTTTAATTGCAAAATAATAGACAGCTGTAGGGGTAAACTGAATATGTGACAAGACTCTCCTAGCAAGAAAATGTTCACATGTTTAACAGTGAGTAATTAATGACAACTTTACATCAGTAAGGAATGTGTTGTGCTAAACATAGATTTTTGCATGTGTAAATATGCTTATGCTTTAAGACGAATAACTGAATAACAATCAATTATTAAACCATTATTAAAATTCCATGAAATGATATCATTTTGTAAAAGCACTTGATTCGTTGGACCTTTGTGGAACTCTGATTGATTTCTTGACTTCTCATTGTGTCCTGATAGAAGCTTCAATACAAAACCAAACACGTTATTAACCGAGTCTTTATTCCTGCTAATCTTTGCAAAGTTAATCAGCTCTTGCATGTCATTTTATGATGTCACTAGCCAGTGGAAAGGGCAAACATGGCTGAATCTGGCTTTTAAAAAAAAAAAAAAAAAAAAAAAAAAAAAAAAAAAAAAAAAAAAAAAAAAAAAAAAA
>CM040995.1:13347965-13397478 GCA_022985145.1 Pangasius djambal | reverse complement strand
TTTTAAATATAGCCAGCTATTCACAAATGTCCATTTACTGTTAATGACCAAAAGCTTAAAAAAACATCTGTAAACAAGTGTAGAATAAAATATAGGTGTTCAATAGCTGAATTTGATACTTTACATTTACACAGTTATTGTCACTTGGCTTATATTAAGCCCTACATGATTTACATTACAGAATCATATTTGATTTTTGATAAACTAAGCCAGCATAAATGAAATATACACATATATACAAGCGTGGCCTTAACCCAGGTGTGTGTCATACCTTTGTTCAGTTCATATGTGTGTGCTTCTATTTCACAGCTAAGTGTATGTCATACTGGTAGTTTATATCCATTTGTGGGGTAATGCTGGGCTGAATCCTGATGTATGTGGTAATTTCTGGGTGTTAGAGTACCTGTGCTATGCGGCTCCTCATCTCAGCACGCTGTATTTCCCATGCTGCTCTCTCATTGGCCAGTGTCTGCTGCAGCTGACAGCATCTCTGGGCCTCCTCCCGTAGCTCCGCCCTGAACTCCTCCAGCAGAGAACGCAGGGCATGAAGAACCCGTCTACTGTCACCCGCCTGAGAGACAGAGAGAGAGAGAGAGAGAGAGAGAGAGTGGTGAGGAAGAGGAGGAGATGAAGAAGGGAAGGAGAACACCAGTATAACTAACATTAGGTACTAGAATTAAGTTCTATTAGTGATTTACAGGAGGAAACCCACAGGGACAAGAAGAGAACATGCAAAACTGAACACACACTGTAACCTGAGCTCAAAACAGAACCGGGGACCCTGGAGCTGTGACGCGGCAATGTCGCTGCCTCGCTGTATTCACCCCACTTGTGCTCGATTTAACTGTATCCAGCAGCCTATAAAGCTTTTAACCACATGTCATGCTTTTGCTTATTCTTATTTTCTTCCCTGCTGAAAGAATTATACAAAGTTTTGAAAAGTGTGCTTTTTTCGATGCTGTCGATGTATCTGCACTCAGGTAGACCATGTGAGGCAAATGGAATGGAAATGACTAATAATTGGTGAATCACTGACTAAACTGTGTGCTTTTCTACTCTGCTTGAAAGGGTTTGAAGCCAGAAAACGTGTGGGAGATTATGCAGAATACAATTTCTAACTGTACGTCTCCTGAGGTTTTAATTAACACCACTCTAATCCCACACAGATCGCTCAGACTCACTCCATTAACTATTCGCTTCCACGCGCTCAGAGTGCCGAGGACAGCGTCAACACACCGCAAAGACACACACTCACCGAGAAGTCATACTTATTAAAGAAGCCAGAATTCTAGATACTATGATTTAGCAGAGGTTTCTTTCTATGCATCTCTTTCTATATATAATTAATGTTTCGTAGCCAGAATAAAGGTCCATTCACAGCACCGCAAGAAACGGAAGCCTACATTGTTTTCCTTAAAATATACATGTACATACAATATACTGTACATACAATACACATACGAGAAGATGCTTGAGATATTTTTTTCATTTTTATGAGTCTCATCCATATTTAATTCATTATTAAATATCATTATGCCTTTAATACAGCACATACTACTATTACGGTTAGATGACGTGAGAATAAATCTCTCCCATAACAAATAATTGTCTCAAAATGTATAAAATCATAACTATAGAAACTGAAGGTCCTTTTGTCACATTCTGTCACATTTTGTCACATTTTAGGTACTTTTATTCACCTGAAAAATATTTTTCATTACAAAAATTGAGTCAAGCACACAAAGTGTAATATTTCTCTTTTTGTGATTTAATATGATATGAGTCATGTTCAACAGAAAAAAAAAAGCCCTCCAGTACAATGTTCTACATCGTTCTTTATATTATGGCAATGGAGTCTTAACTCGTGTCCTGGAGGCCACAACTTTACAAAGATTTATGGTTACACCTTTTGTAACACACCATTCAGCCCATGAAAGACTTGAAAATTAGCTGATAAATGAAATCAGGCACACTGAGGTAGAAACTGCCTTGTGTTATTTCATATTTAGTCACTGTCAGGAAACATTGCAGTGTAAATTTTCACCCAATCTGTTCTGTGTATTCATGCATGCTTGCTTTACTGTACCTGTTTCTGATAGTGGAGTTTATCTGGGGACAGTAACGGTGGTCCAGGGTCAGGGATATCTCCCCACATGGCCTGGGGACACACTTTGTCCTCCCGCTCTGTGTCTTCCTCAGCTCGTTCCCTCACCAATCCAATCTCTGGGATGCTTTCCAAGCGTTCGTACTGAACAGGCAGAGCAAACAGAGTGACAGCATTTTAATGATCTCATTATGTACTCTATTATGAACAGCTAATAATAAAGGCTGAAACAGCAAATTACTGTTTTGTGCACAAAATGTCTAATTCAAATGCTTTACTGTTAAACTAAAATTGTTGGTGTTATTACATAGATTAATTGGTGTGATCTGTTTTTGTGCTTTGGATAGTGGTTATATAAATCGCGTTAATCTGTACAATACTGCAGCACTATTAATTCTTCTAGTGTTCCAGCTGAGCAACTTTATTGATTTACTTTCCATGAGCTCACAGGATTTTCCCATTCACTATCATCCTGACTGTTATTCAAACATCCATGTAAATATTATTTCCTCGTTCAGCCTGACCTCAGCTCCCTCCTCGGCTGCGTCTGTCCTGCGCCCGAGCCTCCAGTGCATGAGGATCCAGCGCAGCTTCATGTAGACTATGATGGCATTCTGCCGGAACAGGCGCACTTCCTGTTGCAGTAGAGCTCTTTCCTGTGGCCATGCGGGCTCGTGCGTCTGCAGACCCTGCAGCTCCAGACCTCGACGTGCCTCCAGATGTCTCAACTCCTCCTCCTATAGGGACAGAGAGGATGAGAGGTAAAGGGTAAAAAAGGTGATGAGGGCGATGAGATAAAATGTGTAGAAACTTATTCAACATGATTCAGAGGAGCAGAAATGCGTTACAAAAAAAGTGCTGAGTAAGCATAAGAAAAACTAAATGACGAGTGATCAGGGAGAGATAATATGCCACTGCTGGAAACTGCTCTTTGTTGTTCATTAGTATTTAGGTATGTGGGGCTGTTTCTAGATCTGTGTAAAACAGTAACTTCTATCACAATTTTGTGGTGATTGTGTTTGCTACATTCCTATAAAATTACATTTGAATTTTAACTTTCTAAAAGCTTAATTGTTCATACACATTAGAATATTAATTAATCTATAATTCCCTAGACAGAAGAAATATTAAAACGTAATAGTCTTCTAACCACTGACAAAAAAAAAAAATCACAAAGATCTGGTTTTTTTTTGACAGATTTTTCTTTCTTAATGAATTGATTAATTAATTAATTACCCGAGATCCACCATCAGCAGTTCATCTTATTACAGGGTTATTATTTAACTTTTAATTTAAACCCCATTTTAAACAAACAGTTAAGTTAAACTCCATAATGGCTCGCTACTTTGGCCAAAACAAAAACAAAATGGCATTGTAAGAAAGTTTTCCTAAAAATATACATGTACCTACAAGAAAATGCTTGATATTAGTGCAGCAGGATAAAAGATTTCATTCATAAATATAGTATTAAAGTCTAAAAAAATATATTAATATAAATATAGTGTGTGTATATATATATATATATATATATATATATATATATATATATATATATATGTATGTATACACACACACACACACACACACACACACATACATATATGTATATATATATTGTAAACAGCAGAATCCAAACGTAAAAAAAAAACTGTAATAAAGAGTATTTAGAGTATTTAACTGTGATCCAGTTTGCTGCATTTCCAGATATACTTATAAGGGAAAATACATTTGGGTTCTTCAGCTTTGCTATGAAGGGCAACTTTTATACAGGATCACGAAGCAGATCCATTCATCACAGTTTCACCTGCCTCTTATGGGGTTTAGTAAAGGATTCTTCACAGCCTTATGCAAAAGTGTGGACTCAACCAGATCATCTTCACAGTTTCATGGCCTCTTATAAAAGTGTGCAGTGGCAAAAGAGGGATACAGTACAGTGTAGGTTACTGACATTTAAACAGCCTTTATTCTGGTAGACCAAAAAAAATGAGGTAAACCTTTACATTATCTTGTGCTACTCTGCCATGGCTTTAAAAGTCATTTGCTAATGAAAGTTTTCAGTGAATATGAAGAAAAAAAAAAAAAAGGTGGTGAGATTGTTATGTAAGGAATAAAACATGACGGGGCATGCTGTTGTAGGACAACAATCAACAACAAAGTGGTCTGATGCATCGCAAAAAGTTGATTATTTCCCTACAACAGCACATCTTGAAGTGTTTCATTCCTCTTAAAACACAACAATTTGCCAACTATTACTTTTTTTATTATTTAAACAGTGATGTTGTTTTTGTATCCTTCGATAGTTATATTTAATGTTGTGGAACAATTCATCAAACACATTGGTTCCTGTTATCACTTGTTATAGCAGCTATAAGCAGTCGTTCCCTCATCAGCCTCTTTTTGTCTCTCTCTTGAATTCAACAAGCTTAACAGGTTACTTGAGACTTGTGTTGGAAAACTTATAGCTTTACCTATGACCTCTGACCCTGACAAAGTGTCAAGAAACATAACTGTAAACAGATCAAAAGTATGCAGGGCCATTTTTTTAATAAATAAAAGACTAATTGTTGACAAATTATGGTGTATAAGAGGGATAAAACACTTCGGAGCATGCTGTTATAGGAAAACAATCAACCTCGGGGTGGTAATTGCATCTCACCACCCTGCCGTTCATTATTTCCTACAACACGATTCCCCGTCATGTTTTATTCCACAGATATCACTGATCTTTAAGCACACTGGAAAAAAAAAACAACAGGGGCAAAAGGACTGATGCAATATTCAGTGCAGGATGCTGTAACACACTACAAATAAAGTCTGATCTAATATTCAGCATGGTAAAACACTGCCACTAGGTCTAATCTAATATTCAGTTTGGCGTATTGTAAAAGATCAGCTTGTAAAATGTGGCATTTAAATTATTTAAATCCTGTAAGATTTGTATAGCAAAAATGTAGAGAAACATCTGAGGATGTCTAAAATCATCTCCCACTGAAAATAGATCTGAAGATGAATATTTTCAACACCTTATTTTCAATATACAGCATCATCAATAAGGCTGTGGGCTGTAATAAAAAGATTTTTGAATAGGAAAAAGATAATGTGAAGAATTATGCTTTCATTATTTTGCATTTATTATTGATATCCGCACACACACGTGTTATTAAGAACTTTACAATAAGTTTGGTGTTGAATTTTTTATATACCGTGCTTTATCGAAAATGACACGCGCAGAAAAAAAGGCCTTCAGCTGAACAAAAAACTGTTGTAGCGACCTTCTGGTGGATGATTTATCACGACTCATGCAGACAGTGGCTCCTACCTGAGTGATGGAGGATGGTAGGTTGTCCCTCTCTTCCTGTCCTGCTCTCATCCTCCTCTCGAGATCCAGACAGAACGGTGCCTCCCTGGCAGGAGTGCCCACTTCAGACAAGCTCGGCTCCCGCAGCTGAACGTCATCGCAACACAGAACACAAGCTCTCAGACCAGTTTTGAGAATACCACTATGATTACCCTGCCTTTACGTCATCCATATACAAAGATAGAGCAAATGTGATTACAATAATGCTCTAAGTAATTTCACTGCTACTATAATTGATATATAGTCTATATCTCTGACTGTACAAGGCATATTTTTTCGGTTCACTTCCTGAATTTAAATATGAGGAGCGCAGTTAGTGGCCTGGTTCTTAGTGGTGGCTCTGTAGGGAGTTGGTGTCCTAATAACACTCTCTCTGCATCCTCAGTGTCAGATACACTGACAGAAATGCAGAACCACCAATTTGATACACCAGTCAGCTCCTACAGCCATGAAACAAGCTTTGATTTTGTCTGCCATAAATGCGGTAATACCAGCACCCAGGGTAGCACAGATGGCATAAATTGTGTGTGACCATTCTAGAGGACATCTAAATGTGTAGATGTTGTGGCCTCGTTAAGACTAGGCTTTTTATTCAAGCATTTTCTTCTAAAAGTGACCTTGTTACTGTGAATGCCAGTGAAATTTCTACGAAATTGCAGAAGCACTTCATGAAACAAACCAGCAGCAGCTTGTTACCATAGACTTTGGTAAAGCAGCACATTAGTAATTATAACATGCCCTCAAAAAGTGAAGTCAAGGAAAAACTATCACACTTGATTTATCATATTGGCTGCTATTTAGTGCACTTTTAGAGTAACTCCATAATAGGCAGTTGAGATTCTCCAACATACAGTCTAGCAGCTCAAAGTTTTAGATGTACCTTTGTTCACCTGTGTTCGATATACAGAACAGCTCATATCATTAACCAGGGTTGCCAGGTTTCAGCAAAATTTCCATCCCAACTACATCAAAACACACAAAAGACCTGAAAATAGCTTCAAATATTCAGGCATTGGAAAAGAGAGGCATTTTTCCCCCCTTTTTCTCCACCATTGTGTGGAAAACGAGGTCACTGTGGTGCACACGCATTTCTGATATACAGACATTATACAGTCCATAATCTCCCTTTCCCTCTTTGCATATCTTTGTAATATAAATTACAATAGAAATGGTTCTGATTGTAGAAATGCATTAGATTTATTTCCAAAACAAGATCTTGGATACCACAGAATATTTTTATATTACCCCTAAATGGTGAGAAAAAAAAAAACGCTACCCTGGCAACCCTGTCAGTAACTGTCCTGTCCTCTGCTGCTCGTCTGAGCATGGGGCAGCGTGGTTCGTCCCCTAATGGGCTTCTTTTAGCACTTGTTGCACTTCCCATTTTTGACCACTAGGTGCAATAATAACTCTAAATGGGGCAGTGATTGCGCTGCACCATGATTGAGCAACATCTAGTTCGGCTTAAGTAGCAACAAGGTAGCAAGATTTTTTTAAATCGTTGGTCAATTAGAATTTCAACAGAATTTAAAATGTATGAAGATATAAAGATTTATAAAGATTAACATTTGTTGAATGACTGATATACATCTATATGGAGGGGCTCTGCCCCACCTGCCTATATGGGACGAGCTGTCACTGAAACAAGCACAGATTTACCACACAAAGGCTTCATGCTAATATTAACCTGCTAATCCCAGCATTCACAAGACATGTACAGGAAGTACAGGAGAAACGTGTTACACGCTAGCCCAGAGAGCCTGAGGTAAATGAGTGGTGAATGAGTAATGAGAAATCAAAGCGAACTGAAATTAAGAGCAGGGGCTGTGAGTTGCATGATCTTCGCAAACAGAAAGGTGTGCTATGGGCAATGACGTGAGATCACATGACCACCAGTGTCATTCATCCATACTGTGTAAAATGCTTAGATGGTTAAATTACTGCGGCTGCTTTAGGAAGTAAGAAAAAAAAAACATAATATGCACAATACAAATGCACAGCTACAGTTCTTTGTGGGGAATTTTTACCCTACACATTTTTTACTCAGGCATTTCTTAAACATAGGTTTTTAAGTGTATAAGTAATTAGTCATGACAGATAATTTAGGACATTTAGAGTATAAACCTTTACCCCTTTTTTATTGCATATATTGCTTGCCTCTTCTTTAACTGGCTGTAAAGAGATATTAAAGAATCGGTATTGGAGTAGAATTAAAGGAAAAATCCACCCTGAATGACTTGCATATTAATCTTTAAAATGATCAAAGATTTATTTTGTAATGAATTTGAGCTTTATAGGTTCAGTGACATGTTTTCACTTTGAATAACAGTTTTCTACTTTACCCACAATGCCCTTCAACTACATGCTGATAGTGGTGCTATTGGGAATTATCCCTTGCTTCATCTCTACCTAAAGAGAGCAATGCAGCATTGTGTTAGTCCTTTAGTCTGTCCAGCTCTTTCACCTTCTCATCTGTACACTCTGCTCAAACAGATCAGCTTTCAAACGCTTCAACTCATCCATCAACATGATCATGCTTGTCATCTCGTAGATTGCTAACTAGCTGAGCTGAGTATCTGAGGTAACTCAACTGTTTCTTATAGCTGCATTGTATTCTGCATGCTCAGAGTCCAGTGTTTGCTGTCTCCACTACTTCTATGTTGGATTTCTCATAAAATGACACTGAACAGTGCTGGAAAAAGGTAAGTGAGAAAAGAGCATCCTGCTCTTTTGTTTTTGAAGCTAACAGCGAAACCTGACTTTTATTCCTTATGTGAAATTGTTAAAATCCTTACTCCTATTAAACACTACTGAAACTGCACTAGCAACGTCTCTGTAACATCAGAGTCACAGAGTCAGTGTTGATATTCCTTCTCATAGAAGTAAAGAAAATACAGCACCAACTAACAAATTAGGTCCAGAATTGCTAAACACATCACAAATATTTCAATATAAATATATGTAATGTATTTCAGGGTGGAGTTTTCCTATAAACCTAAAGAAGAGGGCATGCAGCATTCACTCGGATTTTAGTAGTCAAATCACAAAACAATATTCTGGAGAAATCTTCATGTTTGAGAAATATTCTCAGAAGTTCCTATTTTCCTCATCAGTGCTGTATAGGACTTTTTTGATCTATTAGTTTTTAAAAGTGAAACAATAAAAAAAGTCATCAGCGCTTTCTGAAGCCCAGGAGGGAGATGGACGAGGCACTGACCTCGGCTCTGACACTGTGGGGCCTGCCGTATCTACTGAGCGCAGGCGCCTCCGGGCCATTCCGTCGGCCTAGGGACCACTCGAACTCCTGCCTCCGGCCGGACTGTGAGTGAGGGAGGGAGGAGAGGGAGGAAAGGGAGTAGGAGAGGACGGGTGGACAGGGGTGGTGGGGTCAGGAGTGAGGCGGTTGAGAGTGGAGAGGGAGGTAACGAGGGGGAGGAGGTGCATGGAGTTGATTGGTGAACGACAACAAACGGAAAATTCACACGATAGGACACTGAATTAAAAATAATAGTACAAAAATGAGTACTGCTTAAAATATAAAAAAAAGACAAATGACTGACAAGCACAACAACGTAAGAGATGATAATGGAACCATGATGGATCAAGACGAAATGCACAGAGACAGAAACAGGCAGAGCGGGCTACAAGACGAAGAAAAGCGCAAAAAGGAAAACCAACTTGAAGATAGTGGCGTAGGAAAGAGACGAGAAGAGGACGAGTATGAAAATGAACAGAATCATGGGCTGAAACATCTGAAGGAAACACAAAGAAAGAAGGAGAGACAGAGAGATAGAAACATAGAGAGAGAGAGAGAGAGAGAGAGAGAGAGAGAGAGGGAGAGAGAGAAGGGTCCGGGAGAAAAAAAGAATGCAAAACACTTGTTATGAAGCGCATGCAATGAAGGATACATGAGCCTAAAAACCGACAACCAAAACTGTGCAGTGAGCGCTACGCTTAGCACTAAAGACATGCACGCACAAGTGCGTGTGTGTGCACTTCAGCCATACTGTAAAAGCGGCATGCACATGAGATGCAGTTCTTAGCCAAAAGCCTTACATATCAAAGATCTCTGAGTTATGTCTGACGTCACAATAATGTACAACATACAGGTCACGGCTTGATGTAATGCCTGTACTGCTGTATGGTAAGTGTAAGACAAAATGTGAAGATATTTAAAAACTGGTCTAACTGCTGTGTTTTAGTGTTCGGGCAAAGGGATCAATTTTGGCCAAACCTAAAGCATCAATATAAAAACCACCATATTACATTTGATAAATAATTCTCAGTGACTGAAAAATATAGCTGGGTAGAACTCATCTTAAAAGTTTGTTCAAAACTGGGGCCCAGTAATAAGAAAATAACTTTTAATTATACAAGAAGACTTAAGGTTGTTTCCCTGACCTTAATCATTTTCCCCGTTTTCAATTTGGTCCCACCCACCAGCCAGCTCTCGCCTATGACACAACAGCTACCATCAACAGATGGTGAAGTCTAACACATGCTTCCTCCAAGACACATGAAGCCAGCCAAGCTCATCTTTGCAAACTTTTGATCATTCTACATTACAGCAGCACAACACACTTGGAGGAAAGTTCAATCTGCCCTCTTCCACATACATGAGCTCACAGACACCCACGATTGGCTAATGTTGCTGTGATTGAGAGAGCCAGACTATGCCATCCCTTCTACCCAGACATCATAGGCAATTTTGCTCTCGAGGCCCCCAGAATGGCTATGGCACTGTTCGGATTCAAGATTGCACCAGAGTGGCTGCTTTTCCATTGCACCGTTTTCCGTTTCTCGAGGGCCATCCGATGCTAATTTTGTTTTGTCTGATCTCCAATAATTTTTAGCTAGATAAAGATACTGTCACACTCTTTACTTGTTTGATAAAACATTTTATCCTCTAGGAAAAACTGCTTTTTATAGTGCCTGTCTTGTTAGGCAAATATGATACGAGCTAGCTAGAAATAGCATAACCCATGGTGACCAAAGTAACTGAAATTCACCTGATTTGATAACGTGTATGTAGCATATTAAAAGAGTAACATCAGTGCTAGTTTTTCAACAACAGTTTAGTGTGTCACACTTTGAAAGTCACAGGATGAGCCTCCATCCTCGTTCCTGCTTTGCCTTGGCCATGCCCCCCGTGTCTTATTTGCCCTTTTGTCTTGTTAGTTTATCCTATTCAGTACAATCATTTCCTTGTCCCCTGTTTTTGCGAAGTCTTGCCTACATAGAGTAGTTTTCTAATTCCTTGTTACCCTAGTTTCTGTGGTATCCTGATTATCTGTCTGAACTGTCCTGTCTGCCTGTATTGGTTTAGTCAAAATAAAGACAGGCACACTGCCTTCCAACTGTTTCACTTTAATCTAACTCTGTGTGGTGAATGTCTGCATATTTATTTGCTTTGCACGCAACACATCTTGGCTAAGTGGCTAATTAAACAGTGCTTCCTGTGTTGGAATGGATATGTTAGAGCAGCGAAAACACTAACATGCAGGATAGAGGTACTCCAGAAACCACAGAATATATTACCGTTGAGTAACTAATAATGCATTGCTCTTTAAATAGTAGCTGATAACATTAAGTGACAGCTAAACGCTCTTACCCAAGTGAGTTTCCATTTCTGCACTAGCTTTCAATAGTTGTAGTATTTTGGATGAAATATGTACTCAAGCCCTTGTAGGGACTCCTTCTGTCCACTTCTGGACCCTGATCCTGACCCTGACCCAGCAGTTCAGCAAACAGCTATGAGTGAGCAAGCAAGGAGAAATGGAAAAGGGCAACTGTGGATGCATGGGTAGATTCAGGTTTGTACAAACATTTATAAGGTGTGGGTGTGACTGTGTGAAGATCACTTGGGGGTTGGGAGGGTCTTTGCTCAACTTGGATGGTGTGTGTTTATGTGTATGTTTAATTATGTATAGATTTGTCCAGCTGTGGGGGTATAACAGCCTACAAAACCTCAATTTATGACCAAATCATGACTGCTCTTGGTAAATTCATTCTTTTTATATATATACTGTAAGGTACATCAGATACTCTGAAATGGAAAGCAACACGCATCTCACTGATGTTTTTCACTGACAGTATGTCTGACTGGAAATGTTAGGATGAGTCTGCAAATTAACATTAAATTTCTGAAGTAAAAATAACAAAAACAAAAAAAAAATGGAAAAGAAAAGTGCAAGCCGAAATGCTTTCCACGAGTGAAGCATACTGAAGCAATGAAACTGCACTGTGGGCTGTCAAGCTGTAAATGATTCCCATGCTTAGACATGCCATTATGTATGTCAAGAAGCAACAATAGTGCCTCAGATTATAACTAATATGAACAAACTGTCATCAAATGAATGAAGCACCCACTCTGTCTTTACCCAATAGTATCAAACTAATATGAACAACAGTTTTGTGTTTGTGGTGGATTTCTCCTTAAGGGATACATGCCAGGCATGATTAGGTGATTAGTTTTGCTTGTTGAATTTTGTTTAATATAACGATGAAGATTTAACCACTTTGCCATTCTCGCTAAGCTTAGAAAGAAGGAAGCAGCAGAAGGTGAGCTTAATCATGTCTCAATGTAGCAGTGACAGGAGACGCTGCAAGGCTTGGGAGAAGACAGACTGTGTAAAATATGATCTACCTGAAAGTCTGTCGACAGATCCCTTCCCAGAGTTCCAATAGGCGAGTCACGGGACATGGACGTGACAGTTGACAAAAAGCTGCTCGACTCAGTTAGATTAGGCATTGGCGAAAGATCATCGCTGCGGTCCCTTAGACCTTCGCCCAGGTGGTCCACTTTCTCCATGAAGGCATAAAGCTCTGCCCGGAATGTCCGCATGCGAGCATTGATGGCATCTAGCACCTGAGACTGAGAGTCAGGCTTGGGTTCAGCTGAGTCTCCGTCACCCCTGAAGTCAGAACCCTCCCCCACAGAGTCGGCTCCGGTCACAACAATTCGCCCCTCACAGATCAGACTGTTTGTATCAGAGATGAGCCTCTCCACTGTCTTTCCTAGCCGCTCAGCCTCCCGTCTAATACCACCAAGCATCTCGCGATCCTCCCGTCTCCGCTTTGTGAGCTCCACCCCTCCAAGCTCACCCATATCTGACCCCTTCCCAGCGCTCCCAAAACCTGAGGTAGCTGTCTTCTCAAACAGGTCCTCAGAGTCGCTTTCTCCACCCACTGGCCCCTCTCGCTTGGGGTGGAGCAGTAAGAGCCGTCCTGTCTCATCCTCCTCGGCATCCCTGCGGCCAGCATCGCTGTCGGCATCGCTATCACGAGGACTTGCAGAATGAAGGCCCAGGTGTGCAGCCAGGTCGCAGCGTTGCATGTTTGAGATCAGTACACGGTTCTCGTACTGCAGCTTCATCACCTTCCCGCTCAGTTCGTTAATCTGCATCCGGGCAGCTTTTAGCTCCTCCTGAAGGGACACTGTGCCACTCATTGACATGCTTGCACCACTGTTTCCAGGCTTCAGCATGGCCAAAGCACCTCCGCCCTCTACCTCCTCGGCCTCACCATCAGAAGGTCCGAATTTGAAGCGATTGAGCTCGGTGGTCAGCTGCTTGTTGCGATCCTCAATCTCGGAAATGGAGCGCCGTAGCAGCTCAGCCTCCTCCTCCACAAACTGCAAGTGGCGTCGCAGCTCAGTGGCAGACTCAGGAGCGTCTGCGCCAAATGGAGATGTAGGCAGGCTGGAGAAAGGTTCACGGCCAAAGCAATCACGCTCATACTGGCAGCGCAGGTCCTCGTTCTCAGCCCTCAAGCCTCGGTTCTCCACTTCAAGCTCCACAATCTTCCGGCCCAAAATATTGGCCTCCTCCTCTACAAGCTTGAGGCGTAGCCGGAGTTCGGCTTCACGTGTGCTGTGCGGCCCACCACCCGGTGCCTCGGCCAGGGGTAAGGGGCTGTCCACATCCCCGTACACAGACTTGTATTTCTGCAGCTCTTGCTCCAGCTCATCCTTCTCTCGGCCAAGCTTGGCCATCTTCTTACGCATCAGGGCTGATTCTTCTTTAGAGAACTGCAGCTGACATCGCAGGTCGGCACTGTCCTCCTGCACAAGAGAACGAATATCAATGTTCAATTTGTTATTATGCTTGATGAATTCCTATCCTATCCTATCACATTTTTGCTTTTTCAAAACAAAAACAAACAAAAAAAGTAAGCACTTGCAATGTGAAATTTTTTGATTGTTTTTTATATTACCACAGAAACCTCCTACATATATCCAGACCTCCCCTACATATCTGTAAAAACAGATGTGGATGGTGTGTCTTTTATTGTATTAGGAAATGGTGTGGTTAGTTTAAGTTAACCAACACAATGAAAACAAATTGAATCTTTTTAAACCTAAACTTGACCTGCACATTAGGAGTGTCAAGGATTTAGCTAAGGTAAATTCCAGCCCTCATTTGAAGAGGAGATCTAGTGTAGCTTAAATCGTGAACATGATGTGGGTGCAAATATTGTTTCTGTCAGTCTCTTTATTTTAGTTTTTAGCTGCCAATCGATATTGTACAACTGAAGACTAAATCACTCTGTGAAGTAAAGTAGCAGAGTATTTCTCATCATTGTTACATGAACTTCCACTCGGCGTTTCAGGATAATTCAAACACTGGTTTAATATTTGATCTTTTTATTTTATAATGCATTTAGATAGGTTGTCAATTACAAACCGCGGTTTTCCAGTATGTTCACATACAATGTGTATACGTTTATGTATGTGTGTGCATGGTTTTAAAAACACAAACCTGAGAAAGAGATTTCTTGTCCTTGAATGTTTCCCGGCTCCCTCGTCTCCTTATTGCCATCTGAAAAAGAACGAGAAAAAAACAGATATCAATTCCAGAGCTGCTCTAAATGCCTCTAGTGTTCAGTTATGAATTGAAAAGTATTACACAATGCTGCCCAGTAGAATGCATTATCCCATATTATACCAATTGTCAATTCTGATTGGTCAGAAGGTGCTGATTAATTGTTTTTACCATAGCAGCTCTGATAGTATTATCAGCTGCAAGGTTTATATTAATGCATTCATTCTTATACGGTATTGTTTCTATAGTAACAACTTACAAAAGAACCCAAACGGATTAAAAAATGTACATAATCATATGGTGAAGCTTGCTGTGAGGAGAAGTCTCCAATATCATACATGCCACAACATAACTATAATTTTGTTTAACAAAAAAAAAAATATATATATATATATATATATATATATATATATGCCAGCATGAACTTCTCATTCCCTTCAGGTCCCTTTCAGATGCAGTGCTTTTTTGCTTTCATCCCTGCAGACCCATAAAGTTACTTTTAGCTGTTTTAAACTAGCTGTTAAACAGGTACAGGTAACAAAGGCAATTTCTAATTTATTCAAGAATGACGTACTGTACATTTTAACCATTTATAATTAATAGAAAAAAACTTAGCTTGTCATGTTACAGAGAAAGCATAAAATGCAAAGTCCTCTGTCCTGAACTGATAGTTCCAAAGAAATGACACTGGAGACTCCTTCCATAAGCGTTAAATAAAAAGCTCCATACCGAAAGCATCATATTATATCAACACTTTTCTTTGCTAAGTAACAACACATTTTTAAATATGTTTATTATTAGCCTTAGACCATATGGAGTGTCCACCATACAAGTCCCTGTGAATGAGCTTTTACTACAGAAACAATAACGTATTAGAACAAGCGCGTTAATATAAATCTGATTTGAATTGCAGCCAGAACTACTTTGAGAGCTTATAGAAAATTGGTCAGAAGGTGTTTCTTACTACCTGTTAGATTTGAGAATTCAACACGATAACACAAAAGTAGAGAGAGAGAGAGGGGGGGGGGGAGCAATGAGTTTATCTGATTCCTAAGTAACGTCAGTGCCTCTGTGGTTATTTAAAGTTCTCTGAAGTTCCCTCCTGCACTGGAGCCTTTTTTTGGAAGCCCATCTTGCTGATGCGTCTGATCAGCTAACTGATGTTTAACATAAGTCTCAATCCGGACCTGCTTATTCCGAGTTTAAATAGCATGCTGCTAATGCCTACTGCCTCCTGAGTCATTTATGGCCAGACAAATGGAAAGTGTGTGAAAGAGCAAAGAGTCCAGGGATTACTCATTTCATGTTTTGGCAGAGAAGGAGAAAACAACGGACAGAGTGGTGACCCACCTAGATACAGCACCAAAACATGAGAAACACATTAAAGTGATGTCATTTCTTATGTTGCTACACGGTGCTGTGAATATGAGTTCCTGAGTCACAGTACAAGAAGTGTCAGCTGTGTCCTGCTTTATTTTTACAGACTTGACAAGAAATGTTTTACATGTAGAGAAGCTGAACCTCTCCAGCCTGCAAAGTTACTATATGCATGATTTGTGTCTCCAAACTGGAAATAATCTCCTATCATTTTATTTAGTACTGCATCTGCAATTAGTATTTCCAGCTAAACGGTTCTGAAATTCAGAATTTTTTAAAGTTGTCTGTCTAACAGAACAGAAGAACTTGCGCACATCCATCCTCACGTGCAAATCTGAGTGAAGCGTGACTGCATAGACTTACAGGATATGCTGTGAACTGCTTAAAATCATAATCTACAACAATGTTGTACACCAAGAATGCTGAACTGTGTTTGACCTGTACTTACAATGTTATAATTGTGTGCCCTGTAAATACAAACATGTTATAATAGTATAGTCTGTAATTACTACAATGTTAGAATTGTGTTACATGTAGTTACTATAATGTTATAGTTGACTTGACTTGACTTGACTTGACTTGATAATTGCATGGTGTGTAGTTACTACAATGTTATAATTATGTGACACTTAGTTACTACCATGTTACAATTGCATGGCATGTATTTACAGTGTTATAATTGTGTGGCCTGTAGATGCAAAGCAAGGTGTTTGTACAGTAATCATACATATTATAGAGTAAACGCAGATATCCTGTTTGTTCACTGGCCCCATGTGTCCTGTCATGTTTTTGAGTGCTCTCCTCCATGTTCCATTGATACTGCTTTTCTTACCACCGTTAGTTTTCTCACTAAAAAGCAAAGTGCACTGAGTGGAACAGAGTCAGAAATGGTGTGAATAAGACAGAATGTTGCTTACTCTACACCCACGTGTCGCTAACGTGTCCGATCCGGTGGGAATTCTATGTGACGGTGGCCCCTTTCTGTGTTCCAGAATGTGTTTATAATTTTTACTGAATAGATGCCCACATTCATAAACACGTAAAACGATAATTTTTTCTCTCTTCTCTCAAGTGAAGTTCAGAATATTTTCCTTTACAGATCTGTTATAAATCATGTCATCTTTAAGTGTAAAAAAAATGTCTATTTCAAATAGACATAATTCAAATGACTATAAAAGTAAAAAAAAATAAAAAAATGTAAAAAAAAAAAACCAACAGCCCAGTCCAACACATGTGGATGGATGTATTTAAATTCCCCAAGTTTGTGTGTGTGTGTGTAGGCAGGTGGCTGCCATGGTAGATTGGAAAGGCTGCACTACAGTGTCTGAGTTGGAGAAGACACACACACACACACACACACACACACACACACACACACACAAATTTAATGATTTACAATGGAACGTGGAACCCACACACCTAAACAGAGGAGAATTTAACAAAAACCTTGTGTCCCTGATGTCCCTGATATGGATGTTTTTTCTGTCACAAAAGATTTTCACACACATTTCACACACATTGTTTCCTTCATACACATGTGCATGAAGGAAACAGGGCCTACATTTAGTAGCATTAAAACATGGCATTGAATTAACTGGGATTTTACAATTTGATTTACACAGTATGTAATATTTGAAAGAAGTGAGTTTTTTTTTGCTGCGACACAAAAGCAGACCTTTGTTGGTTGCATAAGTATTCACCCCCTCTGATTCAATACTTGGCAGAAGAACCTAATTAAGTCCAGGTTCTAACACTACAATATGCAGAAAAAGTCAAGGGGGATGAATACTTATGCAAGTCACTGTACATTAGTGACTCAGTGACATTAGACACTGTATACTGTACAGCAACAGCCTTCTAATGGCAGGCTGTAAATTTGCATAATTCCTTCTTTCAGAGATAGGGAAGATTTTGTAGTCATACGATACTAACATGGTGAAAGTACCTCAAAGTAAATGTGGAAGGCAAAGCATAAGCAAAGCCTTAGGCGAAGCATAAGCGACCAAAATATCATGTTACTGTGTTGGAAATTTTTTTGATAAAGATACATAAAAGAGTTTTGGTAAGGCACTTTCTCACGTCTGTCTCATTCTAAGACTTTTACGGTTAAGAATACGAGTCTTAGGTTACCTTACATCTTTTCTTTTGTAATTTAATAAGTTTGAGAAAGGTGTGTAGATGTTCTGGTATCGTGGCGTTGAGTTATCAACAACGTGGTCTCGGATACTGTTTCTATGACTAGTTATGGCACCTCAATGACAGCTTATTATAATGTGACAAGCTCACAACAGCTCCATTAGAACAGCAGCTTATAAGGCTGTCAACCATCTGCCAGTATGTACATTAAGGGAGATTGAGAATTCATGTATATCTCAATCACAGCTCAGTGAAGAAGGCGTGACTGTCTCTACACTGCTGAGAAGATCAAGATGGAAAAGAGTGTGAGGAGTGTCTGAGAAAGGGAGAGACAAAAAGAGGATGGAGAGAAGGGCATCTGCTGAACACGAACCCACAGAAGCTGGTCATTTAGGATGGGATAACCACAGTCTAACTGCTGCCTGCTAGTTACGCTGCTTGGTCATGTCCCAAATCATTGCTTCGAAACCTCTACTCTCACCTAAACTCTCCCCCTCAGCACAGTGAAACTTCTCTGGAAAGTTCGATTCTTTTTATCCAGAAGCTAAGACATGAAATATGTCAAAAGTTTCCTTATCAACTCATTTCAAAGCGAACCTGATAAATTGGACCAAAAAAAAAAAAGAAATGCCAAGTCATCTGAAGCACCCTCCATCGCAAAGCTCTCCTCTATCACCAGGTTCTTCATCTTATTCCTTCAATCACCACTTCTGACAGACGTAGCAGCCTGATGCTAGCAGGTTTCTAAATCAAACTATTATCCGAGGGCCACCCTGACCAGTGGCCTGGTGCAGATTATCACCCACTGAACTGTCTGAGGGACCTCCATAAGTCACTATGCAAGACCACAGCCAAAGCAGATTAGCAATACTACCTGTTAGATTCTTTTAGAGATAGATATTTTGAAACTAAAAAGTATTTCAAATGAACACCTTTGCGATGAATCTCCATGATGCAACAGGCATCTATAGCTGGAAGAGAGTCCAAAAGAGCAGCATTGCGCCTGGTCTTTGGGTTGGAAGGAACGCAATATTTTCTCCCCTGCCAAGTGTCACTTGTAAGAGACGTCTGAGTTTGTGTATGTTTAACTGCCTTACTATGATTTATGAGCAGCAGCTTGAAAATATTAGCAGCTTGGGAAGCACTACAGATTTAGAAATAAAAAATTCCTCAAGGTTTCTTTGGATAGCTAAGGTTTCCTAAATGGATACTTTTTGATAATTGATAATTTGTTAATTAACTTTTTTAACAATGTACCTTATAAGTGTCAATAAAATATGGCGGTTAAGAAATATCAGTATGCACACTTCAGCCAAGCAACCAACCCGACAGTCTATGTTTTCTGTTCTGATGTGGAAAGTTACTGCATATGTGTTACCAATATTAGGCAGAAGGTTTGCTGCAGCTATGATAGGCTTAGCGGGGATGATATTATACACAAAAGAGAGACCGTTACACACTCTGCAACTGATATATAAGCCTATTCAATGACACAAAGCACGTCACTCAGCAGCCTCTACACACTCTCTCTCTTTCTCGCTCTCTCGCACTCACTCTCTATATCTCATTCTGAACCAGGATCAACTGATGCTCCATCTGGACTGCACCACGTCTCAGCCATGAATTCTAGATCAGCACTGGTCTTTTCATTCTAAATTCAGGCCTGGGGTTGGATTTTCCGCAGGGAGGCTTTGAAAGGGCGGCAGCAGCAGCGCGTTTCCCCATTTTTCACCCAAAACTTTTCAATGTGATTGGTAATGAAGGTTCACAAAAGGAGAATTAGCTATTCAAACCCAGTGGAATGTGTTTTCATCTCATTGATTTGAATCCTGTTCTCTCAATTCTTCTGCTTCTATAAGCACTGTTGGGAAAAATGATGTATTTTTTTTGTCTTATGCCATAGGGAACCATGAATGGACACATTGAAAAGCTGCATTCTTTGCAATCTATTCTCACACAATCAGCAAACAAGTAAATTGAAATGTACCAAGATTGTCAAAATGGTATCTTTATTAAAAGTATTAAGAGTCTACATGTAGTAATAGCATAATGGTGGAAACAAGTTCAAACCAAACATGACTCTTAGGAGAAAAGATCTCTAAACAGAATAAAACACCTGAAGTCCCTCTGAACTGAATTCTGTTTGATGGAAAGAAACAAAGACTGGGGTAGAGTTGTGCTTCAGGCCTGGGATGCTGTGGGACCAAACAAAAAAGTTGCAGTAGAGGAAGTTTTTTTTTTTTTTTACTGTCATGTGGGCAGGAGCGGGCGGTAAAGCTTGCAGATGTGCATTAGCATTGGAGTGTATAAGGTGCTCACACAGAGCTGTGCAGCTTATTCATACTTTCATCTTCAGTAACCGTGTTAATGCAGTACTGCTAGGGTCTTGGCGGTTTAAATTCTTTATTTCTTATTTAGGGTTAAGTTTAAGTTATTTGCATTTTGAGAAACAGAATCACTAAGTTCATTATAAAATATCACAAACAGGTGCAAACAAAAAAAATAATAACTGAGTGGGCAGGATTGCACAAACTTTCAGTGGAAGGGATTGTATAGGCATGTTTCCAGTGCGTAAATCATTTTAGAAACTTGGGATCTCTTGGGAGTTTCCACCGCACAACCCAGGAATGATTTTGATTCCTGGGTTTTAGTTCCTTTTTAGTTCAGGTACTTTTCAGCAAACCGAAACCTGTTAGGTTAGAGCTTGGTGTACTGAAATTTGCTGATTGGTCAAAAACAAGCACACAGAATGACCGGTCTTCTTACCCAGCATCCATTTTCATCGACATCAGCCTGTCTTTGGATTTTCCTACAGAAACACCTGAACACCTGAAATTGCATATTCACTGAGGCAAAACATCATCATGTGCTATTTTGCTCATCTGAAAGACGCAATCCTCCATAGACATAGTCAACTTTAATTTAGACCCTATTATTAAATCGGCTCACACATTTGTTGCAGGTGTTATCAAGTTTGCACGTGTTTGACATGCAGAACCCTTCTGGGCCTCAGTGTATTGCTCTCATTCAGGAAGACTCTGACACTAATTAAAGCTGACTAAACCAAATATCCTCCACTGGCCCAAAACCAATATGTCTTATGCTCCAATGACCTTCACCTGCAATGATTAAACTCAAAGGTAGCCATGAACTCGGGGAAAGATTTTGATACTTAGTACTTTCTAGTGGCACAAATAAAGTAAAATGACATAGAAGGTGTGAATCTCACATAGTGACTTCTGTCTGGTATTAAGGTCAGATTAGTGCTTATCTCCTTACAGTATGTCCCACTATCTAGGCCAGACACCTGAGTAAATAAAAACCCAGAAGCAGATTTATCACACGTATTCATAAGTCTGCCATTGAAAACATGTGACTCAAATGCTTTCCTCCTGTAACTAACCAATCAGAGTGGTAGAGAGTTCATAGAAAATTGAAATTTTAATAAGAGAGGCACCAGTCTCCTAATCTTTTTTATAAAAAATGAACAATCACAGATAACAGTGGCTTCATATTACTCCCTGATAGCAGTACACTATCAGGCTCTATACAAAGATCTCCGAGGCCTGATTAACCATGCCTGAACTAATTTCCAGAAGCATCCAGTGATCTTCTGGAAATCACTACTCATGGGCTGTTTATTACTGTATACTCTGGTAAAAAATAGTTATGAAAAAGAAAATGCTTTTTGTAGGGCCCTAAGTAAGGTCCAGAGATCTGAGTCTGCCAGCATGACGTGTATTTATACTAAAACAGGTTACATTCTAACTACACATCTTAAATAAAATTATAATAAAATGTTAAATATACACACACCAATCACTTTTTAGGGCTACCTGTACGCCTGCTGATTCATGCAATTATTCAGTCAGCCAATTTTGTGGCTGCAGCACAACGCATCAAATCATTCAGGTACAGGACAAGTACTTCAGTTACAGTAATGTTCACATCAAACTTCAGAATGTGGGAAAAAATGTGATCTCAGTGACTGAACATGGCATGGTTACTGGTGCCAGAAGGGCTGGTTTGTGTATTTCAGAAACTGTTGATCTCTTGGGATTTTCACACATCACAGGTTGTAGAGTTTACACAGAATGGCATGAAAAACGATACAAACATCCAGTGAGCATCAGTTCTGCAGGCGGAAAGGCCACATTGATTAGAGAGGTCAGAGGACAATGAGAGAGACCAGACCTGTTTGAGCTGACAGGAAGGCTAACAGAACTAAAATAACCACTCTTTACGTCCATGGTGAGCTGAAAAGCATCTCAGAACACACAATGTATTAAACAATGAGCCTTATGTGCTACAACATCAGAAGACCATTGGGATCCACTCCTGTCAGCCAAGAACATGAATCTGAGGCTTCAGTGGGCAAAGGCTCACCAAAACTGGACAGCTAAAGACTAGAAAAAGACTATATAAGTCTAAACCTTTTATTTTATCTTAATGTACACTTCTTAAGAAGCGCCTTAGTTTCCTTATTCTCACAATAAAGATTTATAATAATTAGTTTTAACTGCTCATGCTGTGCTGTGTCTGAAGTGACCTACTCTTTATTATATGCAAACTGCATTATGGTTGCTCAGCATCCCATCAGCGAGATTATTTAGACAATAACTTACTGCAGTGCGGATATTCCAGTCATGATTTATAAAAATCCCCAACTAGTGCACTATTTAATGAACCAAGTGTGACTTTGGGCATAATGGTCTTGTTTGTATAGTCTGGGTCTAAATAAGCTGCTGTCTAGCATTCGGATTTTATAATAAATAGTCAAACTTGGAGTGAGAGCACCCCACTGTCTCTCATCACTCATCCTTCTCAGTCTCATCTCTGTTCTCTCTTGTTTCTCATTTTCTCTCCTTTTCTCTTTCTCTGAGGCTCAGGGGCCCAATGCTCTCCCTGAAAGTGCGACTCGTCTGTCTCATCATAGGATAAAGAGACCACACACACAAAGAAGGCCTTACTGAGACACAGAACGCCTTTCACCCAAACACAACAAAGCACCCGGCTCACCCTGCATGGGCATGGCATGCCCAAAAATACCACCCACCCCTCCTCCCACTGTCTTTCTCTCTCTTACATTCTCACACTTTTTATTTCTGCATTTTTTTTTCCCTGTTGGCAGTGCGCAGCACACAGCTGTCCCTCTACACATGGATCACAAATGTGAAAAGGTTTGGAGCACAGTTAGTGGGATTTGGTGCATAGATTTAGATCAGACACTAATGTAAAGATCTCTGGGTCAGTTGTATTTTAATTAAACAATTAATAGTCTCCTAACTACTCTTTAGTGTCATATTGGAGTATAATTAGATGGTAATACACATAGGAGATACTGTATACTCTATACGATACATTAGTCCCTATTTAAGCATAATGACAATAATAATATGGATGTCATATAAAGGCCAAACACTGCTCTGATATATTTCATTCAATTTCTAGGTTCTTTGTTCCAGCTAAACCTTGTAAATATATAACAGCAGTAGTAGATGTAGCAGTATATGTATTCTTAAAGATGCAGCTTGTAATCTTTAAAATCATTATAGACTGATAATAATCAGTATTTCATCATATTAAGATTAAGCCTTAAAAACATGGGAATTACAATATTGCCATTCAGTGGATCTCACTAGTTTCTTCATTTGCCTTTGCTGATATTTTCTGGCCCTGAAATTAGCTTTGTCCCTTTTCCTTTTAAATGTAAAAGGAAGTGCCTTGTGAGGAGAGGTGCTTTCAGGTTGATTTGCAGAAAAAAGAGGGCTCTAAAATTACAAACTGCTCCTTTAACAGTTAAGGAGGAGCAATTCTGAAATCATGCATCATATAAGAGTGTGTTACGATCACATTATCACAGCCATCCATCATGTGAGAACCTATTAACGGGTAATCAATAATAAAAAATAAAAAAACTAACCCCGGTCATACATGCAGAGAGAGAGAGAGAGCTATAGAGAGTGCTATAAGCTCGTTATCACAGCATCATACAGGAAGTACATTTTAATACGTTCCATGTCATGATAACAGCTGAAAGACCATTACTTCAGCTTTTCGGGTCAGCTAATGCACATCCCTTACCCACAGCTGAAAGATGACAGATTATAGTGAAATAATCAGAACCTTTATTTCCCACCACGTGTTTGCACAAAAACCCGCTATCTCAAAACCACTACTGTTCAATTAAGTGAAGATATTGTTAACACTAACTCTACGATGATATTCAGTGACAAGGGATTTATACACTCTATGAGTTCAAAACCCTGGGCTGCCAGAGAGGCTGTTTTCAGTAACATCCTTAACCCTTAACTGCTCAGCTGTATGCTTAAACCTGATTCTTATTATCCTAAGCCAAGCTACAAATTACAATGAGGGTGACCCCGTAACACAAAAGGATTGAGGGGTTCTGCAACAAGTAACACAAATAACAAATGACTCCAGACTCCAGTCTGGGAAAAAACCCAAAAAGGACATTTTAAACACCCCACAGTGGGCCATACCATTTTTAAAATGTTGACACTGCCTCAGGCTTGACTCCATCATTACAGAAACATTCACTGCAAAACTTTTTTTGTGAAGTAGCTAACTGACTTAATCTAGTTATTTAAACTGAACTATGTTGACTGTCAATCGAACTAAATTGTCTCATATGTCACTAGGCCGATTGATAGGTATAATGGCATTTAAGGAGGGAAGCAGTCATGGCCGGTTGTAATATTAGATAGGAGGAATAAATCTAATATGTGTCAATAGCAATGAAGGTATTTGGGCTGAACAACACATAATATCACAAGGTCTCAGCAATGGCATAATAGGAATGACATGAAGCAAGATAATACGCATACACAAAGGCAGCTCAACAGCTGCATTCATAATTTCTTTTTTTCAGAAATGCTTCAAGTCTGTAATGCTCTGCTGGGTTCATGCTGTCTTTCCTCCTCCAAATACAACAATAGCAAAAAAAAAACCAAAACAAAATAAAACTAATCAGTTCTATTGTCTGTCCTTGTGTGCAATTTCTATTTGATTTGACAATGCGTGCTTCTATTATCTTATTTTACTTTCTCCACCGAAGGGGCATTTTGGGGAAAAAAATGAATCCACCTTGGATTATAAACCCAGCCAGCTATCGGAAGCATCTATATATTCTCTGACTATCTATCAAACAGCCTAGTGCCTTGCTAGCCAGCTAGCAAGATACAGTAAGTGGCATTTACATTTAATGAATAAATGTAAATGCAACATTTAAACCTTTCCCTGCCTGAACAAACAGAACCAACAACACACAGCTCAACAAGAAACAAGTCAGCAAACAACTGCCCAATTACTTATAGTACGCTAAAAGGAGGGCTTTTTTAAGCAGAGCTGAAAAGCACTGGGTCATTAAACAGGTAATGTATGGCCTAGCATTCTTACTAGTTTCAAATGAATGCCTAGGCAGTTTATCCACTACACAGCAATAAATCAGTCACGCCGTCTTTCTCTCGCTCTTTCTTTCACATGCACCCAAACATGCAACGTCTCCCTCAGTGTTTCTGCTTGTATCACTCTCTGTCTCTCTCTCTCTCTCTCTCTTGTCTGTCACTGATGATTCAACACATGGTGATGCTGTCAGTCACAACAAGATTAAGGAAAGGAAAAGAATGGAGATGAGAAAACCTGTGTGCGAGAATATGATGAGAATATTTAGCAAAAACACAGCATCATGATTTTCTTAGCTGTCCGGCCTGTGCATGGTAGTGCACAGTGCATGTCACAAAACACCAGCAAAAATGTCCATCCATCCATCCCGCTTATCCTACGTAGGGCTGCGTGAGCCTGGAGCCCATCCCAGGGGACTTGGGGCATAAGACAGGGGACACCCTGGATGGGGTGCTAACCCATTGCACACTATAGACAATTTTAGAGATGCCAATCAGCCTACAATGCATGTCATTGGACTAGGGAGGAAACCCCCAAAGCATGGGGAGAACTCCACGCACACAGAGTGGAGGTAGGAATCAAACCCCCAACCCAGGAGGTATGAGGAAAACCTGCTAACCACTAAGCCCCCTCACCAAAAAATGTCTAATTTCTTATAGCACAGTATAGACACACTCACTCTTAAAGAGTGAAGCTTCCAGGTAGTGATGTGTTGGAGGGAGCACTGATCAATGAACTGTATGGAGACCAGACAGGGAGGCAATAATCTGTACAAAGCAGGGATGAGTGCAGACTCTGAGCTTGGATAATTTAATTGCTGTATAAACTGGAGTGGAAATTCCAAGTGAAGAGGCTGGAAGAACATAGTAGGCCAAGGGCAAACCACCCTCAGCCTCATACTACTTATTCTTAACAGAAATCCAATTCTGAATGTGAATATACTGCATGAATTTCATAAAGGTGTAGTAGACTTACATAAAGATGTCACCACATAAAGGGCAGTCTGTGTGTCCGGAGGTGCTAATATGAATTTTGCTCTTATATGAATAGTCCCCGACTCTGGGCGATTTTTTATTCCCTGGGGTCCCCTTTGGCTCCCTGTCCTTTCTGGGCCCTTGGAACTATCCCCACCTTGCCCCCTTTACAGCACCCCTGTGTATATCTGTGTATATGACACCTTCATGAGTGGATCTAGTGGATCTAACATATTTGAAAACACACCCTTATCCCTGTTCTTATACATTTACAGATTGGGCAGGGGTACATAAAAAAGAGGGGTACTATATAGTATATAGATGTACTGAGCACGGGCTCATCAGAGGACGAATGAGGGTATGAACCATCTTTATTCACTTCAACTGTATTTACTTTCTTACCCATTCGCTCACACTACACTGTTTAAGCAACTGCTGTAATTATTACTACTCTTACTACAATCAGCTATTGTGTAATGTTTTGAAATCCAGAAAAGCAATGAAAAGACATTTTCCCCCCTTATAGTGGTGCATAGATCAGCTTTAGCCTGCCACTTTCAAATGAGATTAATTAGAGAGATCAGATTGGTTTATCATGCTTTCATGCTGAGCATGAGTATGTGGCGCTATGTGGAGTCTGAGAAAACAGAGGAGGAGAAGCGTTTATTCAATTGCCCCAAATCCCTGAGGCACTTACTGGGTTTCAAGTGTTCATTAAAATCCCACTGCTACATGAAAATTGTAAATTCAAACATTTAAATTAAAAAAAAAAAGCTGGATCTATTTTCTCTTAAAAGCCGACCGCTTTCTGTGAAGAGAAGTCATTTTTTCAGAGTTGACTCTGATTTCTAGATTATTTTCCAGCTCAAATTTACAGAATTGACAGGGAACAGTTTACAGTTACACAATAAAAGCTGCATGTAATGTCTTGTTTAATTGCATTATGACCACAAAGCAATAAGTGAGTGGTACATCACCTGCTTTATAAAAAAAAATAGCAGGTACATAAATATTCATTCAGCGATTCTAATGCAACACGCCGTAAAGCTTTTTCAGTGGGAAACACAAGACTCAAGTTGTTTGTGTCGCCCTGTCGTGTAATTGTATGAAGATAAGAGCTGTTTGCTGGTGCTGGGAGAGGCAAGGATTCCTCTAAGCTCTTAATCTCTGTCTGAGGGATGACAGGATCACCGAGCTTTGTTTACCATGAACACTCGGTGGTGCAAATATCTGTCCTGATCACACTAGGGACAAATAACAATGGATGCTTTTCTCTAATTTGGGGGCTGTGGTTCTCAAGAGAGTTAAGGGAGTGTGTGTGCCCATATATGGGAGTGGCCTTTGTGGCCCAGCTGGTTAATGAGAGGCTTGCCTTTTCCACCCTTTTTCCTCACACGCACACACATAGATCTCTGGGTTAGTGGGGTTCCCATTGTAAGTCAGTAATGAGGGGGCTGGGCATCTAATCCAACAGTCTGAGAGGTTCGGACAGTGGACAGCTGGTACAGGAGGTGAGTGTTTCTTTTTGAATATTCAGCACCACCCGCTGATTGGCCTACGCTGGCAGCCCATTGTAGCTCAGTGTAACCAGAGTACAAGTTCCTCCAACACTGAAATATCTAAATATCTAAAAATGTTAGAAATGACAGTGTTTTAGAGACAACAACAACAACAACAACAACAACAATAATAATTAATAATAATATGCAAAACATTAAAAAAGGCAAAAATAATAAAACAAATAAGTGCAAAATATATATGCACCCTATTATATTTTTATTACTTTGAGATTTTCTTTAGCACTTTGAGATTTTCTTTAAAATGTAAAGTGCTTTATAAATAAAATGTATTATTATTAAGCCTTTTTTTAAATAACATATGTGGAAATATTTTTGGCACAACTAGAGACATTTTAAATAAATGAAAATAAATTGCAATCCTTAAAAAAATTGTCTTCAAAAACTGTTGCTGGTGCCTATTGGAAATGGTGGACTATTTCCTGTTTCCCTGAGGTATATGAGGTTGCACACATGGAAAATCCCTTTGTCATCCATCCCCAATAGAGAAAACCAACAAAGTTTTAATACAAAACAGTATTTTTCTCTCTCATTGACATCACCTGTGGTGTGTTATTCTATATACATTTTCTATATACATTTTCTCATGAAGGGTGCCTATAAGTCTGAAGTTGTCTGTAAAAATATGAGCAAAAACATCAACAGCTGACAATTAGGAAAATTCAGCAAATGAAAAAAAAATAGATGAGGAATGTCAAAGGAAATGCAATGTCATTTCATAAGCCATAAGACTGTAACTGTATCTAATTGTAGTCTTATTCAAGTTCCCCTTCAATAGTAACAACAGGAACAGCCTTTGCTCTTAAATATGAGACATCAGATCATAACTTATAGTCATAATCCAGTTCATTTCACACCATGAATGGATGGCTCTTGTTGTGTTGATTACAGCTCCCTGGTCCAGGTGAATCCTTTCTTTTGCTACCAGGAACTAGTCCAGATGGCAGGCTGCTAACCAGGGCCCTGGGTGACATAATGGGGTTTTAAATGGATATCTCAAAGGAACAGATCTCTCACACCCTCCAACACCATTTTACATAACACTGTAGTGTAGATTGCAGTCTGTGCCAAGAACAAAGACATGTGACACAATCTGACCAGATGTTACGTCTTTACACTGATAGATGAGCAGTGATCCCAAGCTACAGCTTTATCTTTACTGATATGGGAGTAGTCACAAAACTGACCTCGGGTCAGTGTAAAGGAGCTCCTTCCAATCAAAAATGAAGACAGATGGTTGGAGTCAGACCTCCTCAGTGTGGAACAGAGGGAACAGAGCCACTTCAGCTCAGTATGTCAGAGCAGCCCAGCCATTTTGGACAACGACTGAGTATGTGAGGCTAATTTGAGCATTCTGGCTTGTTTATTACCCAGTGCAGTCTGACTTGTTGTTTTGTAGCAATTGAATTTCACAGTGCTAAATGTCAGCTTTAAGGCAAGGG
Source organism: Pangasius djambal (assembly GCA_022985145.1). Lineage (NCBI taxonomy): Eukaryota > Metazoa > Chordata > Actinopteri > Siluriformes > Pangasiidae > Pangasius > Pangasius djambal. The sequence continues at coordinate 13,368,263 of CM040995.1, read as the reverse complement.
AACAAATGTGAACCATGTATGAATTACAGTATGACAGTCTATAAGAATGTATGCACTGATGTAAAAGGAGTAATATGCAGGATTGTGTCACAAATAAATTTCTGTTTTAAAACAAAATGTCATCATTCATGCTCCCGTGTATAAAAGTCATATATTCACCATTGCAGACCGTGCAGTAATATCTATTACATGGGTATTTTCCAGATTACAAGGCTCAAATAAATAAGAAATACATAAGAAGGATGAGGGGGAAAAAGCTGCAATCTACTGCCAGCAGAACCTACCTTACCTACGCAGGGTACAGAAATATCTTTGAGATCGCGTCACTAGCCCAGGAGCCTGGGATAATGTTAGGTTGAACAACCATAAAATGGAAAAGAAAAACAACCTATGGGCAGCACATTGAATCTTTCATTTTCATTGGGCTAGCTAATGAATTTATGATTTGTTTACCCTTGTGGAGTTTAATGTCTTTCCATGTGCTTTCCATCCATCCATCCAATTCAAAAGTCGATATGATGATCCATTCATCAATCCATCTATGGCCTGAACTGGCCCATCGATCGACACTGTTACATTCCAAAATCAATAGTACACAGTACAGTGACAACTTTCCTGCTTTACTGGTATTGACATTTATTTTGTCCTGTTCTTCACATACAGCCAAATTCATGTGCCATTTTAAAAACAGACTCTTCCGTATCTTATCGCACTAGTGCAAGAACTAATAAAGCGAAGGCGCACAGCTGTCCAAGAAACAACTCTTCGATTACTTATGGTGCCATGACAAGAGGCTTCTTCTGATAAAGGGCTATATGCAGCAGATCTTACCCATATCACTGTCCAGTAGTCCCTTTGGAGAAATAAGGTCAAAATCTCCTGATGTTGTACAGGATAAACCTGCATAACAGAGTAAGGCTTGCAACACAGTATCTATGCCAACCTCTGTAGAGAATGGAGTAGATACCAAGCCATTAGAGAATTGGTGGTTACTTCCACTGCAGTGCCCAGATAAAATACTACAGTCCCTCCGAAGGGCCAAGCACTCAGAGGGCTCTTTGTTTCAAAACTACCAATTGCTTGCCCCTTCAGAGGTGCTATTACTTCTCTGACAACTATCCCTATGCCTGTTCAAGACAACAGGCTCCAGCTGAAAATATACAGTTACATCTTTACTACCACTGGCAATATATCGATATATATACACTCACTACATATACACTTGATTAAGAACACCAGATTAATACTGGGTAGGACTCCAATTTGCTCTGAGAACAGCCTCTGTAAGATTCCACACGGTGTTGGAAACACTGCTTTGGGATTATCGGCCATGTTCACATGATTGTATCACATAATTGCAGAAGATTTATCAGCTGCACAATCATGTTCTACCACAGTGCAAAGGTGCTCTGTTGGATTCAGATCTGGGACCTCATTAAAGAACACTCAACTCATTGTCATGTTTACGGAAGCAGGTTGAGAAGACTTTATGACATGACACATTATCATGTTGAAAGTAGCCATTATAAAATGGGTCAAAAAACAACACTCAGGTATGTTGTAGCATTCAATCAATGCTTGATTATTGAATTCTTATTATGAAGGGGGGCAAAGTGTGTTAAGAAAACAATCCCCACACCATTATACTACCACCACCAACCACTGACCAGTATTGTCGAGCTTTGCCCCCTCATACATTCAGTTACAGTGGCAAATACAGTGTAATTTTTTTGAACAGTGTAAGATTTTCTCCTCACTCTCACCCCTCCATCTCCCTCACCCTCTTTCAAAACCACAGGCTATGTATGACTATATTCTTTCCGAGCTAAAAGATACACAGCTATGAGGTAACACTGTCCACTCGGCGCAGGAAGGGCCAGGCCTGAAATAACATTTACAACATTATATCTGGAGTCCAGAGTATTTATGACTCATCCGTCTTTCCTTCTCCCTTTCACTCTTCCAGACAAAGAGAAACAAACTGAGAAACAGAAACAGAAACACAGTCTTAAGTAAGGCTGGAAAAGAAGATTGAAAAAAAAAAAGGTTTGGAAAGAAAGACCAATAGAGAGAGGTGGAGAGGTGAGTGTAAGTCAGTCACACCACTGCGCCTCATGCCAAACTGCCGCCACATCCTCTGAATAGACCTCCAGTTCCTCCACAGCTCCTGGGAGGCGGGCAGCCTGAATAAATAGCTCTCTGCAGGGGTTTATATTTGGAAAGTCCTCATGCTAGATGCTATCGCTGAAACAGAGTCTCCTTAGAATTAGAGACAGAATTTAATTAACGACAAAACCACATGCTGATGTATGGAGAAACTCATTAAAAATAAGGGCATTTGTTTCACTCTCCAAATTCCTTATACTGTTTCTGAATGAGACTGGACACGTGCTGATAATTAGTTATGCAATATACCATGACACTATAGACATAATAGTGTATTTTAACCAGCCTTTCTTAAGAAACCTGGCAGGCAGCATGTAACTTCCTGACTGGTTGGCATTCTTAACTACCTAGCTAGTTATGCTAGTCAGACAGCTCTTTAGCACAAGGGATAATCCTATAAAAAAAAGCATAATCGTGCTTTTTAAAATCTAAGTTTAGAAGCTATTGAGAAATTCTGTTATGATGAATATATGATGGAAGTCATATACTGGAAGTCAGCCAAGACCTGTTTTGAAGACCTTAACTTTTTTCGTGACATTGAAGAATAAATTCCTTGATGTGGCATTTCCAGCAAAAAAATATTAATGGACATCAAAAGAAAATCATGGAAACATTTTTTTCACCCAGCAATCTGGTTTCAATGAATATGCAAATTTTAAAAAGCCTCCAATCCTACACACACACATACACACACCCTCCCCTAGTTACTGTAGGCGGTCTCCATTTGCTTTTTAGAACCTGATAGGATCTTGTATTTTATGATGTAATAACACCTGTCATGGCTTAATACTCTGGTTTTCCAGTTAGATTTTCAGCTGCACCCAGTAAATCCACCTAAAAATAATAATAATTTTAAAAAAATTAAGCCTAGTGTGACTTGAAAGTCCAAAACTCAATGTCTTTCCAGACTTATTCTATTTAAAAATGCTGACTGTTGCTTGTAAGTATAGTATTTTTTTTAAATACATCATTATGAACGTCAACTTGACTTGATTTGATTATAATTAAGTAAACACTAATAATAGAGTAGATGATTATTGATAATTTAGTACTGGGACATGGCAGAGAGTTCCTGTGTAAGCTATAATGGGAGGTTACCTACTTGGTGATGTAAGGACAGTGTACCAAAGCCCTCTTGAAGTGTGTGTGCGCAGTGAAGTGTAATGTAAAAAATCATGAATTCCAGTCTGCAGTATGCTTACATGGCCGCTTATTGAATATATATCTCATCAAGCATCACATATGGCTTAAATCAAATTTGAAAAGATCAGATTTTTGCATTCACTCAGCTATAAATCTGATTTTATGCCACATTTAGGCAAAAAATCTGATTTGTGTCACTTCAATCTTGTATGTAGGTAATGGTAGCCTTCATCACCAGCTTGTCTGCTGGCTTTGAAAACTCTGTTCTTCGATCTATGAAGATGGAATTTAATGTCCACACACTTCTTTTGTTCCGGTGCAGCCAGGATTGTTTTTTTTCCACCCCAGGGGGAGATTATCTGAGCCATGAAAAGGGCTTATTATATGCAGCTCGATAAACACACATACAGATTCCACACTTCTCACATTTGCTGTACGTTCTCACTCATCCGAAACCTTCAAACGCAATCACACAAGTCTGAAAATAAGTATTTGAAACTTCTGTCTCACACTCATCTGAAACTCATTTGCTCATATTAATCGCTGTTTGAATATAGCTCAGAATTGCTTTCAGAATGGCAGCAAATATTAGTAATGGAAGATTTAAGACTGTTTATCATTGCATATGAGCTTTTAAAGGAAGTACACAGTAACCAATCCAATTAAAAACTGGTTTTATGAATGGGCTGTTATACACTGTGTGTGTGTGTGTGTGTGTGTGTGTGTGTGTGTGTGTGTGTGTGTGTGTGTGGGACAAACGAAAAAGAGAATGAGGTTGCTGGCCACAAAGCCCATATTTGTGTGGTCAGTATGGGCAATACTACCTGGTTACATAATTCAAATGAAAAAAAATTCATTTATGCAGGTTTAATTTCATTTCGAATTTCTTATTTAATCATATAATTGCTTGTGGCTGAGGCGAGAACCTCAAAAACACAGTTTTGTACTTATATTACATAATTTATATCCAGTGTACAAAATGTACAGTGACAAACAAGGGTACAGTTTAGTGCTCACTATCTCTCCACTCCCCTCATTCATTCATTCATTCATTCGTTCATCTTCTGTAACTGCTTTATCCTGGTCAGGTTCACTGTAGATCCAGAACCTATCCCAAGAACGCTGGGCATGAGGTGAGAACACACCCTGAATGGGACGCAAGTCCGTCGTAGGGCACCATGCACACACATTCACACATTCAATCACACCTAAGGGAGATTTAGTGTCACTAATCCACCCACTGGCATGGTTTCGGGAGGTGGGAGGAAACCCGGGATCTCACAGGAAGAAAATGAGTTCAGGATCAAAAAGAACCCTGGAGCTGATAGGCAGCAATGCAATCCACACTCCCACTCACTCCCTGCATATGAATGCAATATTTTGAATAGTTTTTTTAACTGTTACTCTCAGACAAGTCTATATTCAAAGGATCCCTTGAAGACAAAAACTAACACACTACCAGGCATGATCACGCAAACAGTTACAGATACATGTATATTTTTGGGGGGGTTTCATTTCATCCCTTGCCAATGAGAATTCACAGCAATGTTCCCCAATTAAACAAAGTATGTTTTCAATTAACAACAATGCACAGCATTTCAGTGTAGTTCTTTCTGTTCCACCCTCATTCCTTTGGTGAGCACAGACAAAAGACAGTAACTAGGCCAATGAGATTCATTTAATCCTAAAGCACCAGCTATGGCATATGGAGTGTGTGTGTGTATTGCTGGGTGTATTTCAGTAGCAGGCTCGATTTCTTCATATTTTGTGCTCTGAAGAATACCGCACTGGTCTATGAACATTACAAACAGCACCGCAACTCTCGTCATGGGTAGCAAGAAGAAGCTAACTGTGCATACAATTATATGGATTTATACAGCACCTGTTTTTATGCGAGGAACAGAATGAACAATGTGGACTGAATGAGACAGTGTGGCTCTGTTTATCAGACCTACAGTGCAAATATGGCAAATACACATGGTGCTTGTGCTGTGTTTACAAGAATCTCTAGAAGCCGATGCCATATCACAGCCAGGGAGATATATAAACCTATGAGATCCTCTTTCTCTCTGTGACCCCCCCCCCCCCCCCCCCCCCCCCCCCCCCCCCCCCCCCCCCCGTCCTTGTACACACCTTGTCTTTCTCCATTCCTCTCTCCCTCAGCTTTCTCCTCTCCTCCCCTGTGAAAGCTGAACATGCCAAGAGGTTTTATAACAATCTGCTCTGTTGGTGCCAGTGCTACAGCTAGAGGTGTAGTCAGACAGTTAGGATCTACTGCTACTAGAACAGTCATCTCAGAGAACAGTGGATCAGGATTTGTCACAATTAACGCTGTGGCAATCAGAGGAATCAGCCTAGCCTATCCCAGATACACTGGGCATGACGCGAGGATACACACTGGATTGGACAGCAGTCCATTGCACCATGAGCACACACATTTACGCTCATTCTCACCCAGCCAATCCACCAACTGGCATGTTTTTGGAGGTAAGAGGTAACCGAAGAACCCTGTCAAAACCTGCGCAGACACTGCGACAAACATACCAAACTCCACATAGACAGTAACATGAGCAAAATTTCAAACTGGAGACCCAGGAGATGTGCGGGTAATGCTACTAAAACCATTATGTACATAGTAATCACACATACATTACAAGTAGGGAACATAGAGATTTGGTTGAAAAACACTTGAATACCCTTTTATTAGTGCTATTGTATATTTTTACTAAACATAGTGACATGGCTGATTGTGAACAGTGCTAGTTAGCTGATTGTGGCCAACTGGCACCACCAGTTTTTTTGGCCTTTGTGCGTCATGTGCATTTCTGAGCTAATCTCTTTAATGCCATACAGACAGTGATTGCACGAACATGAGTCCTATGCTGTCATGATATCAGGGTTCAAACACAAATATTTTTTTACACATAGAAGAATCCTGAAAATAAAACAACATAAACCATTCTGCAGTTATACTGGTTATAGAGTGAATACTGGATCTACAACCTGCCCACTGTTGTAATAACCATAATAAAAAAACAACAGTTTAAAATAAAATAATATTTAAATTTAATAGTTTGAAGGATAATTCAGATGTGGACTGGCCATCGGGAAGTTCGGGGATTTTCCCAGCAGGCCACTTTACTATCTTTTGAGTGTGCCCGCACACTCTTTTTTCTCTCCCTCTCACACACATTACACACACAAGATTGGTTCAATCTAGTACGTTTTGATTATCAACTTGTCATGTTTGTGGACACCTGAAGATTAGAAAAGAAATGAATGAGAAGAGAATGTACACAAATAAAGAACAGAACTGAACATAACTCCAAGCAGCGATTAGCGGGCCCAAGCACTGAGGGCGCAGCATTGGTTGTTTCATGTACCGGTATTGGCATGTGGATGTTATTATGCTGCATCACTTGAGCCGCAGTGCAAAATATACAGTAGAATTATGCCACACTTTCTGTTTGTGTGGTGTGACATGTTAATTGATTGCACTGTTTAAAATATCAAAAATTTGATACAACAATTTAGCATCATAGGTATCTTGGCATCATGCTGACCAAATTTGATGTGAGTCTGGTAATCCATCTGGGAGGAGTATTAAAAAGCTTGGTTTATTAATTTTACCAGCTGCTGACAGGTGGTGGTGCTATGACAATGAATCACAATTAGTATGTGCATGTGATTAGTACAGTGGAAGCATTCCATACTTCCTGTTTGAGCAAATGATAATTGATCCCCTAGCCATGTTAATACTGATCAAGATGTCAACATTTCCTTCACAATGCATCTTTACATCCTGCTGACCAAATTTGGTATGAATTCGATAAATCCTCTAGATATCGTATCAAAATAATAATGATGCTAAAAGATACAATAATTCATAAAAATATATAATTAATACATTAAATAAATAAATCTTTTAAATCTGCTGGTGATAGTGATGATTGTGGAAGCAGCTTTAAGAAATCAGCTACTCAGTAGCACAACCTACATAAATAAGGCTAAGGAATAATAAGTGTTGTTCTATTATGTGAGACTTTATTTAGAACTAATTTGTGTTGTGCTAGAATCCAACAGTGTTGCTTCTGATTTTATGTTAATGCTGGTGCTCCTAGCTTTCTGAAAAGTAGGGGGATCAAATGTAGAGGGCCAGTTTAAAGCAAATTTTCCAGGTTAGGTTTTGTTCCCATTCTGCCTCTGATTGTGGCTTAGTATGTTAAACACTAGTACACCTGACCTTACAAATACATTTGTTGCTTTCATGTTAATGTTAGCATTTTTGAATCTGCAAACGTCAGGAATCAGCATAAATGGTACTGTAATCTTGTATTGACCTCTTGAACCTAGGTTCTTTCAGTCTCCTATTTCTCAACAACTTCATAGAAAGCCTAATATTTATGACAGCACTGTTGCCACTGCCACTTTACTGTCTTTTGTATATCAACTGGTGGTTTAGTGGTCAGCACTGTTGCCTTGCACCTCCGGGGTAGTTTGCATGTACTCCCCGTGCTCCGGGGGCTTCCTCCAGGTATCCCGGTTTCCTCCCCCAGTCCATAGTGTGTGAATGTGAGTGTGAGTGTGCCCTGTGATAGGTTGGCACCCTGTCCAGGATGTCCCCTGCCTTGTGCCCTGAGTCCTCTGGGATAGGCTCCAGGCTCCCCCGTGACCCTGTGTAGGATAAGCGGTACAGAGAATGGATGGATGTACATCGCTGACATTCTTGGGATTACCTGTGTTGTTTTCTCTACTCCCGGGCCTACACTTAAATCTATCAGTATATTAACAGGCCTTGTAAGGGCTAAATCAGCAGCAGGAAAAAGTAAGATTTTGCAGAACTCCAGTCAATTAGGACTGAGGTTGAGTTACCCAGCCTTGACATTCAATGTGACAGATATATTTAGCCAGTAACCCTAAATGTGCTCTGACCACACGGCCCTTTGCATCGCATTCCAACCAGAAACCCAACATAAACATTATTCAGGCGCATATATATATATCTAATCCATGTAAAGTCAGAGTTCAACAAAAACAGTATCATAAGCTGAAACTTGATATGAGGTTTCAACTTACTGAATCAAACCCACCTGATTCGCGAAGGTGTTATTGTTACTGATAAAGGATCTCAGAGCAGAAATGGCAGGTTGGTCTGGATGAACCACATTCCATCTTGTTACTGATCCTCAGTATGAATGAGGCAACTCTCAGACTGTGTACTCATCTACAACATCCGTACTGCAGTTCCAATTACCTACTGCATTAAAGGTAAACAGTTAATGGCCAGGGGTGAAAAAAGAGCAATTTGTCTTTAGAGGTGAGCCACATTACCAATCATTCACAGCTTTTATTAAGGGAGATGCATGTCATTTCAGACAACAAGGTTTTAGTGCTAAAAATGTTGACTTGGTCGAGAGTTTGGTTATTCAAATGAATAGATTTGAAGAGTTTAACTTCGCCTGCCATATTTTGCAAATGTTTTGCATGTATGTTTTGATTAGATTAGAGTAGATTAATGTTTGGTTTTCTCCGTGTTCTAATACAGGCTGAGATCTAATATTCACATCTAATAAGCTCCATGCAGTACTGCAGGCAGCCGTCGTCTATTTAGGGCAGTAAATTAATCACCACTGGAGACATATGGTGTATCATGGGTAGTCTGTACACATCTGTTTTCATGCTCTGTGACTCCGGCAGACGGATGAAGAAAGGACGGATGGAGGGATGGAGGGATGCAAAGATAGAAGCAGTCCCATGATGAATGGTGGAGAGCCAGAGCTGGCTGTTTTCTGGGGCAAAGCAGAGAGGAAAAGTGAAGAAAAGGCAGAAGGGGGAAAAAAGAGCTGCTTTCTGGGGCAGACTCGGAGAGAAAGAGCAGAAGTGGAGATGGAGGAGGAGTAGGGATTCACATGTCTACCACTTGCTATCAGCATGTGTGTGTGTTTCCTGAGGTCAGGCTCAGCCAGTCTGTCTGTCAAGATAAATGTGAGTGCCGGGTATAGAGCAACCCTGCAGTGGACTGTTTATGCAGATCTCACACACACACGCACACACACACACACACACAAAACCACCTTGCAACAATTACTACACACTACATAGATACCGCACCACAATTGTATCCTCTTATCAACACCAAACACCACAATTCTGTCATTTTTTGTCCAATATTATACATGTTCTCCTCCATCATGTTCAGCCACTTTAAACCAAAAGTGACGTTTGAGAGAAAGACCACATCCGAAGCCCCACCTTCTTCATAGTCAACTTCCTTTAAATTCCCCATCTCTCTCTTTCTCCACTACTGATAAAGTTTCTACACACACTACTTCCCTATCTCCTACCAAATACTCTTTAGTGGAGGGATCTGCCTATCTAGTAGAAAGCAAAACCTTCTCATAATTCCAGCTCAAGTTCTCAGAGTTCTCTCCTCTTTTTTAGTTCTACAATCTTTTTTTTTGAGGGCATGCAATTTATACAAGAAGTGATCAGCAAAATTATCTTTCTGCCACAAACATTTCATTTATTCATTTATCTTCAGTAACCGCTTTATCCTGGTCAGGGTTAGTGGATCTTGAGCCGATACCAGGAACACTGGGTGTGAGACAGGGACACACCCTGAATGGGACAGCAGTCCATCACAGGGCACACACACATTCACACACTCATTCACACCTTGGGCAATATAACATAGCCAATCAACTTAGCATCATGTTTTGGGAAAACAAAAGGAGAACCTGGACATGGAGACTTGGCGAGAACTTGCAAACTCCAAAACTCCAAACGGACAGTAACCCGAGCTCAGGATCAAACCGGGGACCCTAACGCTGTGAGGCAGCAATGCTACTCACTTTCCAAAACTTTATTTGGGGGAAAAGAGCCTTAAAGTTGGCAGTAAGTCATTTTTTCGGTTAATAGTGCTAACACACACACAGACAGACACACAAAAGCGCAAGACAGCACTTGCACATTCACAGCAAAAACACACGCAGATACACACAATGCAAATGCACACATACAAATCTGACACTGAAGATCAAATCCTCCACAAGCCTATCTTTAAGATCTTTTAACCAATATTTACTTACTAGCAAATGTTTTATTCTTTAATTATACTGTACATTATAAAAGCTTAAAACTTTATTTGATCAGAAACCAATAAAACCCCAAACCAGTCCAGAATCGTGTTTTTGATTGGATTTTGGATTATGACTTCCGACTTCCAAACTATACTGATATACATATATCATGTACTTATGCTTCAGTTATGTACCTGTCCTGTTTATATATGCTGTATGTTGAATGTTTATATACAAAAACACTACCAACTGATATGAATAATGAACATATTGAACAGATGTGCTAGAAATATTACAACCACAGCAGTACAAAGCACTAATTGGAAGGCCACAATAATACACAGTTCATAGCTTTGACAGATGCAGTTTTAGCAGAATCTATAGGTTGACATACCAACTTTGAACGTGTACTGCATCTACAGAACGGATAAGGGGATCATATTGAATCGTGTTTGCAGCATTCAGATCTGGTTCAAAATAAAATCTGAACAGTTCTGTCTATACGTTTTTTTTAATTATATCTCTTGCCTGCACTCTAAACAAATCTGTACAAATGCTGACAAATCACTTGGGTGGTGCCTTCAAGGGTACATCCTTTGTACCGCAAAAAGGGAACAAAAGGACACCTGTACAGTACCTTTCTTCAAACAGTGTAATAAAATATCCCATCTTACACACCGTTTACAATCAGATATATGATCAGGACAGATCAGTTCTGTGTAGGATTAAACAAAGAGGCTGTGTTTTAACAGCAAGTTCCCATTAAAAAGGGGGAAATCGTCATCATAGTAAAGGCTTCGTTTCACGTTATGAGACATTTTAACCCCTTATAATCGGCTTAGGCTTCCATCACAAGCCCTGGATTAATCCTGTGTCATCTCATTACATGACTGTACAACTCTGGCAAGTAGAGCACATACTGTATGGATGCCTTACACTAGCTGCTTACCCAAACCTTAGCTTAAATATAAAGTGCATATCTCAATGTAACGAAATGCACTATAATATAAGTAAGGAGTAAAACTTGCCCATGTATGCGATTATATTAAAATAATCCACAGCCAAGGGCAGTTACCACCCTGAAATTGATTATTTTCCTATCACAGCACATCCAAAAGTGTTTTATACCTCTTATACCCCATGCTAACATTTCTTTTTATGAATGACACATCATATTTTTATCCGTTTATAGTTACATTTAATGTTGTGGAACATCCACAAAACAAGTTAGTTCCCTTTATCACTTACATTATAGCAGCACAAGCCTCTCTTTTTTCTCTCTCACAGCTAATAAGGGAATAAAATGCAGCTTTGCAGCTTATTAAGTTACTGAGAAACCGCAAAGTTCTCCTTCCTGAAAACTTTCCCATGACGAAAACCTTAAAGGAAATGTTTTACCTCTGACTGTAACAAACTGCTGACACCGGAGATTCCTTCCAGACATGCTAAATAAATCGAAATCTCTTTATACAGAAATTCACCATATCAACATATCAACAATTATGTCATTTTTAAAAGAAAATCTATTTATGTGGGGCATTTGCCGTACAAGTCCCTGCTGTTGTAGAATATTAGTCTACACCTTCTGATGAGATCTGAGAATTCCACAGTGCTGTGGCACCGAATACTGAACTTCCTGAATCTCTCTGAGCAAAAGCAAGCTTACATCAGCCGGGCTAAAAAGTGTTCTCAGACCAGTAGAAGAAACCAAACTTGCTGTACCTCTTTGGCCCTCTCCAGCTCGTTGTGCAGAGCCTGCTTGGAGATCTCCACCTCAATGATCTTCTGCCTGAGCATCTCGTTCTCGTCCTCTGCTCGTGTGCGCTTGTCCTCCACGCTTTCTAGCTCATTATGTAGACGCACCGACACGTCTTTGGCAACCTGCACTCAGACAGAGGAACATATGATGGATTGTGGAGACATTTAAGACTGATTATGAAAGAATACATTAAAGTGGCACACATACTTTTATAACCACGTCCATGTTCTTCAAATAATTATGAATGGATAACACATACACACACACACCTTAAGGTCCTGCTCTAGGTTACGGAGCAGTTCTCCATCCACATGGCCAGTCTGGGCCACTCGCAGGCTTTTCTGCTCTGCCTTGCGCAGCCGGTATTGAAGGATGCGACAGTTCTTGTTGGAGCGGTCCAGCTCCCTGCGCAGCTCCTGCAGCTGATACACCTCCTCTTCCAGGTAGCTGTCCCTGATCTCCTCCATCTCAGCACGCAGCTCATCCACTTCGTCCTGAGACAAGTGCAAGGAAACACAAGTAAGAATCAGAGCCAAAGTTCCGATCAGAACTGAATGAACACGAATCAGAATCAGATCCAGTGCTTCCAGAATACAGTACATGACCATATCAGGACCGTGGAGGACAAAGTCACATGATCAGGGTCACATACTGTATATACTGCAGATAACCATGTGAAATATATTAGTACCGTACCCTGTACAGTCCAAAACAGCAGGTTCAAAGAAACTGAGTCTAACCAGCCTGAGATACAGCCAACAGTTTCAGTGCAATCCAGCAATGGAATCAGGATTAGAATTAAAATTGACTGAAATAAGAATTGAAATTAGCATTAGAATCTGAATCTGCATTCGAAAGCATTATTACTATCTGAATCAGCATTAGAATCTGAATCAGTGTTCAAATGCTTCATTAGAATCAAATTCTGAATCTGCAGAAGAATCTAAAGCAACAATTCAATTTAATTCTTATTTTATTTACGTGGCGCTTTTAATAATGGACATTGTCCCAAAGCAGCTTTACTGAAATCCGGATGGAGATTTAGATCCCTAATCAGCAAGCCAGAGGCAACAGTGGCACAGACAAACTCCTTGAGACAACATGAGGATGAAACGCTTTGACTCAAAAGAGAACCCATTCACATCTGGGTGACACCAGATAGTGTGATGATAGTGAATCAGAATCTGAATCAGCATTACAATGTGAATCAGTATTCAAAAGGGTCATTAGAATCAGAATCTGAATCAACAGAAGAGTCCTAACCAGCAATCAGAAATGTTATTCAAATCAAAATCTGAATTAGAATCAGAATCTGAATCTGCAATGGGAATCATTGTTGGAATCTGAATCAGCAGTCAGAAGCGTCAACAGTATCAGAATCTGAATCAGCAATCAGAAGCATCAACAGTATCAGAAACTGAATCAGCAGTCAGAAGCATCAACAGTATCAGAAACTGAATTAGAGATCAGAAGCATTAACAGTATCAGAAACTGAATCAGCAGTTAGAAGCATCAACAGTATCAGAAACTGAATTAGAGATCAGAAGCATTAACAGTATCAGAAACTGAATCAGCAGTCAGAAGCATCAACAGTATCAGAAACTGAATCAGCGATCAGAAGCATCAACAGTATCAGAATCTGAATCAGCAATCAGAAGCATCAACAGTATCAGAATCTGAATCAGCAATCAGAAGCATCAACAGTGTCAGAAACTGAATCAGCAATCAGAAGCATAATTAGATTCTGAATCTGAATCAGCAATGAGAAGCATTGTTAGAATCTGAATCAGCAATGACAAGCATTGTTAGAATCTGAATCATCAATCAAAAGCATCATTAGAAACAGAATCTGAATCAGCCATCAGAAGCACAGACTGTTTTGTTTGCCTACTATCACTGTTTGCTGCATCTCAATCAGCTCAAATAAATAAATGAACAAATGAATAAAAATAATAAAACATTGTTGTGGACATGTGTAGATTAAAGGACTTATAAAATCGGACAGTACTTGGTACGATACGTCCTTGGTACAGAATAAATAGCATTGATTATGTACATTAGTGCTTCCAGAATTTCGTACACGACCTTCACACGCGACGGAGGGCAGCGTAGCAGGATCACATGATCTCACCATATTCTCTGAGTCTGCATATGATCCTAACAAACATACCAGTACTGTACTCAGCACAATATATACAGTAGGGTCAAAAAGTCCACCAACATGAACCGCCTTATTCCATTATTTACCAAACCATTAAAGATGTACTTATTATTCAAAAACATGTTTTTTTGTTTTTTTTTAAATTGGACCTCCGGAACCTAATGAATACGTTTATACTTGAGGCATAATAGAAATGTAGAAAACCAAAATTGTGTGGTCATAAGAGAGAGAAAAAAGAAGAGACACAAAATACAGAGTGACAGAGAATGATATCTTTGGAGCGGGAGACACATCTGGCACATCTGGCAAGATAGCCACAAAAACCCAACTGACTGGCTCCTGAGGGGAAACAAGCGTTACGGTGCTATAGCCAATTATCACACTGCTCTCGCAGGCCGACCGGGAGCGGTAATAAGGTTATGGAAATACTGTCTGTGATACCGTGATACAATCTGAGGAATTAAATTCAGTTGTTGCTTATCTCAGCCGGACTGGTTACATATCCACAACTGATCAAACATTAGCATAAGCACAAGGGAGAATGCTCACTGCGGAGGACACACTCTTACATTTTGAATTGACACTGGGATTGTCTCTTTTTGACGATGACTGTATCATTTCATATTATTATTATTATGAGATGTGAACATGGTTTGTGGAAATATATGGTTACCCCCCAACTGTAACCAGATAATATATAAAATTTGTGGTTTCTGAAATCCCAGTTCTGTTTCATTCATGTAGTAATAGCTCAGGACTCCAGCTGTACACAACTAGAAAAAAAATATAGTCAGCTGCCAAAAAGTGTTGAAGAAGCCAGTAAGAAGTTTTAAGACGAGGTGTCTGAGCGAGATCAGAAGAACAAGTGATGCTTTCTCAGGTGTCAAGTGTTGAAACGAGTCCTCGGAGGTATCCATCACATGGATCGGGTCAAGCTGAGCGTGTGACTAGAAAGGTCCTTTAGGGTTCTTAGGGTCCTTTAGGGTTCTTAAATCTGAACAGTCTGCAGATGTCTTCTGACCTTCTGACACATCTGAATGTTGTAGGGTTCTACACTGAACCATTAGGCTAGGTGTTCCCTGGTCCTGGAGTACACCATGTCCTTCACATTGCAACTCAGCTTATTCAAATAATCACTATTTAAGTGTGTTTTAGAGCAGGAAAAAAACGCTCAAATGTGCAGGACCAGCCTAATGGTTCAATGTTCCCTACAATATTCAGATTTGTCACAAAGGTCACAAGACATTGGCACAAAGTTGAGATTTTAATAAGAACCCTAAAGGACCTTTCTAGTCAAACTTGACCTGATGGAGTAAAGCCCATGTGATGGATGCTTCATAGGACCAGGATTGGGAACCTGTGCCTTAGAGGGACAACCGAAGGACTCCCAAGAGTTCTAGATTTGACCTCTACAGTATAAATGCACCTTAGGGTATGAAATCATGGTTTGCAAGCTGTGGTGTGATTTGGGATTGAACCATAGTCTAAAAGAGGGACTGGATATAACGTAATAAAACACTGTGACAGAAATCCCTTAAAAAGACAGAAGGCGGTCGATGTTTCTGGAGACTCTGATTACCTTGAGGTAGTCGTTTTCTGAGCGAAGCTCTTCAATTTCCCGTAATAAATCCTCCTCTGCCAGCTCTTTGCCGGCCTCCGCTTTGGGCTGCGCGCTCCCGGTGTGTTTTTCCGGTTTGGGTTGCTCTCGCGCAGGTGAAGCTTGTGCCTGAGCCGCGGTGATGTCCGCTCTCTGGCCGTGCAGTCGCGCTCCGCCGGAGGCCCCCACAGCCCCGGGGTCCCCCACAGCCCCGGGGTCCGCGGCTTCATCTGCAGCCGCGTGCCCGCGCTCACTGGATCCGGATCCGGCTCCTGACTCGGCATCGCTGCTGCCGGCCTGAGCGAGGCGCTGCTCGTCGGACAGCGGCTCGGAGGGACAGTCGGACAGATCCGAGCTGCTGTCTGTCTGAGCAAGGCGCCCCGTGGGAACGCGCACCGGCGAGTCGGAACCGTGGGCCAGAGGAGCGCGCGACAGAGGTATCAGCTTCCCCTTTCCGCTTTTTGCAAGGCGAGGAACGGTGTCCGCCGCTTTCCCGACCGGTTTCGCCTGCGTGACCTTTGAGGCCTTTTTAGTCGCTGAGGATTTGGCGGCGCTTTTCACCGGCGCCGGTTTGTCCTTCGCTCCGGTCGCGGCGCGTCTCACAGCGCGGCTGTGTGGAGTGAAGGACGCCGCGGGCTGCTGCTGCTTGTTGAGTTTAGGAGATTTTGGTGTAAGCACGGTGGATTTAGGAGCTCTGGAGTGGCCATCCTTAAGGAAAGGTCTGGCCGGAGACGGTGCACGGTTTAACCTCTTCTTCTCCAGCGGCTGGCTTTGCGGTTTGGCGTCGCTGCTCGAGCCATCAGCGCTTTCCATCATAACAGCGAGCGGAAAACAAACCCGGAGCGATCCGAACCGAGCGCGCACACGGCACCAGCAACGCGGCACTCTTCACCCGTCTCTCTCATCACTTCTAACTGATGCCCAACTCTCATTCAGTTCCGCTCATCCATCGTCGAGGGAAGAGAGAGAGAAATAAGAACACAGATCTCTTATTAGAATCCCATTAATCCCTGCTTTTCAGCAAACAGCAACAAATGGTGTACACGCGCGCGAGGCACAACTGCATCTGCAGCCCGGAAATGCGAGATCAATAGGCAGTGTCCGTCCTTCCCTTTTCAGACAGCTTCCACTTAACCCATCCTCTGCTTTCGATCTCCTGGGCCCTCCTGCCGTCTCGCTCTCCGTTTCTCCTGCTGATCGTCTTCTATCTGACGGGGGAGGAAAAAAAAAATCTGCAGCCGCTGCGGTGTGACGCCCGGTGCCGTGAACCGCGCAGTGCGCATGCGCCACTGTACACTCCCCTCACGCTTAGCTTCGGCAGAGAAACGGCATTATAAATCACTTTATCTTTCTCACACACTTACTCGGATATGAATTCCCTCTCTCTGAGACCAAGAATGATCCCATACTATATCACTACCTACTCTGATGCACTATTTATTGCAGCAGAAGCCCATGTGTTTAGCTCTATTAGAATAGGACAGAAATGTCTGCTAGCATTTTGCAATGAATTACTAACAACTGAAGTCCATCCATCCATCCATTCTCTGTACCACCTATCCTAGGCATGGTCGCAGGGGAGCCTGGAGCCTATCCCAGGGACTCAGGGCACAAGGTAGGGGACACCCTGGATGGGGTGCCAGTCCATCACAGGCCACAATCGCACACACACACACTACGGACAATTTGGAAATGCCAGTCAGCCTACAACGCTTGTCTTTGGACACGGGGAGGAAACCAGAGTACCCGGAGGAAAGCCCCGAAGCACTGGGAGAATCTGCAAACTCCGCACACACAGGGCAGGGGGATTCAAACCCCCAACCCCAGAGGTGCGAGGCAACAGTGCTGACCACTAAGCCACCATACCCCCACAACTGAAGTCAATAAAGCCAATAGGAACAAACAAAGTGAGCAGGTGGAGTCTAGCCATGCCCCCGTTACCTTGGTAGCAGGTGTGTTGGTCAGGGTTGTCCTCATGTCCTCATGTCCTCATGCAAATCCAGCATCTCTCAATGCAAATCCACTGTCCTGTAAAATTCTGCCTGAAGCACTTTACCACTTCCACCAGCTTTAGATATAGACTCGAAAACTGGGAAGTGGTTTTCAAAAGTGGCTCTAGTGAAGATTTTAAAGTTCCAGTAATTGACTCATGTACTAAAGCAAATTGGGCAGTGGTGGCTCAGTGGTTAAGGCTCTGGGTTACTGATCAGAAGGTTAGTTCAAGCCCAATGCTGCCAAGCTGCCACTGTTGAACCCTTGAGCAAGGCCCTTAACCCTATCTGCACCATATCATGGCTGACCCTGTGCTCTGGCCCCAATTTCATAGCAAGCTGGGATATGCGAAGAAAGAATTTCATTCTACTGTAATATATACTTCTGGGCAAAAATAAAATGGGCCAAACCCAAAATGGCAAAATATTAAGCTTTTAAAGGTCTTAAGAACAAATCACTGGTCAGGAAATTAGCAAGAATTAAACAAATAGATAAAGTATGAAAGCTTTTCCTATTGATTTTTTCCCCATTGATTTCTTTAAATGTTTAAGGCTTGTGGCCCTTGATGGGCTGCATCAGGTGTGGCAGAAAACCAAATAATGACTAGTCTTTTAAGAAAAAAACATCCCAGAAGATATTTCTGGAACATTTTGTACACCCAGACATGTGTTAGTGTGAATTTTACATCAAACATTTGAATCATTATCATGATTTTAGCTTTGCGTACAAGAAGACTATATAAGTGAATTTCCCTGTTTCTAGCTTTTCCCCAAACAAACAGTTCACTGCAGCAAAAGCAAACCAGCAAATGGAGACACAGGAGCTCTCAGGCGTGCGTTTGTTCCATTCTTGCTAATTTCTGACCAGTGATTTGTTATTTAAACCATTAAAAGCTAAATGGTTAACTAAAATAAAGCCTTCTTCTTGCCAGTATTATACATAAATAAGCATACATATTAAACATACCCAATACTGAACATAAATAGGCAAAATAAAAAAACTATTTTTGACATTTAAATTGTCAATACTTCAATACAGTCACCTCCAGCTGTTGTGCATGTCACATTTAAATTTAATTTAATTTCAATTCAGCTGTATTCATGCAGCATATTTAACAGTAAACATTCTCACAAAGCAGCTTTAAAGAAATCCAGATGTAAATGTAGATCCCTAATGAGCAGGCCAGAGGTGACAGCGGCAAGGAAAAACTCCCTGAGAAAATATGAGGAAGAAACCTTGAGAGGAACCAGGCTCAAAAGGAAACCCACCCTCTTCTGGGTGACGCCCAGCAGTGTGATAATACACTATTACACTTCCACAACTGTATACTGTAAAGCCAAACAGTATTACGTGTGCTGAAATAATGTTCAGTACGAGCATATTGTGACAATTTATATGATTACAGCAGCAGTTCTTAGGTACAAGTCTACACTACCCATGTGTGTGATGATCTACTGATGTGGTGAGTCTTGGCCATGAACAGGGAAAGTGCAAATCTTGAGGGTATCCATGTGGGATCCACATGAACAGAACGTGAGTCACAAGTGCAGAAAGCTCCAAGCAGGAGTAGCGCATCAGCATTTTAGTGTTAAATCTATGCCAGCATTTTCACATGATGAAAGGCCTTCTACTGAGTTTCTGCTGAAAATGCTTTACTCTCATAATTTTTGCTGCACCTGGCCACTTGTGTGAAGTAGGTTATGTGGAAAAAGCCAACTAGCACCTGTTGGAAACAATACTGAATCAAGCACAATCTGACATCGCCATCTAATGGCCTGAAGGAGATACTGAATTCCTGAGCAGCCTTAAAACAGGGAAAAAAAAAAAAACCCTTGCTCATAGAGGTAATAAATATTTTTTTTTATTTGCACTTCATTAGTCCAAGAACACCACGAGTTATAAATATCACAAAAATGTTTAAACATGCCAAACTGTTTCAAATACCTAAAATCAGATTACAAAGTACTCTTCCTCACCTCAACATCTAAGTGAGGTCCATTTCACTTTTTCCCCACTTTTTTTCCACTTTTTATTGAATTTTTTTTTTTATAAGTTCTGTATCATAAATTCTAAAATAGTCCTATAGGTGATGAAAATTAACATAAGCTTACTCTATACAAAATGGACATTTGTAAAGGCAGCAGTTATTGCTACTTCACTAAAGAAACCCTCACAGTGGGATGAAGTATTTTTATGGGCCATGACATGTTCATGTTCATGTTCAATAACACAAGAGAAAACCATGTGACAGATTTACCAAATATGATTACTAGTGTTTCTGCAGCAATACTGACACGTATTTAAAAAAAAAAAAAAAAAAAAAAAAAAAAAAAAAAAAAAAAAAAAAAAAAAAAAAAAAAAAAAAAAAAAAAAAAAAAAAAAAAAAAAAAAAAAAAAAAAA
>CM040995.1:13287499-13341677 GCA_022985145.1 Pangasius djambal | reverse complement strand
ACAGGTGGCATCCTATGACAGTTCCACGCTGGAATTCACTGAGCTCCTGAGAGCGGCCCATTCTTTCACAAATGTTTGTAAAAACAGTCTGCATGCCTAAGTGCTTGATTTTATACACCTGTGGCCAGGCCAAGTGATTAGGACACCTGATTCTGATCATTTGGATGGGTGACCGAATACTTTTGGTAATACAGTGTATGTATGATAAAAGACAAATACTGTTATGAAACATTTTGAATAATGTTGTGGTATAAAATGTTGCTTATATCACTCCACCTCTATATGTATAATTTCTACCATTTAAACGAAACGTCATCAGTTAATAATAAAAAAAAAGATTAAATGTTGTGTGAACAGACATTCAGATATAAATTTATATTTCATACAAGGATTTCAGCCAACACTGTATTCTTAAATAGTTGAGCATCATCACAAATAAAAACACTGTATGTTATGCATTAAAGTAGCCAATTCCTGTGTAACAGGTCCCTTTAAAAATGTCAGACGTATAACCAATGCACCAGTAAAGAACACGGCTGACTGTCAAGCTGCGTTTGGACTGATTCTGTAGCTCAGCATGTGTTTATAGTCAGCAATGCTTACACTACCTTGTCGATCATTTTCATCCATTTGGGCAGGTCTTCAAAGGTTTCCTGTTTGGTGATATCATACACCACTATGATGCCCTTAGCGCCGCGGTAATAGGCTGAGGTGATGCTGTTGAATCTCTCCTGACCAGCGGTGTCCCTTAAAAAAAAAAAAACACCACTACATTACGGCATCTCAAAATACAATAATCACTTCCTTACTGCGTAAATATGAAACAGCTCCATATTACACCGCTCGGAGATAACGCACTAACTGAAGCACTAGAATACGACGAGTTCTAAATTACACAAGTGGTAGTCGCATGCATGGACGTGCATTAGCATTGGAAGCAGATTCAATCAGCGGTTAGTGAGATTGTCTGCGTGCAATGTTTATGTAATTAAAGCATTCAATCCGAGTGATTCATTTGCATTAGACTTACCTGATGATGTAAAAAAAAAAAATAAAAAATAATCACGCTATAATAATATTAATAACTCCATTAGAAATCAGTTGCTCTTTTACTACAATTAAAAATGACAACCTGTGCTTTTACTGTACCTTATCCACCCTAGCCTGGTCGCAATAAACAGGATATGATGTCACAGAGAGGGATAGGTGAGGCGTCGCATGGCAGTGATGGCATGTTAGGGTGAACAGTGGTGGAGCCGAGGATGCTGGGTAGCTGGATGTCAGTAGATGTGTGACACAAACAGAAGACATATAGAGATGGAGGTGGGATTAGTAAAGGATGAGGGTCAGAGGTTAGAATAAACAGCTGGAGGGATGGAGGGATGGATGGAGTGATACATATTAAGGTGTATGAGGTAAGGGGTAGAGGTTTCGTCAACTAGCAGCACTTCTTACCCATCATGCTACAGTAACTGGTCTAGTCCTTTCTAATGAGTAGTCAAACAGTGGAGGTCCAAAAGTCTGGGAGCATTTTCACTAGCGCTCTCAGACTTTCAGACCCATCTAATCTAGTCTATATGTCCGGTCTTTCCTTCTGTAGGTCTGGTCTTTCCTTCTGTAGGTCCAGTCTTTCCTTCTGTAGGTCTGGTCTTTCTGCTAGACTTTCCTTCTAGCATTTTAAACTCTGGTTACCTCCGAAAGTGAAAAACGGAGAAAATCGCATTTAAAGGTTTCACTTCGATTCCACTGAATGACACCCCGCGTACCTCGGCATTTACACTTACGGAAAAACATTACTGACGAGTTTGAAAGAATGACAAGTTTACAATGAGAAAGGAGTTCTCACTTTGATGATCAGCATCAGCGGCGTCTCACTCATGGCTTTTGAACACGAGCCTCATCATCGTCTCTTCACGCGACTGATCTCTGTTCACGCTAACACCGGTGGGGAATTAAACAACTGAATACATCGGCTGGTTAAATCCCTTGTCGTTTGATTCGGTCACTTAAACATTAAATCTTTGTCTGCTGTCATTTGTACAGTGTGTGCAAGAGCTCTTCTCTGTTTTGATGATGATGATGATGATGATGATGATGATGGTGCAGGAGCACTCAGCTATTGACAGTCGGTGTTTGATTACAAACTGAATGGTTCAGGTTTAGGGCCGCTCCACTAGAGCTTATATATCTAACGAAACAACTTGAATAAAAGGCTGAAATTCGCTGTGTGAGGAAATCACGCTTAGCTAGCGAGACATTTTTAGACATCTATACCACAGTGTTTGCTAAACTGGCTCCTTACCCAATGTGCCGAAAGACAAGGTAAGGTTAGGAAGGCGCCTAAATAAATACATCTCCACACGATTTTGGTAAAAAATATATTTATGCTTTCTTAAAGTAGAAGTGTCAGAATATTCCTGGCAGAAAAACGCTGACAATTTATCAAAATATCGGGACATTTTTTTCCATAATTCAGCCATAATGACATCTGTCAGGTTTGTTTTTATGTGTTATACGTGCTCAGGAAAAAAATATATAAAAATGGTGTGACTACACAGGCTTGAGCTTTAGGAAAAAAAAAAAAAAAGATGTTTTCCTAAACACCAGAAGTTTTTAATCTTAGGTGTAGAAAATCTTAAATGAGGCAGATTTGCCCTGAAGCTCAAATATAAAGGCAGTGCCATGATCAAGCTCATACCTAGTCATTTTTACAACAGATCATTCCTTATATCCTTCCCAATATGTTGTTGTTCCTCTTTCAGCTGCTCCTGTTAGGGGTCGCTACAGCGGATCACTGGTCCGCGTATTTGATTTGGCACAGTGTTTACGCCAGATGCACTTCCTCCCCAATTTTATATGGGCTTGGGACCGGCAAAGAGAGCGTGCTGTTGAACGCAGCCCCAGTTATTGGAGTTGGTTCCCTGGCCAGGAATCGAACCCGGGCCGCGGCGGTGAGGGCGCTGTGTCCTAACCACTAGTCCTCTAGGGACCCCATCAATCCCTCCCACTATAACAGGAAATAAGCCATTCAGAGAGGAGAAATGCGGAGAGGAAGATACAAAGAGATGTCAGTGAACGTAACAGGTTAATGTGAGTCACCAGACTCAAGCTAATTAGTCATGTGGGCTGCAAACTTATCTTCAGCAAGCAAGCATGCATTAATGCACTTAATCTGCTAACCAAAACACGGGACTTGGCAAGTACACCGGGGCATTCCCTCATCCACCCCCGGTATATACTGTAATATGTTTAATTTTTAAAAAAAAAAGAGAGAATGAATGAAAGAAAAGGAAAAAAAAGAAAAATGGTCTTTACACTTGTATTACTGATATGAAGACAGCATAGTTAAATGTTAAAAGTTAAATACAATTATCTCAAATTTTCTATCATGGTATATCATCATACCAATAAACCGCAACACTGTTTAGAATTATGAAAAATTATGATACTCAGAGATGCTACTACTACTAACATTCAGCTGGCTATAAAAATGACTCAACTTCTGCATTATCCTGATGCTGGAATTAGTCTGTCAGCATGACCCTGAGGGAAGGAGGGGGGGAAATTATGCGTTAGACTTCCCGGCTGGGGGCGCGCGCCTGTCCGTCTTGTGCCTCTGAGACACAGGAAGTGACACAGTCAGGGTGAGTCAGTGATAAAGACGGAGCGCATCCTGTCCACTTACCAGATCTGCAACCTGATCTTCTTTCCTCTGAGCTCCACTGTTTTGATTTTAAAATCCACACCTTTATGCACAAAGACAGACGAGAAGAAAATGGGACAAAGACAGACAGAGAGAGAGAGAGAAAGAAAGAAATATTTAAAAAAAATGTGGCAAAGAAATCGCCAGAACGTATGACACTGGCACGAAAGCAGAAAGCCGATTTGAACGTTATTCGGTGTGAAACAAACTGCTGAATTCTCAAATCTGATTGGTCGGGAGGTGCTGATTGACTTTCTATAACAGCGGCTCTGACAATCGCGCCGGCTGTAATTCAAATCACAGGTTTATATTCATTTGCTCTGTTTCTATAGTAACAGCTAATTCACAAGGACTTGCATGACAAACGCTGCACATGATCTAAACCTTATAAAAAAATAAAACAGCATAACTGTTGATATGGTGGTGTTTTCTGTGAGGAGATTTATTTAGCATGTTTGGAAGGAGTCTCCAGTGTCAGCGTTAGAAGTAAAGCTGTAGTTCTGCCACGGGATGGACGAGTTTGCACTTTGTATTTTCCCAGCAACAAGCTTCATTTTTTTCTAACTGAAGAGAAAAAAATAGCGAGAAGCTGGTTTATAAAAGGTCTTAATTAACTCCGTGCTTTCCCACATGTTCGAAATCTGTCCATTTTCAAAAAACGACCACAAAGGTCAATGTTAACAGTGTATCAGCCATTAAGATGTGGAGGTGAAGAGTTCGTTATCAGCAGTGTGTGGTAACGCTGAAGCGCTCCTGCTGGTGTGTTTTGTGAGACACAAGCCTGCACGCCGTGTTTTACAAGGGTGACGGTGCAGAAAATGGAGGCCAATCTGTGTGCCATAACAGCTGCCTGCGAAAGTCGGGCTATTTTGGGAACTCGGTCCCGCTGACTGCTGATCTGATCTGAAGGCCTGAGCATGTGAGGGACACGGTTCAGTGTCAGGTTACAGACTGATATATTTTGTGTATGAGCTTTGGGAAAATCCCTAAATAACATAACACATTTATGTCTGATTGGGTCATCACAGACAAATAAAGCATCAGCAATGTGTTATTATGCTGAGCCCGTGACTGACACAATAAACACAAAGCGCATGCTTAGTGTATAAAATGTTGAGTTTGCGTTTGTCCGTTCCAAATATAATTTTTCATGATTTATAATAATTCTCAGACGTTTATGATTATGATTGTAGACTGTTCTGTTAAATTTGCGTTACTACATGTACCAGGAGTCGTCAACTGGTGGACCGTGGACCAGATGAGGACCCAGTAAATTATTTCAAGCAACCGAACAGAGCACTTCAAACTTACACTCTATCAGCGCTGCTAAAGACATGAGGTTAAAAACTAGCTGCAGTTCCTCGACTCCAGTTTTCTGAACACGAACATGCTCTGCTCCTACAGCGGATCCTCTGCTGTGTTTTATCCAATCATTAGCAGAAGGAGCCCAGACCTCATCACACCACAGACTAGCTACAGGACTAGACCTAAGATTATTATTATTTTTTTTACGTTTCTCATTTTATTTACCCTCTCTGGTCTGATTAGTGACCTGGCTTGCTTTACAAAAGGCGACGCCTAAAAAACAATCTTAAAAGAAGACTGGACAGAAAAGTGTGTGTTTATTTGCACTGTGTCAAATTAAAAACACGTCTCTGTTTAAGTTCTATGGCACTGGGTTAAAGCGGTAACGTGAAGCACCACTTCGAAACTAAATATAACCACGACAGATTGTCTTATTTATAAACTAATCATTAATATTCAAGCATTAAATGGCAACTATGGCGACCACTCCGTCAGGTTAGTTGCTTATCTGAACATATCTGGAAATATAAATATAATATAATATAATATAATATAATATAATATATATATATATATATATATATATATATGTGTGTGTGTGTGTAAACTTTCTACTGTTCAAAGTTTTGATCTTAATAATCTATAATAATCAATCAATAATATATAAACATATAATAATCACTACTACTACTACTAATAAATCATCATCAAGCTAAAACATCACATCTTGTGGAAGTGATTTTCATCAACATGACTGAGGTTTTACTAACAAATCACGAACACATTATCATCATTATTATTAATTCTTATTCTTACTCTTCTTATTATTAAAACTGTACATTCAGAGATTATTAATCTTGTATATACATATTCCTATATAACACCAAAGCAGATAATGTTAAGGAAAATCTGTGAAAATGAACCTTAAAAACAATCTATACACATGTTTTAATGACTAACCAGCTCTTTGTTACAGTTATGTTTTATTCTGCTCAGATAAAGATAAACTTGAATGAAGATTGCTGTAATAACTACCAGCTAGGGCCGGGTCATGTGACGGTGATACTGATATTGATCTTGTGACATATCGTGATACGAATATATCGCAATACTGATGTGATGTGGTCATATCGCCCAGCCCTAGCTTGCAGACTCATGAACAGTCTGGATGGCAGTTAATTTCAGGTTCACACACCTCCATGGCTCAGATCAGATGTGTGTGTGTGTGTGTGTGTGTGTGTGTGTGTGTGTGTGTGGAGAAACACCAGTGACCTGATGACCTAACCTGTGCTGTTGACTTCTCACATTACTTCTAAAGGCTGCTGGTAGAACAAAAGATGTTTTTAAGTGAGACTCGGCGTGTAGATGAAGCTTGCTGGCTGAAGTAAATCTTGTGTAAAAGGGTTTAACATGTGAACAGAGACAGTAAACACAGTGTTCAGCTAGGAGCCAGCAGCACTCTGGCTAACACTGAGGAATAAAAACAGCTCTGAGATCACATCCAGGAGGAGTTGTTAGTTTCTTACCCACGGTAGATTTACAAGCCTCACAGAAGGTGTCATCAGTGAACCTCTCCATCAGGCTGGTCTTTCCCACACCGCGGGAGCCGATGATGATGATCTGGAGTTTATAATCCGCCGGTCTGGGGGCCATCTTCCTGCGGCGCGACTGCGCTCCCATAGCGGGGGAGCCGGTGACGGGGCTGCCGCTGAAGCCGCCGCTGAAGCCGCCGCCGCCGGGCCTCCGCTGGATTTCACACCTCGAGTTCATCCCTAACTCCACATCTGTGACCCGGGCTCGGTTTAGGACTGGACCGCCATCATGTGGCAGCACTTTAATCAACTTTTCAGCGGCCCTTCCGTCGAGTTAGACAAAGTTTTTCCTCTTCGCGGTTGTCTGGTGTTAGGTAGAGGAGAACTGCCGTTACGTCATCGCGACTTCCGGTTCCGTCCCATTTCGCGTCCCGTTACATGTTTGTCCAACCCGTATTGCGACTAATCCCACCTAATGTGACAGGATTGGATAAATACTAGTGTACTCACCACTGATTGGGTCATGAGCTGCACGAGATTAGGGCTACTAACCAATCCAAGCTCAGGAAACAGGATTATTCAAAATAAGGGTGGGAAATAATTACCAGGGAAAGAGTTACTTGTACGTGTATTATCCGTTTTTTTGTTGTAATTCCCGCTCTGAATTCTAAATTTCCAAATGTCTTAAAAAAAACTTTATTTCTCCCTTATTATATAAAGAAAGTAATTAATATTCAGAACTATCATTTATGATTTTTTTTTACAAAGGAGAATTAAATGTATAAATTACTTTTTTTTTTTTTTACTTTAGAACTTTATTTCTCCCTTATTATGTAAAAGAAAAATAATATCAGTTTGTCCTGTTAACAATATAAATACCTTTCTTCAAGGCATACAGCATCTATCTATCTATCTATCTATCTATCTATCTATCTATCTATCTATCTATCTATCTATCTATCTGTGCAAAGCTTTAGAAACACATATAATAATAATAATAATAATAATAATAATAACAATAAAACCCCAACCTAATATTTAAAAAATTACTGAAATATCCATAGTTAGATACTAGTAATGATAGCAATAATATGTGAAAATAAAAATGCAGCTTCCCTACTGTTAACACCTTTATGGGTCTACAGAGAGATAAACATTATAGAAATGATATTGGTATACATGAATTGCTTTCTTTAGGACATGCAGCACTTCTTTCTTTCTTTCTTTCTTTCTTTCTTTCTTTATATGAATCTTCCAATGTGTAAACTTCAGAGACACATATAATATAAAACCCCAACCTACAGTGATGGAAATATTTTAGAAATGATACTGGTACATATTAATTACTTTCTTTAGGACATGCAGCATCTATCTATCTATCTATCTATCTATCTATCTATCTATTAATGTGAATCTTGTAATGTGTAAACTTTAGAGACAAATATAATATAAAACCCAACCTACAGAGATGGAAATATTATAGAAATGATACTGGTACATATGTATTTCTTTCTTTAGGACATGCAGCAGTTATTTATTTATTTGTTTGTTTCAATCTTGCAATGTGTAAACTTTAGAGTCCACATATAATATAAAACTCCAAAGTACAGAGATGTAAACATTATAGAAGTGATATCTTTAGGATATTTATTTATTTGTTTGTTTGTTTGCTTGCTTGCTTATATTTATTAGTAGATGGTGGAGTCTGCAAGCATTACAAACACATAGTGACAATGCAAGCCTGATTAAAAATATTAATGAAATATTTTATATCTAGGTTAAAGTGCTACTAATAATATCAAAGCAAATGTGTAAATAAACCGCAACAGTTTGGCCTCTCGGGCTGCCGTAGCAAGCCAGTGCGGTTGGGGTGGTGAGGAGCGCGCGCTCATCCCCTCAGAGCTGTGAGAGCAGAGCCCTGCTTCCCTGCGCGCCTCTTCATCCTTCACTGCTTCCTCTTCACAAAATGGCAGCGCAGAAGATAACCGAGGCACACGAACACATCGCCAAAGCGGAGAAATGGTGACAAAAGAACAATTATATCATTTCATAGCTCTATACCAAGCCTAAATGTCATAAGCAGTTAGCAGTTAGCAGTGTACTAACCGAGCTTGCTGAATCCAGGTGCATCTTACGTCATTCATGTGTGTGCAGTAACTGTAATCTCACTGTCTAACCTTAGCATAGGTTATAATCGGTGTAGCGCATGCGCGGTGTAGTGCTCGCGGTTGCCCTGGTGACAGCTGTAGTGATGTTGCTCTTGTGGCCACAGTGATGCTGTGGAGTAGATGATGTGTGTAGGTCATTCAGACAAAGGCGTGTCTAACATCTCCAGTGTTTTTCTGAAGCTTAAAGACCAGCATGACCAAGTGGAAGCCGGACTATGATGGAGCTGCGTCTGAGATGGCCAAAGCTGGTGAGCTAAATAATAACACAGCTGATGACATGCACACTAAATGTCCATGCACCTTGTGCAGAGGCGAACCTAGATTATGTAGGGGCCCCGGGCAAAATAAACACATGGGGCCCTTCTGTTGTGTATGTCTTCATGTTACCCAGAGATATAATTATACAATTTACATTTAAAAGCAGTCAAAACTCATCTAACAAAACATAATGTGTTTATTTTTCACAGCTTCATGGTGTGTTTTACAAACAGGAAATCAAACGTCAGTGAGGAGTTTTTTCATTGTTAGTTAATGTTAACTAATAATAACTAACGTGTTAATTAACGTAAAGTATTGATTGAGAGACACAGTACTGATACTCGGCAATCAGTAACCGACGGTGTTGTATGCATCATTCCCGGTACCACCTATTGCATTTCAGCCCACATTAAGGACTGCTAACACTACGCAAAACATGCTAACCCTAGCTAACTATTACCAATAATTCATCTTGCAAATAATAAGGTGAAATAAAGCTGAAATCGGACAAGAAGATGTGGGTTTGTTTGTCTTTAATTATCCTTACTTCATTCATCATTATCTCCATCACTTACACTGCTGTCCAGTTTCCTCTTTTCCTCCTCTTCTTGTTTTGTCTTGCGCTTCTGGCTGCCAGATAGGTAGGCTATGTCCTTTTCATTTTCAGGATTTAAAGCTTGCACGACTCGAGTGTGAAGGCGTGGCGCAGGAGCATAAACGAGTCTCCAGAAGAGATAGCGCCCCCACATATGGGATTGCTGAGATGTTGCTTTGCAGTATAAGATGAGAATTTCTGATTATTTAAAGGATCAGCCATCGGGGTCCTCTCAGAATGCAAGGGGCCTGACTTGCCTGCCCTGTAGCTACGCCTCTGACCTTGTGTCTGTGCTCAGTGGTCGCTGTAGTCCATCTGTCTCTAAGCACAAGGTCAGCCTCCTTCTGCCTCATCCACCGATGGAAAGGGTCCACCATAGGATACCAGATATTATTTGGGCGGTGGTTCATTCTCGTTGGTATGAGTGTATCAGGCATTTCTGGGGGTTTAAACACATCAAACTGTGCATGAAAAAAAGATTTGTGTCCACCAAGCTTTATCAGCACAGTAGAAAGCACTGTAATATCTAATACATCAACCAGGAAGTGCACACAGTGTCCTCCGATTCGACATCATAGTCAAGCCTCTGCAAGCTGAGTCACGTGTGTGGGAGCAGGAACAGTTCTAAATTGCGTAGTTCTCGATGTCCTTAATTCTTTGTTTAGATGATTAGTTTTGGATCACTGGACTAAATGATGTTGCCATTCCTTTCTCTCAGCTGTGGCTTTCAAAAATGCTAAGCAGTTCGAGCAAGCAAAGGACGCGTACCTGAAGGAGGCGGAGTACCACACAGAGAACAAAGCGTATCCTTTTTCCATGGCTGTGACCACGCTGCATAACTGTAGTGTAATATTAGATACCACAGTGCTGTTTAATTCTCAATTCTGATTGGTCAGAATGTGTGTTGATAAATGTTCTTTAACAGCAGCTCTGAAAATAGTGCCAGCTGCAAGGTTTATATGAATGCACTCCTTCTAATAATATATGTCATTTCTGTAGTAACATCGTACACAAGGACTTGTATGGCAGACAGTCATAAAACATAAACAGGTTAAATAAGTACATTACATGGCCAAGGTTTGTGGACACCTGACCATCAAACCCATCTGTGGTTCTTCCCCAAACTGTTGCCGCAAAGTTCAAAGCACACAGTTGCATACTGTAGGATGTCTTTGTATGCTCTAGAATTAAGATTTCCCTTCACTGGAACTGAGAGGCCCAAACATGTTCCAGCATGACAGTGTCCCTGTGCACAATGCGTGCTCCATGAAGACATGGTTTGCCAAGGTTGATGTGGAAGAACTCTAGTGTCCTGCACAGAGCCCTGACCTCAACCCCACTGAACACTTTTGAGATGAACTGGAACACAGACTGCACCCCGGGCCTCCTCGCCCAACATCAGTGCCTGATCTCACTGAAGCTCTTATGGCTGAATGTACAAATCCTAAAATCTAGTGGAAAGACTTTCCTGAAAAGTGGAGGTTATTATAAAAGCAAAAGGGGGACTACACATGGAATGGACAGTTCAAAAAGCACACATCGGTGTGATGGTCAGGTGTCCACAATTATTTTTGCCATATCGTGTACAGTATGTGTAATTGCTGATCATT
Organism: Pangasius djambal; assembly: GCA_022985145.1. Taxonomy (NCBI): domain Eukaryota; kingdom Metazoa; phylum Chordata; class Actinopteri; order Siluriformes; family Pangasiidae; genus Pangasius; species Pangasius djambal. The sequence goes on along the minus strand of CM040995.1, from coordinate 13,330,506 downwards.
TTTCTGTGAGGAGATGTTTATTTTGCATTTTTGCAAGGAGTCTCCAGTGTCAGCACTTTATTAAAGTCAGAGGTGAAGCTGAAACGTCTAAGTTTTCCTTTAAGTACATAGGGAAAGTCTTTAGGACAGAGGGCTTCTGGGTATGCTTGGTAACATGACAAGAAGCATTTGTCTTTTTAACTTAAAGAGAAGTAGCTTTTGTAACATAAATAATAACCATTATTGTCTGTAAGTAAAGTATATTCTGCTCCTCTTTATTCTCCAGCCAGACAATAAGGGAGCTATATTTAGGATTATAACATGAGCATTCCTTGTCTCATAAAAAATACATTTTTCTTGGGGAAGCATTCACCCTATTGTTTTCATCTCGACAATGCTACAGCCATCCATGGCCAGGAGCCAAGGGAGCAAAATTGGCCATGCTCTCTAGGCGGAAGGGATCGTATACTCTCTCCCCTGTCAATCACAGTGACACTAACCGAGTGAGCTTATGGATGTGGAAGAGGGCGGATAGCGCGATGATGCAGCAGTATGAAAAGATGTGGCTTGGAGGAAGCACGTTAGCCCTCAGCCTCCCTGACTGGTAGCTGCCGTATGACAGGGAAGAGGTGGCTGGCTGGTGGGTGGGAATTGGCAAGGGACCAACTTGGGTGAAGTCAGGTATTTAATTAGTTTAATTAATGTTAATGTTGTTGAACATTTTATTGGTTTATATGAGGAGCCACAGCTACGTTGTTTGTTCCGATGTGTTCCAAATAAAATAATTCAAAACTGACATCTTACCAAGTGTAAATATCTTGAATATAGTCAAATTTATCTAGAATTCCCTATTATAAGATTACAGTAAACCAAACATAAGATTATTAAAGCTTTTTCAAGACATTTTTGCTCATTTTAAGCTTTATATTTTCTTATTCTATTGACAGGTAATTTTGCTTCTTTCTGGAAATAAATGCTTAAAATGAGCAAAATTATCTGCAAATAGAACAATGCTATTTTAAATTAGTGGGGGTAAAAAGGCTAGAAAAAGGTTTAATCTTATATTTGGTTTATGGTAATCTTATAATAAGAAATACTAAATAAATTTGACTATAATCAAGACATTGTCCCTTGGCAAGATGTCATTTTTTGCAGTGTCATAGGCTAATGTAGCCTTTCTACACTGAAGTGTGAAGACATAAATATTGTACATCCATAAAAGTGGGCTGTAAGATATGCAACGAGAATAAGACAGGACCTTTCCTATGCACTAAGAAAAATAAATAGCTTATTTCAAAACAAAATGTGAATGTCATGTTCTTTACTTAACGTTAATAAACAGATTGTTCCATGCTGCAAAGTAAGTGCTCAGAAATGCTTTATTTGGAACTTAAGTGGTCATTAATATTTATTAAATGCTGTTAAATTGTATATTTTTGTAATTCTGTTTTGACTCCAGGGCAATTGAGCAAGCAGGTATGATGCTGAAGGTGAGTTCTCATTTGTTAGTCTGGGATCACATGTGGTCTGATTAAAAGCTATGAATGCAGAAGTACGTAAGGGCGTTTAATAAATCTGGCATGCCTGCCCACTTTCACATAACAGCTTTTGGATTTAATCACGTCACTGAACCAGATTTTGAACGGAATCACTGTTACAGGTGTGTGTAACTGAAGAGATGTGTCGTTTCTACAGGATATGAAGCGACTCCCGGAGGCTGTTGGACTGATTGAGAAAGCCAGCGTGATGTACGTGGAGAACGGAACATCAGGAACTGCAGCCATGGCTTTGGACAGAGCCGGCAAGTATGTGACAGCATGACGATCATCACTCCCTAGACTCGAAATCCGGAAGAAGAGCTTTATGATAAAACTGGGTCACGCCGTGGCATGAAAAATAGAAATTTACACACAGCAAAATTTCGATTTTTGTTTCATTTTGGTGTGAAGAGAATAACCAAACTAACAGGTTTTGGAAGCTTGTGACCAGCAGTTGCATTATGCATACTGCAGCACATATCTGAATCATCACCTGCTCTTGTGAAATTAATGGCATAGTCCAAGAAAAAAAAAAAACCGCACACGGTATATCTGAATACATGTGCCATTTTGACTCTGGAACGAGGCCATAAACATAGTCACACGGTTACAGTAAGTGAAAAACTAGATTTTCACTATTATGTCTTCACCATTGCTTTCCAATATGTTGGCTGGAAATTGTGTCTTGAGTTAAGAAAAGCGCAATTTGTGATGAACAAAACATATTATTTAATTATATTATAATTAATTAATTAATGTTATATTTCCCAGCTGTTTTGGCTGTACCTAACTACCAGGTTGCTTTTTCACAGACTTATAGAACCAGTGGATCTGGAAAGAGCAGTGGACTTGTATCAGAAAGCGGCATCTGTTTTTGAGGTAAGAAGCCCGTGAACTAGCTAGCTCACACTGATTTGTACATTCCTGTTAAACATGCTTCTGGTGCAATTATCTTCCCTTCTTCCGACAAGCTTTCATACTTAAAGGCAAAAGTTATATTCATGAAAAATGTATCATTTGCCATGTCTGCTGATGATGTTGTACTACTGTAGTAACTGTTTCGAACTAGGAAGTGGAATTTTACGTGGCGAACACAGAAAGGCAGAGTGATACACACAGTGAACCGTCCCAGTGTGGTTATATCCCTTGGAAGGCAGCTCGACCAATCAAATTAGTGGACCGGAACTAACTGTTGTAACTGCCGAATTCAGAAGTTGCAGATTAATTTTCTCTAACAGCAGCTCTGACAATAGTGCCGGCTGTTAAAAATAAATAAATCATGTTATAAAACTTACAGTATTTCTCCTGTAATCCCCTTCAAAGTACTCTCCTTGTGATGCAATACACTTGTCCCAGTGTTTCAATGTTCCTACATTTCCTGTAGTCATCTCCTGTCAGCATATCGAGAGCCTCCTGCATTTTATTTTTCTGGATTTCTTCCATGGTGCCGAATTTTCCCCCCCCTTTAGTCTCATTTTCAATTTCGGAAACAAAAAGCAGTCACAAAGAACAAGATCTGGCAAATACAGTGGATGCGAGTTTCTCTGGTTAAAAACTCCGTGGTTGGCAGCGCAGTGTGTGCAGGTGCGTTGTCATGGTGCAGGATCCAGATCCGGTTCTGGGTGCACCACTTCTCCGGATGTTTTTTCCTGACGCTTTCCCCGTAGGCGCCTAAGCACTTCAGTGTAAAATTCGAACGTGGCGTGCGCACTCGGCGTGCGCGCCTAAGCAATTTTATATTGAAGTGCTTAGGCAGGGGGAAAAAATTCTCCACCGTGGAGGAAATCCAGGAAGAAACGCAGGAGGCTCTAGAAACGATGACAAAAGATAACTACGGGAAATGTTTCTAGGAATGAGAGAAACACAGGGACAAGTGTATCGCAAGGAGAGTACTTTGAAATGGATTGAAGGAGAAATGAAGTTTTATAACACTAGTTTTTTTAACAGTTTTGAGAATTTTTGGCTCTGCCCTCGTATGTATTAAATTATAATAGCAAAAATATTTCGTTCATGCCGGGTGTTGCCAAATTATATCCGTATAAATTTGACTTTGCCATGAAATTTAGTAAAACAAGAAAACCCTTGCTATATATATATTTGCTCCTACTGTTATAATTATAATTGGTATTTCGCATCAGTTGGCGAACCTTAAAACGCAAACGTTTCGCAAGCTTTATGAATGTCCTTTTTTGTCCTCCACTTGTAGAATGAGGACCGGCTCAGACAGGCTGCAGAGCTGCTGGGAAAAGCGTCCAGACTTCTGGTGCGACTGCGCAGGTGGGTGTGTTTGCAGGCGTCTGTGAGTCTGACCCGGTCTGACCTACAGTCACATTTCCGTTCTCCGCTCCATTCCATCTGACCTCTTTGCCGTTTTCCTGTAAACGATTAAGACTGGCACCGAGTCTGCGACTAATTTTAGCCTCTTAACTCTGAGAGATAATGCAGTGCATCTCGTCTTCTGTCATACCTGTCTCACTGCTCCACAGGCTGGACGAGGCAGCTGTCTCTCTGCAGAAAGAGAAGAACATGTACAAGGAGATTGAGAATTACCCCACTTGCTTTAAGGTACACTTTTATGTGTGAGATGGGTATAGTGCATAGACCATGAGATGCTTCAGATCAAAGAGCACCTTTTAGCACCTTTAGACAGTACTGACACTAACATGGAGATGGGAATGTGTGGGCCGTTTTTAAACATTGTATTTTACTGATCACTTTATGAGACATGCCTGCTTTGTCGGTGCTCATAATTGTACAGTTAGAGTTTGTCTTGCAAAATTGGTGTTGATTGGCCTTTCATCAGTGTCACTTTCTGACCACAGGAACACTGTTGGATGGCTGTTTGTAATTGCTGGACTGTTTCTCAATCCTGCAGTGATTTTGAATTGTTTAAACCCCAGCTCATATCAGCACCACACACACTACCATGTCACAATAAACACCAACAGATGATCTACAGTCACATACAAAATGATCTAGATAGATAGATAGATAGATAGATAGATAGACACTCAGCAATGAAATGCATCTACCAGAAGTGCAAATAGTAGCATTGTGGAAATTAACAAAGTGCTGACTGAAGATGAAATAAACAGTACTGGGCAAAAGTCTTAGGCACATGCAAAGAAATGCTGTAGAGCAAAGATGCCTTCAAAAATAATGAAAATAAATGTTTCTACATTACAAAAAATACTATAAAGAGCAGTAAACAGTATTAAATGAAACAAAGTCAATATTTGGTGTGATGATCCTTTGCTTTTAAAAAAAAATCAGTAGTCTCAGGTAGAATTAGTGCAGTTTTATAGGAAATGAGCTGTAAGTGTTACTGAGCATCGTGCAGAAGCAGCCACAGCTCTTCTGGAGACTTTGACTGTCGACTCGCTTCTTATTTCTGCAGCAAAACCCAGCAGCCTTCATTGTGTGTTTTTGTCTGAAAAGTGTCTCTTATGTAATCTGCTGCTTTCTTTACTGACATGCAAACATTTTTCTGTAACATTTAATTTTGTGCTGGAAAACTAAGGTTTGGAAATCTAAACAGTTTTTGTATTGAATCAATAATGCAGAAGTCATAAAATAAAAATCTATAACAAAGTTTGTACTAAAAAAAATAGAGTGCCTAAGACTTTTACACAGTACTGTATATATACAGTAAACAAATAACAAGGCTATGGGCAGTGAATATGTGCAGTAGCTACTGAGTAGATAACAATATGAATGGTAATTACACTATGTTTAATAAAACAATTCTAATAGGTATAAACTTCTGCACAGTACTGTATGCGAGTAGATGCAGTAGATATGGTATACAAGGTATATAGATAATTTTCTTTGTGTCATTATTACCTGTAATTGTTGCCCTGCTTCGTGTGGTTCTGCCTGTAGAAAACCATAGCACAAGTGCTGGTCCATCTCCACCGAGGCGACTTTGTTGCAGCCGATAAGTGTGTGAAAGAGAGTTACAGGTATGAACTGCTTCCTAACCCCTGTTAAATTTGATCTACCTCGTAGCTACTAAGTCACTACGGTCGATTTAGCAAATCGCTATTAAAAACTGTGATAGAGGTTGCCTTTGATTCAATTTTGTAGAGTCTTAAAAGTGTAAACATTGTGTGTCGCTCACTAGAAGGCACTCTTGTCCTTATTCTCGAAGATGTCGAAACGTTGCGTCCGGAAGCTGTGTATCATTAAGCTGTGTATCATTAAGCTGTGTATCATTAAGCTGTGTATCAACTTTCACAGATGTGGTTGGTCCATATTCATGGGATCACATTCTCCCTGTCCCTGTACCTCTATTCCAAAGAATATTCCTTCCCGTTCTGTATTTGGGAATACTTATAAATGTGCACCTCTGCTTCCTGCCTTAGTTTTCCTGGGTTCAGCGGCAGCGAGGACTGTGTTGCAATGGAGACGTTGCTGGCAGGTTACGACGAGCAAGACGAAGATGAGCTGTTTCGTGTGTGTAACTCGCCTCTTCTCAAGTACATGGACAACGACGTGAGTGTATTCATCCGTGCTCTCATATATAAACAAAAGACTTTAACAGAACGCTGCACTGTATACCGGTATTAATTTTCTCTGAGAGTAGTACTGGCTGCAAGGCAACAGGTCACAGGTTTATATTAATGTACTCATTCTAATACGTTATCCTTTCTATATCACACACCCCCAAGTGTTCTACTCCTTACTTAGTCTTTAAAAACGTTATGTGTAATGCACAAGACATGACTAACAGTGCTCTGGTCTTGCCTCTATGGACAGTATGCAAAGCTGGCCATTTCTCTGAAAGTACCTGGAGGAGGGGGGAAGAAGAAGAAATCTCCCAGTGCTCCACAGGAGGGCGCTCCAGGAGCGCCGGCTGCAGAGGAAGAGGACGAGTATGAAGGAGGACTGTGTTAAGCACTTATGCATCAAGTGCACACAGTACGTGCACAATAGAGAGAAAGGGAGTGACGGAGAAGAGAAGAGAGAGTATATGTTTCGCTATAGAGAATGTGTACGAGAGTAGCAAAACATATAGGTGTATATAGTTTGTGACTTTCCCATTCCCTCCAAATCCTGAGGAATGACTTTGTTTTCTGTGCAGTGTCTAGACTCTTGAAGCTCACTGTAACGTCAAAGGAATACTTCAGCATTGTTAGCCCAATCTCTCAATCTATAACACATGTATAATTACCAACACCAAGAAATTTCCCTGTAATAAGAAAAAAAACCCAGAAAACCTGTTTATGCAAAATTCACTTAAAATGTAAGCATGTTAAATACTTAAATCCTGAAATCCTTATTTTTCTACAACACTCAAGTTTTTGTCTAAAGTTTGTCAATTAAGCTCTATTTTCTTACTTCTTCACAGAGATAAGACTACTTTTGCAGAGATAAAAATTTGTGTTCATGACTTGTAAGCACAGAAAGGCTGCACTCACAGCACTACGGATACCACAAAACCTTTGAGAAAGCACAAGTAAACCGAGTACCTTTTCACCCGTAATGACACAACAGCTTTGCTAAGGCTTTCTTTCATTTCTGTTTCATGCTCCGTTCTTTATTTTTAAGGTGTAACAGGTGTCGTTTTTGAATTTCAGCTGTATAGTTGCAGATGTTTATTCCGTTATAAGTGCGTTTTCAGTAAATGGGTTTTCTAGGACAGGGTAAAGTAGAGAAATTGTGGTCTGCGGAAATGCGCGGTAGCTAGAGGTCAGAATAAAAAATACTGGAGTATTCCTTTGAATCGATATGAAAATATAACAAAAGCTATTTTTACCACATTTTTTTTTTTATCACATACATCTTATATTTACTATGTATTGTCATGTGTACAGTATCCTGTATCATGTTTACGTATTGCTGTTTTAAAGAGAGCCCAATTTGTAAAATTGTGAATATCAGGTTGTCGACGTGGTTTATGCAGGCACATGTAAATGACGTGGTGTACAGTAACTTATTCATTGTGTTCTTGAACTTGGACAGTGCTAACTGATGTCTTTTTTTTGTCTTGTTAGTCTCGAGTCTCAACTATCCCTTTAATGTATAGCTATCAGAAAAAACGATGACTGCGCACGAATGCTAGAAACGCATAATATTTAGTTAAGCAAGCTTCCCAGTGAGCTACCATTATTAGTGACAAATACTTTTGATTTCCTATTAATGACGGGTCTTTTCAGTAACTGATTATTTGGTTCAGCTCACCAATATGAGTCGAATCTCCCGAAGTCTTTTTTTTTTTTTTTGGAAACTTTCTCTAGACAAAGTTTGCGATATTCTAAGCAGTGGTCGTTCCTCTTTGCTTAACTACGGCTAAAATTGTTCTATGAAATCTTACTCTACCATCTACTTAACAAAATAACCTTAGTCAGCAATGCATTTTACAATATCTGTCTAATCTAATCAGCAGTGCACTACAAATATGCATTGACAGCTACAGTAAGTGTTTGTGCATTCATGTTTTTTGTACCTGTTGTACCTGTCTGTGCTGCATTAAGAAGATTATTCTGAGAAACTAATATGATATATATGCAAGTTGGCTCTCAAGGTTCCCCATGAGACATATTCTCATAGCTGCATTCATTAGGCAAAAGGAGGTCTTTGATCAAATGCACAGTTTTAGAAATAAATATCAGGCTGTCATTTTTGCGTTTTGAAATCCTGACACAGTGTTTTCTGTTTACAGCAAGACCAATGACAGTCGTGATGTGATGTTTAACACTGTTCGGCTGTTTAACACTGAAACCTGGCTGACTTTTAGAAATTCCTACAGTTCATATCCAGTAGACATTATCCTTTCAGATCACCAAAAACACGAGGCTGTAGAATCATATGAAACAATCCTGATGTGAAGGGGGTTCCTCTGTGTCTAACACATTCCTCTGATGACGCTGATGATAATAATGATTAGTGTATGCACAGCAATAAACACCTATGTCAGTGCACAGTACCTGGTCTTTCTCTTGTGTGTCTTGAAATTTAAGAAGAGAAGAAAGCGGTACTTCAGTTTCATAACAGGACTAGGCTGTACAGATGTAACACAAATCCATGAAATCTTTTCCATTTCAACACCTATACGTATTCCGGTATACATCCTGTGCACTAAGAGCCCTAAAATTTTTTGTCCTTATTTATATTTGATGAGGCCGTGGAGTGAGGAGTTGAACTCCCGCCCTTTTCCCTCTTTAGTCCATCATTACTGTTCCGCCCTTTTCCCTCTTTAGTCCATCATTACTGTATGCAAGTGCAGTTGTTGTTGCTGTCCCCCACCCCCAACGTGTCTTTATGAGTGCATTAGTGGGCGGCAGCGTTGCAGAGGAGTGTTTAAGATGTACAACATGGCATCAGCACTACAAATACAGTGTAACAACTCAATACTTCTGCCTCCTCTGCAACAATCAGGTTAAACAGATTTACTCCAGTTTTTTGACAAAACGCTCCAAGTTTCTGTCAATAACAACAAAAAAAATAATTTTGTACTTTCAGAGTGCAAAGAAAATGTAAAAAGGAGAATAAATGCGGCCTTCTGATATGTGCTTTATTTGAAGGTCATCGCTTTTCTTAAGCTCTTCTTTTCCATCCTGACATTCTGCTACAGAGCAAACCTCATAAAGCTTCACATTTCTTTGTCCCTGTAAAAGCATATGTTCATGTGATGTAATGAAAACACCTCATGTTTAAATAGTAATTTCTCTCATGCTACAATGGCTTTAAATAATGCATAGTTCAGAAACGTGAGGAGGATGTTTAGGTTTCGTTAATGCTCTTCTCCCAGTATTCTTCTAGTGTCTCCGTGAGCGTGGCAGGAACACTGGGACGTGGAGGTCGAACTTAGAAGAAAACTCGAAAATTGTAAACTGCATAGTGCTGCCTCTTGAAAAAAAAGCAAAGACAGCCCTTTCCTGTGCATAAATACACACTCCCACTGATATACTGTATGTACAAATCAGCCCAGTATACCCCCCTCCCTTTTTTTTTTTTTAAATAAATGCACAAATTTTCATATTGCTTTACCCCTTCCATACAAGCAACGAGTCATTATCTTCACATATAGGCCTATACCTTTCTGACAAATATGATATCTCCCGATACTTGCACATCATAAAAAAGTTCATGCTCCATAGCCATCAACCAACCACATACAATCATTAATTAGCGTCACATAATCATTTCTACTGCCTCTTTCTTTCTTTGCCATCTTACTCTTGTGCATACGGACCGTGCGCAATTTTGTGGGTTTGCATGTGAGATAAAGTACTTGCCCAGTCCGATGCTCTAATACGCAATGGAAAAGAGGACATCTCATGATGAAATGACCGATGTGTGTTCCTGAGAAAAGACATTGGATGAATGAAAACGCAATTATTTGTACAAACTAAATAAGGCAAGTGTAGATTGTCGGGTGATTGCTGCTGTGTGTCGCTCCAGCCTTCTGCAAAACCAGAAGCCGTTGCCTCTCGCCGCTCAGAAAATAAAGCACTTGGTAAATAAGGTCTGTTGGAAATCAACTCAAGTCCTCAGACTCTGATCTTAATCACACAGGGATTTGTTGACCAGCCTGTCAATCAACATGATGGACGGCCCTCTGGGCTCATGCACTCCCAGCTGTGAAGGACTGCTTTTGCAGTGACGCGTGATGGGAAGTAATCATGTCTATTAAAGCCCTTAATAATGTACAATTAGCTACAGATCAGTGGTCTCTCCCACACTACGCCTGATAAAGTACAGTATATGTGAGAGACCAAGAACTGCAAAATGCAGCTAGTTGCCAATTTCAGCTGGCGTCTCATCCAGCTGTTAAAACCCCAGCCTTGTGCTTCTCCGTGTCGATTAGGAACTCCTCATGCACTGAGTGTCCTTGTCCGTGACATTACACTTTTCCTCCTCACTTGTTCTTCTCCCTGGTCCATTTGATCATGGTCTCCGGAGAGCGGTAGAGGAAAATGAGCTTGGAGTACAGGTCTTCCTCCAGGTCCAGCTCTCCTGTTTCTCGGACGAGGAAGATGTCGGTGCAGAGTTTAAGGATGCGGTCCACGTTAGGCAGCTCCTCGAACATGATGGTATGTGAGATTCCGCTGAAGAACTCGCGCACAAACTTGCCGATCACCAGCACCACAGACATGTACAGACCCATGATGCTGAGAGGAGAGAAGTGCAGCAGGTTAAATCTAATCTCGCCTGCGAAACCACACGCACACACATCATACATACAATTTGCCGAATCTATTTCCATGAATTATAGCATATTATGCCACAGCACGACTGAATTCTCGAATTCCGATTGGTCTGAAGGTCTGAACAGCAGCTCTGACACTAGTTCCAGCTCGTTCTATTACTGTATCATTTATCTATAATATAGTAACAATCAAAACAGGGACTTGTATGGCGGATGCTCCATGGATTAAAAAAAAACCTACAATCGTCGATGTATAACGTTTTCAGTAAGGAGACATTTTGGAAGGAGTCTCCAGTGCCAGCACTTTGTAACAGTCAGAGATACAGCTGTAAGCTTTCTGATACATCAAAATCTTTAAGACGGAGGGATGGTGAGTGTATGACTGTTTATCGCTGCTATAACTTGTTTTGCATACGTTCCACAACATTAAATGTAAAAACAAATGGATAAAATGTACATCATGTTCTTTAATTTAAAAAAAAATGCCAATGTTGGCAAATTGCTATGGTATAAGTGGAATAAAACACAATGAATGTATAAATCAATGTACTATCACAGGAATATAATAAATTTTGGGTTGGGAGTAACTTTGCTTCACTTTGGGCCCACATCACACAACCCTGTCATTGTTTAATTTCCTATATCAGCATGCCACCAATATGTTTTATTCCTAACATGACAGCTTTTGCTCATGGAAAGACTTGAATCTTGCATGTACAGTAATGTACACCTCTCTTTAACTGTATGTAGCATATGTAGCTATATGCCAATAAGTAAAGGAAAACTTGTCAATGTGTAATGCCAATATATTATACAAATATCTGCATAACAAAAATGTAGCTACATCTTTATTTGTAACATTACACCGTTGTGTTTTTTTTCTCAACACTGTTGTGTTGTATATTTAATCCTATGTGAAGTGGCCACAAGGTGGGTGGAATGAGGCCAGATCCAGTTTTCAGAGAAGCGCCAAGTGAGGTGAGGCACTTTTTTTACCTCCTGACCATCAGGTCACAAGGTACGGGCAAGCGAGGAAGACAACGTAAATTTCGTTTTGTTAGTCAATGAATATGAGGAGATTTGACGGATGCTGAACTGAAAATATTTCATTGCCAATATTCCAATCTTGCAATATAACTATATATAACAACATGGGTTTTTTGGAATATTCACACGTGCATGATGTGTTGTCCCGCTTTACCCACAGTTAAGTCGCACTAGTAGCTCCTGTTCTGTTGATTTTCTGCTTCCAAATCTAAGGCGAAGGCAACACTCGGCTAATAGTTAGTAGGAGCGTTACTGGTTACAATGTGCACGTCTCAGCACAAAAGATACTCTGGCAATTTTTCAGAAAAAAAATGTTTGAAAATACCATTATCCATCTTCTCTTTTTCTGGTTGCTATATATGACACATCTTAAAGTTCTCTAGGACTAATTGCTTTATATTTTGATATATTTCCATCCAATGTGGTGGGTATAGTGAAAATGATTGTACAGGTTGTCCCAAAAGTCTCCATACATAGGTGAAATGAACACTTTTTAGCAAAATTTTTCATACTTAGTTTATACACATATATATATATATATATTTTTTTTTTTCAGATAGCCTTTAAGAATGCCTTTGAACTTATTGAAATCATCCTCATGGCTGGATCGGGAAGCCGTCGCAATGGTGTGATGGACTTGCAATTACATGCACAACACCAGATGTGTTAACACGAGTTCATCATGAGTGGGAGAGACGACTCTGTGTGTGTTTACAAAGAAATGGCAACCATGTAGAGGATGTTTTGCAAAGAAAGTTACATTTGGCTAAAAAGCGTTAATTTTCCCCTATGTATGGAGACTTTCGGGACACGCTGTAGTTGTGTAGAGATGAAAAGAATAACAGGTGAGGGTTCATGTCCACTTACCCATATCCAGCCAGAAAGCCCAGGCTAGGAGGGCTGACCTGATCACTGAAGATATAGAGATCCAGTCCAGCCTTTTCACGTTTTTGCTTGATTTTGCCTGGCTTGGTCTGGTTCACAATCCACCACTCCTGAACCCTTCCTGCATTGTTGTCCCCTCGGCCTAGAGTCAGGGTGATGTTTTCAAACTCTGGAACAGAGAGAGAGAGAGAGAGAGAGAGAGAGAAGGTTTGGAAATATAAAATGTTTTTGTTCTGACTCGATAATGCAGAAGTCATAAAATAAAAATCTATAACAAAGTTTGTACTAAAAAAAAATATAGGGTGTCTAAGACTTTTACACAGTACTGTATATGTATATATATATATATATATATATATATATATATATATATCCTATTTATAATTTTAGTTGCTTCAACAAAATACATTAAGGGGAATACAAAGCGGTAAAAGATTGTTCAGTAAGGGCTTTTGACTGATTACACAACGATCTCAGGGCTCTGACTGCCTTACCTGCACTCAGCTGATCGATGGGTTTAGCGTTGGAGTCACTTGGTGCCCGCAGATATCTCGGAAAAATGTTTTCAATCAGCCTGAAATTGTACATTTACAGATGAAGTAAACAATTTTCCCCAAATCTTTCAAAATGCTGAAGCTCGTCATCAAAGAAGTGCTAAAAAGCTGCTAATAATCAAAATACTGAGTCACTAAAAGTGAGCACTCACACAGACGATGTTTTGTTATTTAACAATGCCACGAGGTTTGCTTTGGTGCTTTCCTCCAGGGTGATGATGTGTTTGCCTGCTGCTGTCTCTGCTTTCGCTCCTAAAGTGAGGTTCCTGCATAAAACAGACAAATATAAATGTACCTAAAGAGAGCTTTCATATAAACAAAGACGCTTTTTACCCGAGATTACTGATCAGCGGTGTAACATTTATCAGCTAATTTAGAATTTGGCATTTTATTATTATTTTTAATCTGGATATAATTACAGAAACACAAATTTTAGTTAGATAAAACCGAACGGCTTTAGTCAATGAAAATTTAAAGCTTTTGCTTAATATTCCTTTTAACTGGGTTTCTAACAGACAGCAGCTTTTTTTTTTTATAGAGAAGTGAGATTATTTAATATTTTTGCATACACCTGATAAACGTAAATTAGATTTCCGTGACCTTATTGCACAGTTATCATTAGGCACAAGACAGACACTAAAAAAAGCCGTTTTACTTTTTTGGTGATAAAACATTTTATATGATAATGCCACTGTTGTTCAAAAGGCTGAATGTTACCAAAATAGTTAGGAATATATGTTTCTGCAACCACAAAGCTTTAAAGTGAACTTGCACACACAAGCACTGCATGAAACCACAGCTCCGCCCCCTTGCACACGAATGACTGTATATCAAGCAGTGTACATTACATATATAAAAAAACTGGAAGGTATTTAGAACAGGATAAAAAAAAATATTGGTTTAAGCCATGACCTCGGCACAAGTACGCTCTTCCCTAATGCACCTTTACAATTTCTTTGTATTTTCCCTTTCTTGTCTTTGTAAATTCGGTCCATGAAAATGAAGGGAAAAATGTTGCCAATTGACTGTTTTGACTTTAATGTGATTATATTTCATCTGGCATTTTAAATACAAAAACAATTTTTTATTTATAGTTTAGGTTTCATTAGTGATTATCGGTTATTATTCTATAGTCATGTAATGTTAAAAAAAAACGTTCATATTGAAACAAGCTTTACTACCTGTACCTTGGAAGTCTAAAGCAAGATAAGCTTGCCAGAAAACCAAGAAACAATGCAAAATGCCATCAACATTAACCCTTGCTCAACCTTGGCCTAAACTTAGCTTTACAAAACTAACATGAGCTATCCTAATAGTTATCTAGTGTTTACTACTGTCCTCTAGAGACAGATTTCAACATTTGCAATAGTGGGTCAGCTGCTAGATCATTTTTCTACTATATAAAAGATTAAACATTAAAGATTGTGAGCTATACCTCTGAACAGACCAGGCGATGGTTAAATGGAACTCACTACCCTGTCCCAATATTTTGATCAGGTTTTCCCGGCTGGGTGGGCTGATGGTCCACAGCGAGTTGGAGCTTCCCTCTAGGTGGGCAATGGTGACATCCTGATGCCCATACGCCTCGAGAAACTGCAATGCCGTCTACACGGGAAGAGACACCACCTTCCTTCAATCTGATACCCACCCTTAGATCCATCAAAACTTTCATTAATTATTTAAAATAATTGCTGCCCATTATAAGTGATCATAAACTTCAATAAATGAATAGAAACAAAGTTGATCTAAATACGCCAGTGAGATTATCTGCCTCAGATAAAGCATTATCTTGACTTCAAATGATCATGGTCAGGTACTCCAGGTACTTACAGAATCGTGACTATAGGTTTTATCAAAATCCTCATACTCTTTTGAAGTGATGTTTATCAGGTTCTTCTGTTGGGCACTCATTGTAAAGATTGGCTAAATAAATGCATAGAGGGGAAAACAGTGGGGTGAAGAACAAAATTGACAAACATCAACACATTTTCTGCTTGTGTCATGCAATACAATGACGAGGAGAAGGCAGTGAAGTTTTTAATAATATTACAGATTATTAATGTCCACCCTCCTGGTGTATACACACCTGGAAGCCTCCGAGTGTGAGACTAACAGAGACGTCCAGAGGTGCATTGACGACGCCTGCTACTGATTTGACCAGGGACATGAAGAGCAGAGGGAACCAGACGATGCAGATGAGCAGCATAACAATCATGCCACCCATCCCATACTTCACCACCTTCTTCTTCTTCTGACCCCGAGGCTGAGGGTAACGCTGGAACGCACACAAACATACACACACAATAAAAAGGTCAACAGAATGATTTTGTTCTTTTATCTCAATCTTGGCACTCAATTGTATATACATTCATCCAATCCATGGATCTGGTTCCTGTCATGGGAACACTGGATGTGGTATGGAATTACACCCTGAATGGCATGCCAGTGCATCACAGGGCACCATACACACACATTCACACACTCAGTTCACACATAGGGCCAATTCAGAGTTGAATGTATTGTACAGATAACATATAAATGGGATACACTTCAATATATTGAATATATTGTAGTGTATTGCAGTATTGCATCAGCCCTGTTTCTTATACCATGTTTTCTTACCTTTTCGGACTCCCTCCAGCACTTGAGCACAAAGATGTGTGCGTAGATGTCCTCCACACAAATCCAGCTGGACAAGCTGAGCGTCGTGTCCGTCCATACCCAGTCCATCACGGCACGCAGCTCAGTCAGAAACGGGATCAGACGGAACCTTCACAACACAGTCAGTAATTCCCGGGTTAATGCAACGGCGGGCGAAACAGATTTTTGCAGCAAATTTCACTCTTTAGAGAGAGGAAGCAATCCCATGTCATAATATATTTACATTTACTTGACATTACAGGTAAATTAAAGAGAAAGTACTGTGCATTATAATATAAGGGGGGGAAGCTGGCACAACTGGAACATGCTCGTTTTCTCTAAATGCACACAACTGTGACTTCATTCCATCCAAATTCACATGCATGTGCTCTTAAATGTTAGATGCAGAATGTAACTGTCTTGGCCTATCCCTAAAATTATGCGTACCTGACTGTTATTTTATATTATTTCAAGCCACTTCATTTTTCCAGGCATATGCATTTCCATTTTTATGATACAGTGTCAGATGCCAGACAGGGAAGAATATGTACAGATAGCTAAGAGCTAAAGAAATTAGGAATAAATTAAGCAGTGCACTCTGTGTACACTGCCTGTCAGAATTCGTGCTTGAGAAGTCATGATCAGTTCTGCCAAACTGTTAAAAAGCATTTCTACATTCATGCGCTGTATTAACGTTCTATACATTTTTCCTGCTGGAATGAAACTGCGATACTGGCTGTGCGTGATTATTCAGTTCCTTTCAATTCCTTACTTGTCAAGCAGCGGTTTCCTCTAAATGCTTCCAGTAGCTATAAACCTAATCTCGGCCCTATGCAATGTACTTCTGCAAATGGCTGAGAATGTTTGGAGCTTCATTTTACAAGCATAGATGGAACTGATTCACCACACCATTTCCTTGTGGCATTAAATTACTTTTCAATCTCCGTACTACGCTTTACTACACTGGAGAGAAATGAAGTCAGGTTACATATAAGTGCTCATATAAACCGTCTTCCTTTGCTGATCCTACACCCACAAGCACATCCCCAATTGATCAGAACAGTCAGTGTATTTCTCATTGATCTGCTCTCACCCTTGAAAGAGAAAGAGGTTGACATAGTTGTAGCTCTTGGTCAGAAAGTTGCCCAGCACTCGGGTGGGGTAACCACAGCGGATCTGATAGGCTGACAGACCGAAGTAAATACACTTCACAAAGTACCACAGCTGGGCCACTGTGTTCTGGCTGAAACGCCTGGAAGAGAGTGCATAAGCAAAGTACTCTATTAACTAGCTCTGTAGAAGCTGCACAGAAGTTACAGTGTAAAAATGCAACCTGTGTGTTCATGAGCTGAGTATCTAGATGTCCACTACCTTTCTGTTACTCCTGGCAGGATGAAAAACATCCAGAAGTGGATACCAAACACCAGGATGACCTGGAAAATCACTTTGCCCATAACGGTTTTACGCAGATACAAAGCTCGGTCTACAACCATGGTCCCGAACTGGATCAACACCATCACCAGGAACGGACCTGGGACCTGATCTTCGGACAACGAGGATGTGATATCTGCTCCGCCCTGGTGTTTCTGAAAATCACAAGAGAGTCAGATAGAAGAGATTACTAGAATGACAGACACATAGAACAGACCCAGGACTTCACAGGAAACTGACAGAAATAAGAATTAAGAAGATAATATTTTGTGTATATGGTCTCAAGCAACAGATGCGTTCAGTACTAGAGAAGTTATGTACCACACCTATAATGCTGCCGACATTTTTGGACGTAAATCTTTTAGAATATTTATTGTCATTTGGCAGGTGCTTTCATTCCGCCAGACCAACAAATGGCTTGTAAGTGTGTGGCAGCCTGAGAAAACCCTTTGCATGTCACTGTGACTGAATTTTGTGACTGAAACAGCCCCCAAAAAAATCTAGTTTTGACCAAAATTTTGTTTTTCTTCCAATATCACCCTTTGACATTTCTACTTTACATACACATAAATGTATTTTACCAAACTTACTACTGCCAGATTTTAAATAATTTACAAATCTGCAGTTTTCAGAAGAGTACATAACAGGAAATGACAAATACTTGAATTTGAAGGGTTTCTCATTCCCCCCGACCAATATTAAGGACAGCTTTAAAAAGGAAGTGCAATAAATAAATACTAAGATATTAAAAATGAATAGAAACAAACAAGCAATACAAATGTTACAAATGTACAGAGATAAACGAGTCATTCCCAATATTGTTAAAAAAAAAAGATAAGTCTTTTGAAAGAGACTGTGGAAAATCAGAAGTACCCCAAAAGCCCAGAAGCCAAAGACGATGATGATGAAGTCAACAGTGTCTGCCAGGAACATGAGGACGTAGACGTCGGTCACTGCGCTGTACTCAGGATGGATGAGGTTATAGAAGAACTGACGGATAGGGAGGTAGAACTCTTTCGCTCTGACAAAGACACAAAATGGACAGAAATGCCACATATTAGTACAGACGCTAAAACATAACCATTGAAGATAATAATTAAAGGGGAAAAAACATAAAAGGTCATCGGATTTATAAAATGTGTATATTCCTGGCCCAAAAAAAATGGCCAAGCCCAACATGGCAAATATTAAGCTTTTAATGGTCTTAACAACAAATCATTGGTCAGAAATTAGCAAGAATGAAACAAATGCACTCCTGAGAGCTCCTGTGTCTCCATTTGCTGGTTTGCTTTTGCTGCAGTGAACTGTTTGTTTGGGGAAAAGCTAGAAACAGGGAAATTCACTTATATAGTCTTCTTGTACGCAAAGCTAAAATCATGATAATGACTCAAACTAGCACATGTCTGGGTGTACAAAAATATCTTCTGGGATTTTTTTTTTCTTAAAAGACTAGTCATTATTTGGTTTTCTGCCACACCTGATGCAGCCCATCAAGGGCCACAAGCCTTAAACATTTAAAGAAATCAATGGGGAAAAAATCAATAGGAAAAGCTTTCATACTTTATCTATCTGTTTCATTCTTGCTAATTTCCTGACCAGTGATTTGTTCTTAACACCATTAAAAGCTTAATATTTTGCCATTTCGAGCTTGGCCCATTTTTTTGCCCAGGAGTGTATACTGTAAGATACAATGACAAAATGCTAAATCACAAAAAAAAAATGTTTTGTTTTCAGACACACACACACACACTTACTTTTTGAGGAGAAAGACCTTGGCTTTAATGAGCTGCTCCCTGATTTTCTCCATAATGAGCTCCTTGCGGCTCTTGGGTTCTACTCCGACCTCGCTGCTTCCTCTGCGGCTGCTGTTCCTTGTGCTCGTGCTGCCTGGGGGAAGCACAATACATTCAATTATGCAGAGACGGCATGTTATAAATGATTTCCATTTGCCTTCAAATATGTTTACAAATGTAAATGTCGCGTTTGAAAATTCAAGACAATATTACATTGTACAGTGAAGGTTTATGTAAAATTTTACATAATGCTAAAAGTGCATGAAAATAAATTTCCTTCAGTCATTAAGGTATCATTTATCTCTAATAACTCTTAAAAATGAAACCCTTTCTTTACTATATTTTCAACATTTCAAAATTTATTAATACATTTCTAGGAAAACATGCATTCAATAAATCAAAAAATGTATTAACCCATCTCAGGCAATTTTTTTTTAGCAAAGATTTGTAAATACAAAAAATCTAGTTAACTAGCATCCATCCTAATGGTATGAAGACATCAATAATAATTTTTATTAGAAAATAACAATTTCTTTTACACAAATGTTAAATTCATTCATAATTAAATTAATCTTTCAGTCTATAATTTGGGTAATATGGTTGTACTTCCACAGTGACCTTTTCAATCAATATCACAATTTCACTGAATACGAGAACTTGCTTTTCTTCTTCCCATGATCTCCACGAAATTTGAATGAATAAAGTAACTTCCTGTTGAACATGCGACTTGTGGAATATTCCAAATATTTCATAGGAGTGAAGGTTACAAGGTTGAGTGAATGTTGTAAAACTAAAATTTCAATTCTTCGCAACCTATAATGGGTGACTTGTGGAAAAGAATGTTTCAAGCATGAGACGTTAAGCGCTTTCACACGTGAATTCAAAAATAAGTTGAATTTGAGTATTTTAATGATGATATCTCAAGGTAAAGTGTCGTTACAGTGGACCGGCAAAGGAAAAAAGGATGTTTTCTATGCAAAGATTTGCTTAAAGATTTAATAAAAGTTTAGTGCTAAAATGACGTATAATGATGTAAGCCCTGAAATCAGACCTCTCACCTGTCTTGGAGCGCTGGGATGAGTGGCGTGAGATGTATGAGCCGCTGCCGGAGCTCTTGCGCCGCTGGTACGTGCACTGTTCGGGTTGGCGCATGAGCACATGCTGTGTGGATTCGAAGTCCATCGAACTTCCCAAGTTGAATTTCTTACAGCGAGGGGGTGAGCTCTTCTTTTTTGTCTCTGCTGGTATCACCACTGCCATTTTGTCTTCATCCTCGGACTCGTCACGATGATGAGAGGCGTCTTTTTTTGTCTCTCTGGGGTCGTCCTCGTCCCACAGACCATGGCACTGAAGAAGTAGTGTTTAAAAACGATATCGCTGGAGTTAAGGATGGATAATTACCCATTTCAAAAGAGCTGCACAGAGATAAGTGCAGATGGACCTACAGTGGGTAGAATCTAAAGATTAAAATGAAAGGGTATGAAAATGAATTCAGATAAGCACCTTGAGGATTGAGCGATGGAAGAAGAGGGCAAGCAGCTGAATGAGGTCATAATGCACATAACCATCTTTTTTTTCCACTCCAATGATGTTGGGCGGGTGATAGGGCTTCTTTCTGTCCACCTCCAAGTTCTGGTTGAAGGGGAAAAAGCTGAACTGGAAGAAGTATTTGACGACGATGGTAACCTAAAGGAACAGGTTTAAGCTACATTTACCCAGTGACAGCAGTTAAAATGAAATTCAGTTCAGTGTATTAGTTAGCAAGACCCTAAAAGGTTATTTAGAGCACCAGTATCAGTGTTACAATTGCAGTGAGTTAAGTTAAGTGAAAACTTAAAGAGGAATTTGCCTCTGTGTAAATGATGGCAGTCATCCAGAAGCGTTTGCTGGGCCTCGGAACAGACAGCATGGCCCACAGGAAGATGAGGATGGGCAGCACCAATGTGGCCATGGAGGCCGAAATCATGTGGTTGAGGATGATGACCAGATAGCAAACCATCTCAGAGTGAGCCACTAACAGGTTGTAGAGGGCGTAGCATAGCTGCAGGCCCAGCGGCTGGGACTTGTAGAAGCGCTCCGAGGCATCCAGCTCCTCATCATAAAACATTCTGGGAAAATTGAGGGAAATAAAATTTGGGTGTGAAAAGGCTTCTTGCTAAGTGGCAAGTAGACTAGAACTAGGAACTAGGAAATTGTGTATATCTAACGATGCATTTGGTACTACCTCTATACATCCAATTACTGGGTTTTTGACTACTGGAATTTTTATTAAGCCTGGTTTTACACAGGGTTTAACCTTCAGGGTTTGGTTTTAAATAATAAAAAAATGGTTATGACAAAAAATAGTCACTGTCACATTGAAAGGGTCCCTGGCTTAGAAATGTTTGAGAACCCCTGGTCTAATTAATCTCATGAATGAGTTTTATGATGTTATGAGTGTAAATGGTACACAAATCACTATGGACCTTCACACCATTCAGTAGAACTAATAAAGCTCCCTAGATAAGCAGGGATGCTTGCTGCTTTCTAGACATAAATGTGATGCTTTGTAAGTCTTACTTGTTGAGCAGCAGCTCGCTAGCCGTGAGATCGGTGGTTTGCGAGGGCAGCAGTGCATCGTCCGATAGTAAGTCTGATCTGCTGTCTGAGGTCATCAGCATGAGCTGCTTTTCTTCATCACTCTCCTGTGACTCAACCGAGAGACGATCGAAGCTCACTGCTTTGCTATAGCTGGGTGGGACATCTGCATCTGACGTGTTTGGGACGTCCGTGTCTGGGGTGAAAAGCTGGCCGCATGTCCTCTCTGCTGGCATGAGCTCTGGTCCTGAGGATTCGCCATCCTCCCTCCCAGGGCTTTGAGCTTCACCATCATACTCCAGCCTGTCCTGCTCCTCTTCTTCATGATCTTCAGGAGCCCATTCTGTTTCTTCAGGTTTTTCTTCCTCAAGCTCCAGTTCTTCTCCATGTTCCTGCTCTGATTCAGGCTCAATGGAGCTCCAGGGGCCTGTCTCTGCTTCCTCTTCAGGTCTTTCATGTTCAGGTCTTTCGTCACGGTCATGCAGTGGATCTTGCTCGTCCTCCACCTCATCGATGGTTTCGTTGGTACCTTGCCGTGAGAATAAAGTGATGCACTGAGTGGCCTCGCTGTTGAAAATACAGAAAGCACACAAAGACAAGGAAACCACTAGTAAACTAAGGCAGTTTTCACAAACAGTTCAATAGCACTGTATCATTTTCATTTGGCTGGGGTGGGTTTCACATGGGTGTTTTAATAGTAAGGTAAACGGTAGGGACATGAGCACCCATTTGTGCCTAACTGTATTCTAAAATGCATTGTTTGCTGTTCTTTTACTACTCGTCTGGAAGTATTACCAAGTGATCACACTGCAGGAACAGTATGAGAGTCCAGTGTTTGAACAGGAATGTTATGCTGACGTACAGGAAGACATGCTCTGAGGTTACATTCCCTCTGTGTCACGAGGCTTGATTTGTTCCAGAGATGATCAAGTACTAAAAGCCATGAGGAGTGGTTTTACTTTCAAATTTGAAATTAATATATCTCCTGTCATAAATTAATATATTGCCATGTCACAAGACAATGTAATGCAGCAATCTGCAGTGAATTCATTTAATTAACTATTGTTATTATTATTATTATTATTACTACAGGTATTATTTTACAGCTTAGTTTATCTACAATTATCATGAAAATCAATTTGGTATCAACCATAAATATGTTCCCACCAGCAATGAACTGAAACACTGTACACTACGAAACAAAGCAGCTAGAAAAGTGCACTAAAATAATACTTGTCATTTTATGATTACTTTATGTATTAGTTTGCCAATTTGCCATGTCCCTGGCAAAGTGATTGAATTTCACTATATTCTTATACTATACGTTGATATTTTTTAATTATACTTACATACTCAACATCCCCTATGAACTCAAAAAGGCGAAAGTTAATCACCACGTTAATATTATTTATTACATTGAGTTTAACTGCATCTCATTAAAGATAGGCCAAACTTTCTTACTAAGAAACATATACAGTCAAACAGAAACCTAAGAATGGGCATAAGGAGTGGAGATGAGTGAGGATGCGTAATAGCGTTAAAGACCTGGAGATGTTGCTGCTGCCACTCTCTGCAGAGGAGGTGGACATGTCCATGCTGTACATTTTGCGCAGCTTGGGCCGAGCGCGTTCGCTGGTTTTGGGCACATGTTGAGGTACGTCATCCAGGTCGTCCAGAGTGGACTGGCGGGAAAAGAGCATGGTGGCCTCTGTATATGCACTGGATGGAGATGGATGGAGATGTAGAAGAAGAAACAAATTGATGAATGGAATAATATGATGATATACGTTCACTAGGTCGCTATCAAAACACACCATCGTTACACCTCACTGTCTCTCAATTCCAGTCATGTAGAATGCTGCACTGCAGAATTTTCACTACTTTCATTGTCTTAACTCACATAACTCAACTTACAAGCTTTATAACCTTATCAATAAGCTTGAGTGATATGCTAGGTAACAGAAACCCCTTACGTGTACCATTAAAACTAAAAAGAAAAATGAAATACACAAGGCTCCCAAGTACCTGAGCATCCTTTAATAGACATAGCTTTAGCCTGAAAGCTGAGGAAGTTGAGAACAGAATAAAGAAACCAAAGAAGTTTACTTTATACCAACAAGACATTTAGTGTGTTACGTTTCACTGAAGTTCCTTCATCATCCCATTACCAATAACAAAACAATAGTGATTTTATTTTGTATATTTCCTCATCGCTATGAAATTAATTTGTGATTACACCACTCCCAGCACAACACACAATGTGCTTTTGAATTGCTTTACATGTGAGTGTGACTTACATAAAGTGCAGCACACAGGTGTTGATTTTAACCCACATTCAGACTTTGGTCATGCCAGACACGTATATATGGCGTTTTACGGTGACTACCTTCGGATGGCTATGCTATGGATCTGCTGTGAATTCTGGATAATGTGAAAATGTTGAACAGCAGTGTTCTACAGACTGTTTCGGTATTATTTTTCAAAGTCCACGCAGACTGAATGAAATGTGCCATAATGCTTCCTTCTGATTAGCTTAACTTTTTGGACTACTAAATGCGATGCATGCTTCGAGACAGTTACGTTCTCACTTGCAAACGTTGTACCCTGTATGCTACTACCTCTGGTGCTGCAGCTTAGTGCATAAGAAGAGGTGGAGGTCGTAATGAATATTAAATGGAAATATCGCGATGCATCTCAGAAAAGCAAAACTCATCTCGCCGGTATTTTGCATCTCCTCATTTTCTCTCTGTGAAACTTACTTCTAACAAAATATTCACCGTATTTCTCTTCTGAAGATACAGAATTTTAAGAGTGGAAATGGAGTGGATGCTCTTAAACACAACATTATGTCGGGTCAAGGGGTGAGAAAGGTACACATTTTGTGAATATTAATTTGATGATGTAATGAACAATGTAAGAAAGCCTGATGGAATGCAGTGATGAATGAAGTGCCCATGATCCTATCTGTATAACACTGAAATAAGAGCCCTTTCACACTACATCATGATTTAAAAGCTTTTCTTCTTTTAAAAATGTGAATATGTACAGCGTTAAGATTTTCCAAGGACTGAATTTTGCATCAAAGACTGCATCACTTTCCTAACATAACAGTAACGTGATATTTTATAGTACTAATGCACACAAATGGTGACACAAATACACATATACCTGGAGATGCTGTCTCGGGATGCCACAGAGTCCTGGCTCTCTAATGTATATCCTCTGTGTCTGCGCCGGGGTTTCTGAGAGCCTGAGTTCGAGTCCTCCTCACTGATCCGATCCAATCCGGACTCGCGCGACACGTTCAGACGCATCTGCTTCTGGTAGTACACATGGATGCTCTCACGTGATGGCACGTTGCCCTGTTGGATCAGAGCAAAGGTGAGTTTCTGCTAAGAATTTCATATAGGTTAAAAAAAAAAAAAAAAACTCTTGGGATCAATGTACAGTTCAAAACATCAGTCAAGCAATCCAAACTTTTTTATTCAAAAATTTAATTTCAGTGGAAATATTTATAGAATTAGATTTGAAATTATAGGATAAATCAATTTATTTTTAATTACAATGTCCATGTGTATGTTCAAATCTGTAAAGAAAAAAGTAAAGAAATTTTTAAGAATTCTTATTATGTGTGTGTGTGTGTGTGTGTGTGTGTGTGTGTGTGTGTGTGCCGTACCTTTTTGACCTCTCTGGTAAGCATGCAGCGTTCGATGCGCAGCACGGTGGAGATGTCGATGTATTCTTTACAGATGCTGTTGATCCACACAGTCAGGCTCTCCAGAGTGGTCAGGAACAGCACCCAGGTAAACTTGATGATGTTGAAGACTCTTTTAATAATGTTGTCTGTGAAAAAGAAGGCATCATGGTACCTTAATAGTCATGGTGATATTTGGATATTTAGAAATCTACAATGACATAAAACTGTTTCTTCCCTGAGGCAGTCAGATTAGTAAACACCCTGCTGCCTCCCAGTGCTCACCTGGGCTAGTCAAACACCTAACCCAGTATGGCTCAATACACCTGCACGTCGCACTTTACAATGCTGCATCAGACACTTTATATAATGGAACTCGTTTCTGCTGCCAGTACTGCTGCTACATCACATCACATACTTTACAACCCTGAAGTTTATAGCCCATGCTCTGTGTATTTATTGTCATGTGAATTTTTTGTCCTGTACTGTGTATTTATTGTCTTGCACTCATCTGACACTGTTGTGTATTTGCACTTTATGTAGTCTTGCGTGCTGTTCTGTGCACCATGGTCCTGAAGAAACAACATTTCGTCCCAATGTATACAAGCTATATAGAGGAAGGACAATAAAAACTCACTTGACTTGACTAGACTTGACTCGATCTGCCATATAAAAAATGTCAAGGTATTTAAAGGTGACTCAGTATAATGCGCTGAGTTAAGATTATATTCGGAGATAGTTTGATAAAGATGGCAACGAAAAGAAGCTCAAAAGATGGGCAGAAAGACAGTCTTAATAAATGTACATCCTGCCCACTGCATACAAGGCACATTTTAACTTCCGTTATACCACAGCGCTGTTGAATTCTCGAATCTGATTGGTCGTAAGTTGTTGATTGATTTTCTATAACAGCAGCTGACAGTAATTCTGGCTGCAAGGCAAATCGCAGGTTTATATTACTACACTCGTTCTAATACATACACGCTCTATAGTAACAACATAAACAAGGATGTTTATGATGGATGTGCCATATAAACAGATTTTTTAAAATGTGTATAATAGTTGATATGGTGAAGTTTCTGTAATTTATATGGCATTTTTGGACGGAGGTCTCTGTGTCAGGGTCTCTTTACAGTCAGATGTAAAACTGTTCTTTTCCAACATGGGAAAGTCCTCAGGAGGAGGGCTTTACGACCTCTCAGTAACATGACAAGCTGTGTTATTTGGCTTATTAACTTCAAGAGAGAGAAAAAAGAGAGGCTGGTGAGGGAATGACTGCTTACAGCTGCTATGAAGTAAGTAATAACAGGAACTACTTTGTTTCATGGACAACGGCATTAAACATAACTATAAACAGATCCAAACTGTGATGTGTCGTTATTTAATAAGTAAAAATTGTAATCATTGGCAAACTACTGTTGTATAAGTGGAATGAAACAGTTTGGGACATGCTGTATTAGGGGCGGTAACAGTAACAGTGCTTCGTGCAAGGCTGCATCACAACACCCCGTCACTGATTATTTTTCTATAGCCGCCCTCTTGTTTTATTCCTTCCATCATTTTTTTTCTCTCCGAGTTCTTAGTGGCTTTAATATATATCCAGATGACATTAGTTACGTTTATTTGCAGCCTAAATAAAACAGGATAAACTGACTGAGGTCAATCTAAATTATATTTCTGTCTGATTAAACAAAATGAAGGAAGTAATAATCCCTTAAAACAATGTGTCTTGTATATGCCTAAATTAGGACTGGGTTAAAGGTAGTGAGCATTTAAACAGAGATTTAATAGATACCTGGTCCTTCCTTCTTCTCCTCCTCCGAGCTCTGCTGTTCATCATCTCCCATCTCAATTGCGACTTGACCTGCTCACACACACACACACACACACACACACACACACCTTTTATGCTTTACTGAATGCTTATAAAATTAAGCCGATATATCAGTTTATGTTAACTGTGTTATGTAATGTGTGTAAAATTGTAACTCCTGCTTAGGATTTGCATAATGCACCTTCCTCCTTGTCTTTCCTGTGTTTGCGCCCTCTTCCGTATCTTTTCCAGAAATGCCGTCGCTCCTTACCCCGATCCTTAAGAGCTGTTTTGGAGTCTGTGACCCAAGCATGGTACACAAACTGTGGAGCAACACAAGCCACCATCAAATCATTGCAATGGCTTTAGACCACAGGGTTCCAACACTGGTCCTGGAGCACCCCCTGCCCTGAATATGTTAATGTTTCCCCTGCTCTATCACACCCTCTTCAACTCAGGAAGGGCTGTTAATTAGCTGATTAGTCGAATGGGATGTGTTGGGAGAAGGAAAAACACTAAAATGTGCAGGACAGGGGACTCCAGAACCTGTGCTTTAGATAATTACATAAACAAGCTTCAGAGAGCTTCAGTGAGTTTCACAGAGTCACAAAACTCCAGCCTGAAGTCAAATAACCATCTTCAACTTGGTGTCAAAGTGCATAAATTTGCCTGTGACATGATATCTTCTGAGCAATATATTTCCAGATCTTCAACAGTGGTTGTTCGAATTCAGGCTAGAAACAAAGATAAAGAATGGTATGACTGCAGTCTTTTTTGCCCCACTGGCACAGCAATAACGTTTGCAATCTGAATTACAATTCAGTATGAAGGTGCTTTCAGTTGTTTGGTCTGTAATGATGACTAGTATACAGTGGGGAAAACCATATAGACTGAACACAAATATGTACAAGACACGTACTTACAAAAATAAATAAATAAATAAGCACACCTAACCGGAATACATACAGTATACAAACCACTGATAATGATGATGTCATGGAAAATGCATGCTAACCAACCATGACGATGGCAATTAATTAAAAAAACAAATCACGTCATATTTTACCAATGCTTTTTCATTCCATGTTGCATCATCTGAGAAAGTCATTTAGACATTTTAGGAGCTTATAGACATACATTCAACAGCATGGAGTGGAAAGGCAAGGCACTGTCAACAGATACACATAAACCATAAACAAACACAAGAAACCAGACAAACACAGCATAACCTTTAGGTGATACCTTGGCTGCCCTGATAAGATACTGAAGGATAGTTTTGGGCAGTTTTAGTATAGACCTGGGCAAAGCCAGGACGGCTGAGGCAAACTTTCCGATCGCTCGCTGAGGGAGAAAAATAGAGGCAGCCAGTGTCAGAGGGAACATGTGGAAATGAGTTGAGGACTACAACGTTAACTGTAGAGTACCGTACTACAGGTCACAATTCTGCTATGAATTGGTGTACCGTTTAGTACAGGAGTATGCAGGTTTGAATGCAACCACTAAATCAGTGAAGTAGAAGGAGTGAACCTAAAATTCTTTGAGTCCTACAAAACGGTTTGACTAAACAATACTCAAGTGGCTCACTACCAAATCTACAGCACTGTACAATTCTCATTTTTTATTTATAGTCACAAGGTGCTGATTAATCTTCTGTCAGCTCAGACAGTTGTGCAAGGTTTATACTATTGTGCTTATCCCAATATGTCGTCATTTCTATAGAAACAACGTACACAGGGAGCAGGCAGACGTTCCATGCGAACATAATTTACAAACTTGTGTAATTGTTGATATGGTGAAGTTGTTAGATAAGAGGAACATCTGTTTCGCAGATGTTCCACTACATTAACTATAACTGTAAATGGATTAAAACTATGATGTGTTTTTTTTTCCGCAAATTGCTGTGGTATAAGAGGACTAAAACACTTCGAGACATGATGTTATTGGAAAAGAATCGACTTTGGGGTAGTAACGGTAACTTTGCTTTGCGTCATCATGCATCACACCAGTCTGTCTGTGATTATTTTTCTATAACGGCACACCTTCTTGTTTATTCCTTACTTAACCATATTATGAATCCTCAGCTCAAGGTTGCTGAATATAGACAAGACAGCGGTTCTATAGTGGGTCATTTTTAACGCTTTGTTCTGTTTATGAAAACATTTTACATTGTGTAAAACTATATGGCTTTAACCCTAGCAGATAAAAAAGACTGAATGACTAAATCTAGACACATTCAGTGATGAAAACATTTGCTGCTGTAGTGCTGGCATTAAACATCATCATTCCTATACTGTAAAGCCTAAATCTTCTCACCTGGAATGCTGATTTCTTGGGAGGATCATCATCTTTTTTCTCTTCTTCTTCCTCTTCCTCTTCCTCTTCGCTGTCAGTCTCAAACAGGTAATAATCTCCGCTCCTCACCACTAAAAGAAAGAAAGGTTGGGAATAGTCATTCGCTCTACAGCAAAGGCCACACAGGCAATGACGGACAGTAACAAGTGTGTATAGGTTTTACGATGTTTATTGTAAGGAAATTCGTTTAATAATCCATGGAGATAAAAATGATTGTATTGCATGAATCCCTGACTGAGGAACCAGCCTACACATGATCTGATCATAACAGTCAGGAATAGTGGATTTACAGCCAGGGATGGATTGCAAAGAAGCTTTGAATCAGATATACCACAGTGTTCGATAAAATCTTATGATCTTGGTGATGTTAACAACACTATAGACACTACACAACAAATCTGCACAACAGACATGAAAATGGTAAAGCAAGTGAAACAAAGCACAGGTTTAAATGACTTTAAGACAGGGACAGAGCCTAAAATAGTAAAGAAGATTACATTTGTTATGTACTAGATATGATTAAAACAGCTCCCACTAACTAACCAAGAACTACAGCATCAAAAATGAAGCAGGGATGGTTAATGGTTCGAACAGAACAGACCAGGAACATTTTATCCCCTGTGTCCTGTCCTGTTTGCACTGTAGTACAGGAACTGGAGTAGGGAAACTGCCTTGTGTCCTTGAACAGAACAGCCACAATAGACAGGGTTAGGGTGGGAGTGTTGAAATAGGAGCGTGAACAAAAACACAAGCATGTAGAAATGAAATCGACGTCTGTGGATGAAGGATAGAAACAGTAAATGCTAACCAGAACAGCACAGCACAGAGATGAACTGCTCAGCCTGATGCAGGCGTATGTTTTCAATTATCAGGTGAATCAATTTAACATATATTTCATAAAGGTAACGGGTTAGTTAAAAGCCACATTAAAATTCTGAGCAAAATAATTCCAAGACCAAAGGAAAACGTTTTTAATTGTAACCTGTCAGCACTGATCAGTTCATTCTGAGCTGTCTCTGTGAAAGAGAGAGTTCCCAGCCATAGCTCTTTGTGTCTTAAAGGAATCCAGACTGGAAAAATGGACTCTCTGTTTCTTTTAATGAGGGCGAGATCAATTGAAACCACGGCAAAGATTCTTAACTGTGGGCTCTAGGGACCAGGCCAATTGTTCTAATCCACTGATGTCACTCCAAGCCAAGGACCCAGTACCACCCAGGTATTAGCATTTTTCCTGTCCTCAGATGCAATACAGTACATATCTATTTAAGGCTCTGATTATTCCAAAGGTATACGTGAATCTTTTAGTAACTTCAGTGATTTTCATAAACTCTAAATGCTCTGTAGAATGTAATATGAATACATATTTACAGTGTCTTGCATAAATGTTCAGCCCCCTTGAACTATTTCACATTTTTGTAGTGTTAGAACCCGAAATTGATATTAACTTAATTGGGATTTTTACCATGATTCACACAATATATCTAACATTTAAATGTACAACATATTTTATTGTCACACAAAGGGTAATTAAACAAAAAAGCAGAAATTGTTGGTTGGTTGGTTTTTGGTTGCATAATATTCTCAACCCCCTGATTGAACACTGAACTAACATTAAACCAGAATAGTGAATTGTTATTAGGCTTCTATGTAAGCCACGGATTGTCAATAACAAACACTATGTTCAAACACAAGGTTGCACATAGATTCACTTGGTACCAGAGAACTTCAGGCCAAAGGTCAATGATCGATTTTTTAATTGTATGATCAGACTTGAGACTGGACACTTGTGTAAAGAGATGAGCAGAGATGCCAAGTGATCACTACTTGGAGTGAGTTGGATTTGTCACATGGGGCACCAGCCAGATTTACTTGACAAACCCAGAAGAGCCTTCTGGAGTGTCAGGCAGAGGTTTTGGTGAGAGAAGAATTTAACTCCCACTTCTGAAAGAAGGACTTCTACCATGTACCAAGTGAGGTTGGAGACAATGACTCCGAATGGACCATGTTCAAGTCTTCAATCATTGAAGCAGCAAGAAGCTGTTGCCAGGAGGCTGCTGGTGCCTGTCAGCCTGTCAGGCAGTAACCCTAGGACATGCTGTTGTACACCTGTTTTGAGGGAAGCCATCGATTTGAAGAAGGAGGCCATCCAAGTAATGCTAACGGAGGGCTCTCCTGATTCAATTTAGAGGTATTGAAGAGCCAGAAGGTGTGCTACAAAAGCAGTTAGCCTCAAAACCAAAAGCTCAGGCATGGGAGGAGATTGTAAAGACCATGGAAACCTATTTTGTCTATTCTCCTTGGCTAAATTTCTCAAGCTCTGGCAGACTGGAAGGAAACTGTTAAGGAACAGCAATTTTCAAGTCTTATAAGTTGTACTGAGATCATTTTCACATTTTGAAAAGTATATTGATTCCCCTACTTAAATTTTATGGGGTATTTTTGTTTGTAGATTCATGACATATGATCCTAATTGAGTCCATTTCAGTTCCAGGTTGTAACACTACAAAATGTAGAAAAGTTATAGAAGGATTGATACTATGAATACTTATGCAAGGCAATGTATTTTATATATTATTTTTATGTTACAATATAAATACAATGTCAAATCCAGAATTATTGGCACCTTTCAAGAGAATCAACAAAATTATTGTATATAATAAATATTACAAAAATTCTAATTTCCCCTCAAACAATTGTGGGAA
Source organism: Pangasius djambal (assembly GCA_022985145.1). NCBI lineage: Eukaryota > Metazoa > Chordata > Actinopteri > Siluriformes > Pangasiidae > Pangasius > Pangasius djambal. Next base: position 13,298,347 of record CM040995.1, on the reverse strand, counting down.
ATTACTGACCTTTCTTTAGATATGAGCTTATTAAATAAAAAATAACAGTACTTTTTTCCTCAGAATCATATGTGGAAAAAATTATAGCTACCACTAAAGAATAGTTAAACTAAAATAGTTAAAGAAAATTTGTGAGGGAGGCAAAGAAGACCCTAAAGATCATATTTGCAGAATTGCAGAGTTTAAATCTTTTGTGAAGTTTCAAGTTTCAAAATCACCTACTTGACGCCCATCCATAACAAGCTATTATGGACTGGCAGCACAACGAAGCCCTTCCTGAAAGTAGCACACAGGGCTACTGGTGCTGAGAACTTTATCAGAAGTGCTGTCTATGTAGACCATAGACATTTTTTAACAAAAATGTGGCCTGCATGTGGAAGAGCACCCACTGTAAAATATGGAAGTGGGACTGTTTCTAGGCTGGTGGTCTGCTGGCTCTGAGGATTGATGGTCCGCTGCCTCCGAGGATCGATGGCCATGCTGTAGATTGATCTTCTGTAATGGCCATCTTAGTTTTTGAACCTGAACCCATGTGAAAACCTGTGGCCTAAATTGAAGAAAGCTTGCCAGAAAGGTTCAAAGGGCATCTTGCTGAGACTAGAGTTGTGCATCGATACTGGTATCCCGCAGGATGCAACAAAAGGGTTGCACGGGCGGGAAGTTTTTATTTTCATGCGAGCACGAGCAAGATATGAGGCTTGCAGGACAAACATGTTCATGCACAGTGCGTTTACAGCCTTCATTCATTCCTCCTTAGTAACTGCCTGGTCAGGGTCGCAGTAGTATAAATTTGGCTACTAGTTTGTTTATATTTTGGGGAAAAAAAATCAAATAAATTCATTACAAAATATTAGTCGGGAACAAACAAAAATAATAACTGTGTGAGCGGGATTAAAAAAAACAGTCCCGCGCACATCTCTAGTTGAGACCAATTATAAACTCGAGGGATATAGCTGAGGTTGTGGAATTGTCAGAGCCTGAATTCACACACCGCACTGACAGTGTGTGTCTGGCTTTTTTTTCGAGTGTTTTCCAGTGTTCCAGGGGCAACAAAAAAATGCACTACTGAAGAAAACTTTTATGTGTGAACTATATAGCAACACATATGTTTAACATATTCATTTTGCACATTGTCATGAAAGGTGCCAGTAATTCTGGAGCTGTCTGTATTTTCTTATAAGCCTTAAATAGATTCAGGAGAAGCATAAGGCCTGGGTGATTCGAGTTTGCTGATTGGTCGGTCTCTCTGAGCCCTGTTGCAGTATGGGAATCTTTTGAATTCTGGTCAAGGACACAAGGAACACTCAGAGCAGAGGAAATTATGATAGTAAACCTACTGGAAGCATGGTCAACCCAAGGCCTCCACCACTGCTTTTTTTTGGCCTTGGCTTTCTCTTTCTCTGCTCCTACAATAAAATGGTGGCAAGATCATTAATATAACTGAATTTAAAAAATGTATCAAAATGTATCACACATACAAGTAAGTGTATTTTCTTATGTCTATGGTGCAAAATCTAATGACAAATAATGAAGTAGTGTTACAGTACACAGGCTTTATCAAAAATGAGATTTCACTCTTGGTCTACTGTATATTATCCACTTTAGCTGCTGGCCTACACCAGTTTAAACATATTCTCCTTTACTTCAGATGTGCTTGTCGTACCATCATCATCATCATCATCATCATCCTCTTCACCAGCATCAGGTGGAATTAGGGTCTGGCTGTCTGTAGACTCCTGGGTCAGGCTCAGCATCTTCTCTTTCCCCTTTTTAAACTTCTGCTGCCGGGTCTTAATGCGATCCATCCTGGGTTAAGGCAGTCACATTCATCAGATATGTTTTTGGGCTTCTTTTCATAAAGACCTAACTGGAACTACGTTTGGGATAACCCGGATGAAATTTTAAATATTATTCTTGGAATTCCAAACACTTTTCGAGCTACGTTTCGACCAGTGGTGATGCTTTATAAATATTTCTGATAGGCTTTTCTGTCGTCCTCCTTCCCTACTTTCTTGATAATGTACGACCTTAAAAGTCAAACAGCAAAAGCAGGAATTGAAACTTGAAATCCTGCAATAAAATTTAGATTTTAACTATCCAGCCAAGGGAATATCTGATGTCTTATTTTGTAACAGAAAGAGGAAATTGGCTACAACGCCAGTCAAACTTGCTCAACACAAAAATTACATGATTCCAAATGGTCAAAATCATTCTTGCAGATCCATGTATACTTCAAATCCATGTATAGTGTGTATAGGTGCTGATTCTCACTGTCTCTTGAGCTGCTCCATGGATTTATTCTCCTCCTCCAGTCGAGCTCTCACTGCCTTTACTATGGAGGCTTGGAACAGCTCTGCTCCTCTGAGAGACAACCACAGAGAAAAATGGATTAACATAAAAAATACTCGTGTTTCTGATGCTCAAGGGAAAGTTTTGGGGAAAAAGAAAATTTAGAGCATATAACTAATGACCAGTTAGTGTGCAACTATCATTTTGGGATTTAACAAAAAAATTCTTGAACCAGACTTGCAGCAACAGACAGCTATTCGTTCTCGGGACCTGTAAATTCCTGGAAGTTTTTGGGTGGTTCTTAGTGTTGTCTTTCATGTTCATAAATTTAACTGAGCAGACTCATTCACAACCTGGCAAGAACACTGTGTAGCAGATAACTGAAGAATACTAGTAAAGTTTCCCTGTAAGGAAAATTTCAGTATGCTTTATCCAACACATTTGATTTCCTTAGGTAAGAGAAATAGCTGTTCTTTAAGAGGAAAGAAATGGGAATACTTAAGAGCAAATATAAAAGCGGTTTTACCAAATGCTAATGTGTATTCAACTGCTATACTGTATATGTGTGGCAGTCTGGGAGAACATTGTGCTATGGCTGAGTTTTGGCATACAGCCAAAAATAATTTAAAACTTGGGTTTTGCTCAAAAAACTTTTTTGTCTATAACATACTTTGACACTCCAACTTTAAGAAAACATAAATATATTTACCCAAAACAGTGTAGAAGTGTTTTTTTTATTATTAACCTTCGAACCTTGCATTGGCTCATGTTAGGTAGATAGGAAGAAAATTTAACGAACTCTAAAAACAGTCAGTTTTAATTGCTAGCTTTCCTTACACAGTGAATTTATGCTTTCACCAGGTTGTTGGTTACATGTCAAGCTTCCAGTTGCAAATGGTCTAAACAGCTGTTAAATTATCCTTGATGCACACTGTGGAGGTGACACTGGACAGTTGTAATGTTTGAATACTAATTAAAAAATGGGAAATTTAGCCAACAGAACAAAAAAAAAAAATCACTGAATTAATCAGCGATTATTTCAGCACTGATGTAAGAGTGGACAGTGATCGTTGCGTGAAGAGTGACGATAAGGTTAATGTTCTTAAACACAGTGTACCTAGAAGCCAGAATCTGTCCAGCACGTATATCAGCCACAACGTGAAGGAAGTAGTAGCTCATGAAGACACGTCTCTGTAGCAACAGAAAGCTAAAACAGATGCTGTCCCAGATGATTCCCGCCTCATCCTTAGGCAAGTCACAGTCATTAGTAGAGACTGAAGACACACATAGACACATACATGTAACATTTCACACCAAAAGAAGCAGATTACAAACTTTTGATCAGTTATATTCTAAGGTTCACCCTGCAAATAACCTTGTGTATCAGAGACTAAAAAAACAACAGTAAAGACACTGCAAAGGAATTTGTGCAAAACAATCTGTCTTCTGGGTCAAGTAAATATTGTCATGCTGCATGCATGTGGTACAATAGCATTTAATGATTTTACCCTTGAAGTACAGTACGCAAACAATTGCTGAGTGAATTTATACCAAATCCAGATTTCAATAAGGAAACATTGATGGTTGGGCTCATTGGGAAAAGTAATGAGATCCATACCTGGCAGGTCCTCATACTCTTTGATGGTGCAGGCCAGACTCAGCAGCTGGATCAGCCAGCAGTAGTTCGTTTTCAGCTTGTTGATGTAGCCACAGGCAAGAATCTGGGCAAAGCAACCATGAGAACCACAGAGAAATTCACACAGGTGTCCAAAATTTGAATACCAAATAAACCCTTATGCATACGTGCATTGTACCAAAGAAACTGTCATTAAATTAGCATGACATAAATACACAGAGATGTCAGTTTATTAGGCACACCTGTCTTGTACTTATACTCAGTGGTGGACAAATCACTAGCCTGGGTCCCTGGATTGAGCAGATTTGGGGTCTGGACTATTAGTTTTATATTCATAGAAAAAGATTTCAATACTACTTCCAAATCTCACCACCTGCTGCACTACAAGCAGCAGTCAAGGAGCTCTGGTTGACAGTAGAATGGTTTTTACTAGGATGATTAATTAGTTTGCACAGATGACAAATAATCTTTTCAGAATCAGGAACTACCAAATAGGTAATTTCACACAGTATGTCAGTATACCTACTGTCCTATATGGTAAATGACAAACTAGTGATGGAAGGTACCTAATAAGTGTACCTTAGTGTACCTAATAAATTGGAAACTGTGTTTTTTTTAAATTTTCTAAACAGGTAAAACAAGAAAATGCATTTAGACGATTGTGTCTCACAGAGAAGACGTTCTTCATGGTGATAACGAAGACATTGTAGGCTATCAGGAAGTCCCAGTAGTGCAAGATCTTTTTGATGGGTTTGAGTAGTAGCTCTCCGCCAAACAGCAGGAAGTAGAAACACGCCACCAGGTAGCCCATGCAGAAAATACTGATGCGTGTTGTACCCGTGATGAAGATGATAGTCAAGACAAACCAGAACAGGTAGCTGAATATGATCACCTTCAGCATGTCCAAATACGACCTATAACACACCAAGTACCTCTTCAGAACAACCAGCAGCAAATCCTGAACTGTACCAATATCACTGTTTATGCAGTGTTATACTTGTCGAAAAGTGCTTTACTGTTAGTGGAGTCCATGTTTCCAAGTAGGTATATATGGGCAGTAGTGGCCCTACAGTTAAGACTCTGGGTTACTGATCAGAAGGTTGGGGGTTCAAGCCCCAGCACTGCCAAACTGCCAGTGTTGGGCCTTTGAAACCCTATCTGCTCCGAGTTGTTATTATTTTGTCTTCTGGGAAACATGTAAATATCTTATGTAGCTTCTGAAGGGCAGTACTAAATGCTAAGCTCTTTAAACAAAATAATATCAATTTACACCAATCATCCTGTTCAAAAGTTCACACCCCCCTGGCTCTTAATGTATCGTGTTGCCTTTTGAGCATCAGTGAATGTTTGCACCTTTTGTAATAGTCGTGTATGAGTCCCTCAGCTGTCCTCAGTGTGAAAAGATGTATCTCAACATCATACAGCCACTCCTGGAAAGGGGTCAAATATGCAGGAAAAGCAAATAATGTGCAGGAACTGGGGGACTTTTTTAAGAACAGTGGGAAGTTTAACTGCTCAGGACAAACAAGGGACTCATGAACAACTATCACAAAACATAAAAACAGTCGCTGATCATCCAGGTAACAGCACACAGTATTAAGAATCAAGTGTATGTAAACTTTTGAACTGGTTCGTTTGTGTAAATTCAGTTATTATTGTGTCTCGATCCCTCTTATTTTTTTAAATTATTAACATTTTGCAGATCCTGAAACGCGTATTTAAACCTATGGCCACAACTGTATAAAGGAAGTGAGTGCTCACCATATGGGCTGTAAAAGCTGGCATGTATGGATCTTTATCATCTGAGTGCACTCTAGCCCTCTTACCCACCTGGGTATGCGCTACATCACTCCATACATTACCTCTCACAGCCACTCAGAGCTGTGTGTGGAAACACTGATAGCTAGATGTAGGTCCCACTACTCAGCCTGTTTTAAGGGCACTGATGAAAAGATACATACAAGTGTTGCTGATGGGCCAGAATGGACAGATTCCTATCTCTCTCTCTCTCTCTCTCTCTCTCTCTCTCACTTCCTCACTGATCACCTTGTTGAGAAAACAACTCACTTTGTACATAAAAGCTGCTTATTGAGTTAGGCAAAAAAAAAAAAAATTGCATATAAGTGAAAGTGATGGTGAGCTATGGACAACACGCTCCATCCGTAATCTGATCTGTGGAAGAAGAAATTGGGAACGAGAGGACAGAAAGGATGGATGGGGGAGGTTCTGTGCATGTTGACGCACAGACGATTTGCAGCTGACAGTCAAGCCAGGGCACAGCAAAGCATTCACAACACATTCTGTTTATCTGCACTTTGCATAAACTTAAAATTATGCCCAGTAGGTAAAGGTTCCAAAATAACTGCTTCAACATTTTTAAAGCCTAAAGCGCTATACAAATAAAATAGAACTGAACAAGCGCAAGAGCTCTGGTGATAGTTTGCTCCACGAGATCTCTCTCATTTACTGCCATAAATGTATGCAGCTTAATACTGCTAAATCAAAGGAAATGCACTACGTGTGTGCGTTAGCACCTGCAGTGTATAAAGTCTGGGACGGGGTTGTGTACGCTAAACGAGGCAGCATCCAGATCTCGGCAGATCTCGACATTTTCTCCAGCCATCAGACGGACTGCTGCTTTATTCTCCTCATCAAACACCTGCCGCTGCAGTGACGCACTCAGCAGCAACATAAAGTCATCTATAAGAGAGAATGAAAGAAAGAGAGAGAAAGGAAGAGAAATAATAAGGTAAAATTGCACTTCTGTGAAAGACTTCATCCTTTCAGTTTACTGTTAATCAACACACTTAGTTAATATAGTAGTTTTGAGATTTGCCAAACATTTAAATATACAGTAAGAGTATATAATCATAACTCACAGATGAGAAACTTGGGGTTTGGCTTCGTGCGGAAATCAGGAAGGTAGAGCCACTTAATGACGTTGGAATCTGTTGAAGAGTTGGGGAATCTCCAAGGGTAGTCTGCAAAAAAAAAACCATTCAGTTTTTCAGTCAATTCAATTCTATTTGTATAGAGCTTTTAATAATAAATATCATCCAAAAGCAGCATTACAGAAATCATTATGTACTATATATTTAGATTCCCAATGAGCAAGCCAAAGGTGACTGGGGCAAGAAAAAAACTCCCTGAGATGACATGAGGAAGAAACCTGAGGGAGAACCAGACTCAGAAGGGAACCAGTCCTCTTCTGGATGACACCCAATAGTGGGATTATAAATCTTTAGTTATAATCCCATATAGAGTAAAGGCTACTGAAAGGATGTTTATATATATATATATATATATATATATATATATATATATATATATATATATATATATATATATATATATATATATATATGGGGGGGGTGTCCTGGGATGAGCGCAAGATAGTCTTTATGATTACAGTAGCAGTTCTCGGGTCTACAGTATACAGGATTCAATTAGCCATTGAATAAAGTCCTTTTTTGGGGGAAGTGCAGATCTTTAGGATATTCATGTTGGACCAGCAGACAGTGAATCACAAGTGCAGAAGCTTCAAGCAGAATTAGAGCATCAGGATGAATCAGGCAGATCCAAAGGGCGAGAGGAGTGGAGAGCTGTGGAGGTGTGTCAACTGAATGAACTTCGCTGAGCTATAAAACTCTACTGAAAGTTCTGGTTAATGGGAAATAAACTGATTACAAAAAAAATGCTAACACAGCCAAAAATAAATGAAAAATGGTCACAAGCATGGTCACAGCTGCCTTTTGTTTCCTTCTAGTTTCTATACATGTTACAGCCTTGTTACATGTAAACTCACTACCATATCAAATCACTCCGTCTAAGGTAGCTTTCTACAAACATCCAAACACAGATTGATTGCATGGACACACTCATGCTCACCTTTACATGCTGCTGGTGGGATGCCTATACAGACAAAATACTGAAAGGTGATCATGCAGGCCAGGAAGCAGCAATATTTAGGCCAGATTTCAGCAATGGCCTTTCTCCTGCGCCGGAACATCACGGCTGCCAGAGCAAAGGCATGCAGCATAGAGTAGAAGTCCATGCGCTGGCCAATCACGTTCACCGCCAAAAGAAAACATACCTGAGACAAGAAATGAGGCACACAGATAGAGCAGGATAGCACAAAACATTATATACAGTTGTAAATTTAGGGCTCAAAGATATGACATCATTTCTGCATCTGAAGGAACTGAACTGTTATAATAATTCATACCACAGCGCTGTTGAATTCTCAATCATAACACCGGAGTGTTTGCTTCCAAATTGTTCTCATTCTTCCCAAAATATGAATACAGCTGCTGAAACACTGTTGGTGACATACCTCTACCCCAAACTTGTAGAAGGAGTAGTTGATGAAGTATTTGGCACAGCTGATGATGCCGTTATCAAGGTGTTGACGAGTAATTTCATGGAAAATAGTTCGAAAAGGAGGAGGAGAGAGCTTGTTGCGTAGCCGGAAATACTCCTGATGCCTGTAGATTGTTACCTCGAATGCCAAGAGGGCCAACATCAGTAAGTTATTCTAGAGGAAAGACAGCATCATGAGCAATGGTACACAGTTACCATGCAGCCTCTGTAGAGCATAAGACAACACAAAACATCGGTCAAGATGATACAGTATGTTGCTCTCTCACAGGAGGAGCATTTTTTTACCGAGTGCATACACTCACAGAAAACACTGTGTATAGAAAACAACTCCCTCACTATGTGTGTCACACACAAATAAATGATTCTAACCCAGCTTAAGGCTAGCATTTTGTTCATCAACCAAGTAGGTTAAAAAGATTGATGCGTCACACTTTCCTTACACCATGCTGAGTTGAATCTTAGTGCTGAAATTGTTATCAGGTACATCTACTACGTAGGATTTCTGACTTTCTGTAATATAGCAAAATTATTTCCATATTTCCAAAATTGTTTCCATAATGCTAGATTTTTAGCTCAAGTTAGCTTCACTGCTTGAGCAGGAAAATTACAAAATAGACAAATACACCAGTGACACCAAACATGGCTTGGTGGTTTGACTGAATTTGAAGAAAGTGAAAAATTTGTGTAAATATGCTGTTTCCTCTAAACATTCCATTAACTGAATGAATCAAGCTTCACAATATCCAGCGAGCACCAACTGACAAAGAGATGTGTATGGATGTCTATTATATAGTTTGGCCTAAAGTGCTCCACATAAAGATGTTGTTATTGTTACATTTTTAGTCAGCACTAGTCTGCCTTGTTCTGCCATTTTTATTCCCCATTAAGTCTATGTATATGACGACATTCATATACCGTACATCCTTATATAATGTGTCTCCTCACCCTTAGATTTGGCAAAAGAGAGGGGAACTTCACCAGTCCAACCCAGTTTGCAGGGTCTACTGGATTCCTGTACAGCAAAGACTCCTTCATGTAGTTCCTCTGCTTCTCTGTGTAATTCATATGCTAACGGGAAATATGAAGATACATCCATCAGATACTGAATATGGAAATCACCGACAAAGAGTTATTAGACATGAGAATGAACTATATGAATGAATAGCTTCATATAACCGGCTAAAACCACTCACATACCATTGTGCAATTACTTGAGTATGTTTCTGGGGTAATCGTCTCCAGCTGGTACAACATTTTGCAGATGATGATAACACAAGTCCATACAGTGCAGATGCTGGAGACCATATGCCGGAACTGACTGTAGGGCAGAGCGAAGGCCCATGATGCCAGGAACACGTAGTTCAGCAGAGACACCTGCAAACATCAGTCCACATTAATCAGACCGACCCTTCATATTAAAAAGGTCTTACTCTATTAGAATTGCATAGGGTATTCAAGTATGCAACACCTCTATCTCATTTTAAAGTTGTTCAATTTAGACCGAAAGGGCACAAAGGGTAGAAAGAGTTTAAAGGCATTAAATACAGAACACATGACTGGCTTATCTGAATTAGATGTCGTAAAGTAGATTGCTGTTACCTCAGTAACAGACACCAGGATGATGTAGGAAGAGACTATTTTGATGACATGCATCTCCAGCAGCCACCAGATGAAGAGCTGCAGTTTATGGAAGTACTCCAGAAACTTCAAGAACAGCACAGTCAGACGGTCCACCACCAGGTGCCACTTATTTTTCAGATCTACAAACAGTGAGCTTAGGATTAATGCAAAATGATGACTAACTGCAATCTGAACTGGGGCTCTTTGCAATATGCACAGTGATACCTAGTATGTACATAAGGCCATATCCAGAGCTGGCGATATGTCAATGTTTATGTGAAGAAAGTTCCTCATATTCAGAGTCTGGTTATGCACACGCTTAAACAGATTCAAATTATGTGAATTGCCTGCATGTGGTTCATGTCTCAGAGGTTGCCTGATTTTTCTTGAGTAGAGGTGTCACTGGGTTTTTCAGTAGCGACTAGACCACCACTTTTAAATGCAAGCACTTTAAAGGGACTATACTATTAATTAATGAATAATAGCATATTTATGGATTTAATATTGGACACAAATGCCATTCCATGGTTTTCTTGACAGTATTTTCAGCTCGAAACTTTTTTTGAAATTTCATTTCAGAATGACATATTGTGGTTACAATAAACTGACAATGGCCCAGGTCTTAATACTGCTCCTGGCTCGAGTCAAGAAAAATGGGCTTAATTCCAAGGCCAGAATCTGTTTTAAGTTTATCTGTTTGCCTCCGTTTTAAGGTACCCTGCTCACACAAATCTCAGAGACCCCGCCCACACAAATCTCACATACCCTGCCCATATAAATCTCACAGACCCTGCCCATATAAATCTCACATACCCTGCCCACACAAATCTCACATACCCTGCCCATATAAATCTCACAGACCCCGCCCATATAAATCTCACATACCCTGCCCATATAAATCTCACAGACCCCGCCCATATAAA
>CM040995.1:13256690-13287399 GCA_022985145.1 Pangasius djambal | reverse complement strand
ACCCTGCCCATATAAATCTCACATACCCTGCCCACACAAATCTCACATACCCTGCCCATATAAATCTCACATACCCTGCCCACACAAATCTCACATACCCTGCCCATATAAATCTCACACAACCCCGCCCATATAAATCTCACACAACCCCGCCCACACAAATCTCATACACCTCACCAACACAAATCTCACAGACCTTCTTCAAACAGATCTCGCACACCCCGCCCACACAAATCTCATACACCTCACCAACACAAATCTCACATACCCCACCCACACAAATCTCACATACCCCACCCACACAAATCTCACATACCCCACCCACACAAATCTCACACACCCTCCTCACACAGATCTCACACATGCTCTTCACACAGATCTCATACACCCCACCCACACAAATCTCACAGACCCCGCCCACACAAATCTCATGCACTCTGCTCACGCAAATCTCACGCAACAGTCTGAATAGCAAGTATTTTATTAGTCTCCTTCCTGATCAGCATTGTACACACTATTCTCGTTCATTCTCGGTTATGATCCATGTTATAAACTAAAGTATAAAATGCATGGATAATGATAAGAATAGCATTGTACCAGAGCTCTCTTCTGATGGGATTTCTGGATCTGTAGCCGCACTGCAATGTTGACTCTCATCATGGATGGAGCCCTCCTCCTTTTTTTTCTCCTCTGCTTTGCTCTCCACCACCAACATCTCCTTCTCCTTGTCCACCAAGGGTTCAGGAGAGGAGCTTAGCATTGTGAGATCTGCCAAGCTGCCATCTGGATGGGCGAGTCTGTTCACCAAGAGTTTTCATTAGAGAAACAGGGACGGACGGTGCACTCGCCTGTTTATAAGAGCACTAACCTATGATGTTCACAATCATTTGGAATTTACTAAAAGACTGATATTTTTTAAATCTACAATGCTTATGAGATTAGTATCTAAAAACATATCCTTTCCAGCAAGCAGATGATCATATGGGTTAGTGCCTTTATAAACAGCAAAGAGCTAGACTGAGGTTGTATTGTACAGGCAGGGTTCAGATCATGGATGCTGTGAGCCCAGAGTCTTCATCGAGCAGCAGGGATGTGGTTATGTATGTGAAAGCATTTCAGGACAAACAAAATGTTCATTTCATTAGTTAACGGCAATAGTCAGTCAATAATTAATAGAAAGTAAAATATATTTCATGTTCTATTATCAGTCAGAATTAAGGGAAGGATCCATGACATTAATGAAAAGCTTGAGCAGCAAAAAATGGGCAGCGCTATCATAAAAGATGTCTTCATCTCAGCTGATGGAGGGACAAGGGGGTTGAAAACTTGCATGATATGGCTGCAGGGCAGTAGTAAGCTTTTTTTCTATCCTGCCACAAGCTCACTTACTTGCTCTGAGGAGACGGAATTTTTTGCTTGATGCTGTTAAAAAAGCGTTTATAAAATTGAAACACAAAATCAAACGACTGAAAGCCTAAGTTTCCAATATCAAAGTGTAAAATTACAACAGTGCTTTAGAACAAGGAAATATCATCAAATAGTAACATTTGGGAAGGAAAAGGGGTGAGGAGACTCTGAAAATGGGAGGTGCTTCGAGAAAGGGGCGTGCACATTATTGACATGCTGAGGAGAGAATTTTTTTGGAGGACTTTGAATGCAGTCAGTGGATGGAAGGGAGATGGTTATACAAAGAGATGTTACTTTAGGGTCCAAACATGTCTTTAGGGTCACCAGTGGTAAAGTATACATCATTCACAAACTAATTATATATTACTAAGTTCCAAAACTTTACTACAACACATTCATTACTACCAGTCTATCATATGCCATCATTCAAATCATTTGAGTTCTTATTCTCTTTTGGAATAGTTTCACTAACTGAGGAGTGAACATAGGAGAGAAAGAGGTGAGGGGAAAGAGAGAGGGAAGGAGATTTGAACATTCAGAGTGGAGGGTCCATGGGTGCTATGGAGCACGAGCAGTCACCCACCTATCCATAATCAGACAGATACGGGCACTGACTTTGGCATAGCTGTGGGGCCAGTGCCATTATGGATGGCAAAAGAGAGACGAGAGCAGACAAATGGTTAAAATAGGGACAGGAAGTACATGTGTAAAGCTCACTGCTTGATTATGAAGTGCTTTCTGGGTAAATAACACACACACAAAAAAAAACATGATCCTAAAAGAGAATGAAAGTGAGCAAGAATAAAAATCATGATGATGAGAATTCAAGAGGAACAAGTGATGTTTTTGTTGGGGGGTTAAAAAGAAAAAAACAGGCTTTTTAAATAACTACAGACACTGGTTGTAGTAATAATAATAATAATAATAATAATAATAATAATAATAATGTGTCAGCTCTTCACCTGTAGATGGCATTGTCCTGTTTGGCAGCCACAGCCTTGAGGTCAGTGAGCTCAAGAAAGCGCTCATGGAAGTAGTGCAGGTGAAGGATGCAGACTAGTAGGAAGGAAGTAGGGATGAAGATGCGTGTGAACAGGATACCCACAGAAAACCTCTCCAGACCCAGATCCTGCAGCCTGTATGAGCCAGAGAGAGAGACAGACAGAGAGAGAGAGAGAGAGAGAGAGAGAGAGAGAGAGCAACCAGTGAGATAAAACAATATTAAGATAGAAAAAAACACTTACATCATGTCATACACTATCAAATCAATCAAATAATATATGTGTTATGTTTAATACCTTTACTGAAAGTATGGATGCAGGCAACATGTCTTATGCTTTTATTTTAGACTTCCCAAAATAAAGGATTTCAAATGCAATGTTAAATATTCATGAGTATATGTGTTGTAATAATGTACAGGATGAAGCTTCAGACATTCTATACTAAAACAAACAGACTGAAGATCTGGTACCAAAACCTGTTGTGAAAGCACTTCCTTTTAACCAAGCAAATGCATCAGTGTTTAATTTTTACACTAAATAGATCGTTCATAAAAGTCATTAGGGAATTATCCTGGCTACACATCCATGGTGCACACCCTAGACCTTGAAGTGGTTTAAATTAGCACCCATAGCTCTGGAAATAAAGTGACCTGTGATATCCACACCAGTATGTAATTCAGTTAAGAATCTTAGAAAGAGAAGAATTAAAGAAACAGAGAGGAAGAATGAGGGAGTCAGTGAACGACTGACAGAGTGACAAAATAGTTTTGTACTATATTTTGATGCACTGTTAATATATGCAGCTATGTTCTGTTCTATTTCATGTTCCCATGCGTTCTATTAGTACAGTCCAATCAATCAATCAATCATCATTCATTCATCTTCAATAACCACTTCATCCTAATCAAGGTCATGATGAATCTGGAGCCTTTCTTAGCAACTACTCTTCGAGGAGACACTGTAATATTAACCCTGGAGGTGCTACAGTAATACTCACCCTAGAGGTGCTACGGTAATACTAACCCTAGAGGTGCTACAGTAATACTAACCCTAGAGGTGCTACGGTAATACTAACCCTAGAGGTGCTACAGTAATACTAACCCTAGAGGTGTTATTGTAAAAATAACCCTAGAGGTGTTACAGTACTATTAACCCTAGAGGTGCTACAGTAATATTAACCCTAGAGGTGCTATTGTAATATTAACCCTAGAGATGCTACAGTAATACTAACCCTAGAGATGCTACAGTAATACTAACCCTAGAGGTGCTACAGTAATATTAGCCCTAGATGTGCTACAGTAATATTAACCCTAGAGGTGCTACAGAAATTTTATCTTTGAAGGTGCTACTGGAATAACCCTAGAGGTGCTACTGTTCTATTAACCCTAGAGGTGCTGTACTCACTTTTTCTCACTCATGCCTGTCATATTGGACCAGACGTTGATGGAGTTGTCAAATTGGCACGTGTAGATGAGGGTGAGTACCAGCATGGTATACACCACCACTGACATCCAGAAATATTTCAGAATCTTTCTCCACCACTCATAGTGCACCTGCGCAAACAAAGCAGCCACCATCACATCTCATCATGCTTTGAGGTTCAACATGCTAAAATTTTGCCAGTGTTTTATTCTACACTCCCAAAAAATAGTACTAAACTATCTTTCGTTGTTGCATCTTTTGTAACTTTAATATGTATCTTTCATATTATGGAAATGTGAAAGTTTCTTAGTAAAGGGACACAAGACTAGAGCGTTTCTGAGCGTGTATGAGTGCAAACAGCTCCAGGAATGATCCCGTACTCACCTACTGATTCATCACAGCGCAGTGACTCACACAATAATTTGACATAATAACAAAGATCTACTTTGAATATTCACTTTGAGCATTCTCTCTGAGTATTTACAATTTGATACCTGATAGAGGGCCACGCAGAAGAGGAACAGCATCATGTAGATGATCTTGTACATGACGATGCGTCCTTCAAAGCTCACAAAGAAGAACATGCCACCACAGATGTAGATCCAGTACTTCACTAGCATGGCCATCACCAGATTTCCCACCATCTGCATCAGGTCATTCTCGCCACCTTCCTCTTCCTCTGACTTCTCTACCTCTACAACACAAAACATTTCTCCTCCCTCATCAGGACTCAGGACTCACTTTCATGCTTTAGACAGCATTATATATTACCATAATACAGTCCGTTAGAAAAGTATATATTAGTCATTCAGTAAACGCTTCAGGAAATGCTTTATCCTCGATCTGAGGAGGAAATACAACCAGGACATTTAGGGGATCTTTTTGGTACTTTTTCAGGTGTGCAACAGTATTTTTAAGTGATAATTTAGCATACTCTGAGGTTATAATGCAGAGCTCCTACGCACTCCTATGTGGTCTGCTAGCACTGGTCACTGAATGGTTAAAATCTCTGGGTTACTGATCAGAAATCCAGGGGTTCAAGCCGCAGCACCGCCAAGCTGCCGCCATTGAGCCAGGCCCTTAACCTTATCTCCTCAAGGGTGCTGTATCATGGCTGACCCTGTGCCCAGACCCCAGCTTCCTAATAAGCTGTGATATGCAAAGAAAGGAACTTACTGTAATGTACAAGTTATGAACAAAGGCTTCTTCTTTTATCAGTTGATCCACAGAGATGGAATATTTTTAATAGTCCAATCAAACACTACTCATTAGACTACATATACATATGTTTTATTTTTTTAAAGAATATAATTCAGGCTTTGGCCAGCTGGGGTGTTATGCTCACCCTTTTTCTCTGAGTCGACTAAAACTTCAGAAAGTGTAGCTTCCTCTTTTAGCTTGTCCTGCCGTTCAGTCAGTGTCTGACGCAGAAGTAGCCAGAAACTCAGCAAATACAGCACCTTAGGACAAACCAACAGCGAAATTTACTAAGCATACACATACATATATACAGTTGGAGACATGTGTCAAAGTCAAAAGTAAAATTTATCCCAAAGTGTGTAAGGGCACACATCAGTAATAACATCAGAATGTATTTAATATGGATAGAAATAATTTTCCAGTTCATTTCCATCATAAATCTATAGAGCAGTGAAAGTGGAGGGAAAGCCACCAAGCTCATACACTATGGGTAAATACATATTGGTGAACATTTGAAAAACTGCCAAGAGTTTCCCCAAAAATGAAAAAAATGATAGGGCATAAAAATCTAGGATAAAGCAATGATAACATACACTTGTGGCTGGAACATAGTTAGAAAACTGGCAGTCCTCAAGTGGACAAATGTTATGTTCATTAGCCAGCCTACTGGGCAAGTGAAAGCTCCAATGTGTTGCCCAGTCTCATGATTTGGTTGCTGGGAAATTGACGAGGGTAAATAGCACCAGCTAATGTAATGTAATAAAGTATGGCCAGCTAGTTAGCTAGTTACAGTATATGCATCGATCCAGACTTAGGGAAACAAGAAAGTGTATGTTCATTACCCTCTTCTAACAAAGTTCCTAATGTAGCACATTGTATTTGTGACCTTGACAAAAAAAACAGCAAGTCGTTGGTAAACGTTTGAGCTATGAGATGTTTTGGCAAGGTGGCTGTTTCTTAAAGCGGGATACTTATATGACAGTTCTGTGTATTCCTGATTCTCAAAAGACCATCTCTCGCCCATGCAAGCTAATTAATCTGTTTAGTAAAATTTCAGTTTCTTCTGTGGCTGATGTTTGTAGTTCAGATTCAGATTCGTAAGCTTGCACTATAATTATAGTACTAAATTGCATTGAACCACTGTGAAGCACATGAACATGCCAAATGAAACATTCTGCAAAAATGAATAAGCAGTAGAGTTTATTTTCTCTTTTTCTTCGTGTTGATCCTACTTGTCTGCCGGCAACTACGAATAAAACATGAATGGCCCAGACACAAAATCTGCTTGTCCCACTGATTTGACCACCCCTCCATCACTCTAATTAGCATGGATTTTGCATTTCTCTCGTTACCTTGGAGCAGAGGTCAGTGAAGGGCTCAGTGGACTTGAGGAAGAAGCCAGGGACAGAATTCAGAGACTCAAAGCTCCAGATGTACTGCAGCACAATTAGCAGGTTCCCATATGCCACCATAAAGGGTGAAGTGAGCATGGCATACTTTCTCCTGTCTCTCACCATCCACAGAGTGCAAGACCACATGAGGAGGACAAATGTCAGCCAGCTCACATATGTAATGCTCCAGGCCTGAGAGAGATAGAGAGACACAGAGAGAGAGAGAGAGAGAGAGAGAGAGAGAGAGCGACAGAATAAACAGTGAGAAAAGAAAAGCGAATACTAGGTGACGGGATCGGTCACAGGTTTATATTAATGTGATCGTTTCACAAAATTATTACTTATATAGTACCCACTAATTTATATATGTACTGAGGAAAATCCACAAAATCTACTGAACAGATTAAAGAATCATTGTTTAACAAAGAAAAACATACAATCGTTTATACGGTTAAGCTTTTCGTAAGAAGCCTTCCAATACAGGAAAATCTTCAGGACAGAGGACTTTCACTGTCTGGCTTCTTGGTAGCATGACAAACTTTTTTTTTGTTTTAGTAACTTCAAAATAAGGGGGAAAAAAAGTGAGACATTATGAATTGATAACAGAAACTAACTTGTATTGTAGACATTCGACAACATGACACAGAGCTATGAACAGAGATGTCATTCTTTATTAAATAAAAGTTTAATCGTTGACTGTCATATAAGAGGAATAAAACACATGGTGTAATTGTTAAACAATCAACTTTGTGCTGGTAACAAGGTCATCACACCACTACGTCTTTGACTATTTCCCTATGATGGCATGCCCGATCGTGTTTAATTCTACATAAAGACCCTGTGGCTGACTGTGTCATGTTACATTAAGGACAAAAACTGCAAGCCTTGATCAGTTAAACCTTGACTGGCTCACCATCATGGAGATGAGAGCGCAGACGTAGCTCTGCTTCATAATGAAACGGAAGACTTTGACAAGACCAGAGGGAGCTGCGGTCTGCTCCTTCTCTTCGCTCTCCTTTAATTCCTCTTCCTCCTCCGCCGGCATCTCCACCACCTCATACACATCTCCGTCCTTTTGATCTGTACAGAGCAGCATTATATACAATCGCTGCATCAATAAAGCTAGTTCATGTCAGAGAACAGTGATATTAAATGTATAACTTGACAAAATAGGATACTTGTATATCAGCCAATTTTAATGTTGTTTAATACAGTAATCATTACGCATTATCTCAATCTGAACCATGTAAAATCACGTTTCGTTATTACGACTGTGAAATTTCATCTTACCCTCAATATTATTGGATTGGTCCACTTTATACTTAGGGATGGAGAACAGGTCCAAGCTGACTGGTCCATTCTCTGCATTTAGGGTGGGGACATAACCAAAAGATGTCCCATTGGAGTTCATCAATACTGCCTATGAGGTAAATTTGATAGAAATAATATTTTATTCTTTATCCCTTAAACATTCAGTGGCACCCCTAAACGAAGGAAACAGCTTTTAGGATATGTTTTTTTTTTTTTCAGCCAATGATATACTCAAATTTTAAGATGCCTTCCTCAAATGCAAATCCGTAACAAAGATGTAAGTTCCATAACTTAAATTTTCTGAGGTTTTGCACTGGCAAACTTGCAAGGCTTATTAGACATATTCCTAGTATCCTATTTTGTTTAGAATTTCTCTTGGGGTTTTTTTTTCTTGCTTTCTTGGGATGCATCTTTTTGGCGCTTGTCATTTTAATAAAGCATGATATCATTACTTCAGGGTATTGATATCATGGTATTAATACAGGGTTCTAAGGTCTTCCAAAATACACTATATGGCCAAAAGGATGTGTGGATTGTACATAGATCAACCAATCAGCATGTCTTATTCAGAAGTGTTTAAAGCACAGGCATAGTATTCAGGACATTACAGTGACTTGATATGTCTTCTGACTTACGGAAATCCGTTTGGTTCCATGTAGACATAATCTGTCTACTTTAGAATTAATCAGCAATTGGACTTATACCAAAAGGAGAAGTAGAGATTGCTCGCTTATCACATGGTTATAGTAATGTGAGCTTGTAAGGGTGAACATCACAACATAAAAAGAGCCAAATATACCTGCATACTCGGGATTTACTACAACATGCACAGTGCACATTCACACTAAATAAAGCTGGGATAACATTTGGCATGGAAACTAAACTGAAGTTATTGGTACAAAAGAGCAAGCAAAAACAGCAGCTAAATCAATACTTCACATTTGTACATACCCAAGTGCGATTTTTATCTGAAAAATACATTTACAGAGGAAATATATAGGAAATAAACTCATTAAGGATATCTCAACCAAGCTAAAAAAAAATGGTTTGCCTTATTATACATGCCTCTTAGATAAAAGTAAATTATCCAACAAGGCCATAACGTCATGCCTCAACAAAACCCCCAAAAAAATATCATGCCAAAACAAAGCAAATGCAGTACTTGGACAAGTACAAGGACCAGATCAATCATATACCAGGTCTTAAATTTACTGATGTGAACAGGAATTTACATAACACTCTGGAAAACCACAAATGTTCTCTAACCTCAGTAGTGCTGTAAGCGTCCTGAGTGGACAGAAGCTAGAGTGAGAGAGAGAGAGAGAGAGAGAGAGAGAGAGAAGCAAAAGAAAAGAGTGAGGTGAAGATATTGACCAGCAGAAGGTCGATGGCATTATTGTTCTCTAACATCACCGCTAAGCTGGAACAATGAGGAGCAGCACTACTGAGAGATTATAGGCAATCACTCACACACTCGTTCTGGGCAAAAGCTTTTAGTGTTTCCGTGGAGAGCTGCAACTGTGCAACATGGCCGTCTTCAGCTGGACAAAGCCCAAAGACTCCTGTTTCTGACCAGGAGCTTTTGAGGTCCTCTTTATGCCTTAATCTGAACTGTCTATTCACACTTTAACATTCAGTTTGAATGCTTTATTGATTTATGAGCCATTGGTGTTTTAGTTTTGTCTTTCAGCTTGAGCCATGATCAAATACTAGTCAAAATGTAGCCAGTGAAATTGGAAAAAGACTATGGATAGAGGTATGATGGTATACCAGGATGATAAAATATGCTACCCGGAAAGTATGATGACTTCATATGCCAAAAAACATCCCTCGAATTATGCTACAAGATTAGTCTAGCACAGGGGGTCATCAACTGGTGGTCCGGATGCGGACCCTGCAAAGAATTTTAACAGACCAAACTCAAAAAAGCGCCATTTAGTGTGTGAAAAGAGACAGATCAGATCCTTTTCCAATTGCATGCATTTGCAAATTTGCTAATTATTTAGCTTGAGGCAGCTCAAGCTTTTTCTGAAACTGGTCCTCACAAATTTGTTGAACACTCCTGATTCTAATTCATTTAATGCACGCACTGCTGTTGTAGTGCTATTTATTATTTCATGTCAAATTTGTAAAGATATACCACAATACACTGATACTGAGTTGGATAATTATCACGGATGGATATTTCAGCATTCCAACCCTGCTCAGCGAGGACAGACTGACTGCAGACGTCCATGAATGTTCTTTAATTGGCTTGTGTGGCCTGACCATGTTATGGTCTTGGTCTGCCTGGATCCGATCCCAAAAATCGTGTCTTTTGTACGTCCTCAAAAGACGTATTAAAAACTTTCACTTTGGACAAAAGCTAGATGTTTCTTTTTGTCCTTTTTTTTGTCCTCTTTGTGTTGAGACCTAATGGAATGCATATAAGAATCCATATGTAATAAGTACGCATTACTTACATCCTTCTCTTCAGTCTTCTGCCGTGTAGTCCACCATAGTTGCCTCTTTTTTTCTGCTGTGGGGGGTGTGTTTTCTTCATTCACGTCCTCTTCCTCATTCTCCTATAAGACACGGCAATAAATAATAATAATAAAAAAAAATTATTAGTAATTTAATCTAATGCACATTTTAGCTCTGACCTCTGATCTCTGATATTTTACACCATGTTAAACAAACATCATCTGGAAAAAAACGACAATACGCACATGCATGATCTTGCAGGCTGACCTACAGACACATTCAATAGTAATACTGACATTAATTTGATTAATATTGACTGTTTCTGGAACGTCTTCCTTATGTGTCACCCGCAGATTTACACTGTAATCAGAGATGATCAAGCCTTGCTTTCCAAACTGCAAACAGGGAAACACTCAGCCCGCAGATCAATACGTTCTCAGACAGGCAGGTTTTTAAAGGACACATGCTATTGACCACTCTATAAAACCGTGTGCTCTGGAATCCTGCAGCCGTATGAGGGACAGGATGGAGTATTAATCTGTTCTTGGCTACTGAGAAGGCATGCTGGGTATACAGTGCTCAGGAATTTTACATGTCTCAGTGTATGCAGTCGTAAAAAAAAAAAATGCCTGTGGTCTTATTAATTACATCATTACGTTTGAGTGTATTGATTGGCCAGGGGAGCGCTAGCGTCATTAACTTATATAGCTAGCTGAAAACGCATTGGTTGTTCAGATTTTATGGAGTGCCCTATAGACTGCTATTTCAATATGAATGAAAAACATGACCTTGTGCCTCATATGCTGCATGTAAAAGACAATACACATGACATCTACTTCTTTAGTTACAGACCTTTCACTAGTAGGAAAAATCATTTATATGAACTCTAATAATGTTAATCATGCTATTTTAGGGATAGACCTAGAACAAAAAGATCTCTCCACCCTGCAAGCCTAGCACTTCTATAACAGATTTTTAAAAGGTTTAATAATCAATATGGTTTTCGGCGAAGAGATGTTTATTTAGCATTTTTGGAAGGAGTCTCCAGTGTCACGCTTTGTAAAGCTGTTTTCCGACATGGGGACGTCTTCAGGATGAAGAGCTTTATGGTTTCTCGGTAATGGAAAATTTCTTTGTCTTATTAACTCCAATAAAGTAAGAAAAGTAAGTCTGGTGAGGAAATGGCTGTTTATAGCTGCTATAACATAAGTGAAACATAACGTAACGTCTTTCAGGAATGTTCCACAACACTAAATTTAACTATAAATGAATTTTTAAAACTATGTCGTGCCATTCTTTAATGAATAAAACAATAGTTGGCAGCTGCTGTGGTATAAGAGAAATACAACACTTCAGGATGTGCTGTTATTGGGAAACAAAACTTCAGGTTGCAAAGAGTTCTTCAAAGTGCTACAGCCCATAATGAAGTGCTATTCACCCATATCCTACGAAATTCTAATTTAGAAAATGTACATACTAGAGATGGGATTACAGGTAGCTCAATGTTTCAGTGTAGTAGAGTTAGAAATCAAAGTATAGGCCTGCAAAAAATAAAGAGTCTTAACCGTGATCATCGGATCTTGCAGCCAAAGGCGAATCAGTGTGGCCAGTGTGTAGTATAGCAGCAGGAGCATGATGGGATTGACAAAATGATGCCAATTGAGATCAGGATAGACAATTAACTTCCATGTAGAGGAGCAGTTTGTCTTGATTATAGGAGAGATGCCAAACAATCTGTGAAGAGAATAAGAAAGAAGAAAAGTAATTAAACAGATCTTGTATATATATATATATATATACACTATACTTATTAATGCACTCATTCTAATGCGTTTATCATCATTCATTCTGCGCATTCTAATGCATAATTGTTTCTATAGTAACAACTTACAGTATGGGCTATGGCCCATAATGAGTCCAATTTAATCCATATCCTACTACAACACTTAAAATATAATTTGTCCATAATTTAAAAAAAAAAAAAAAAAAACACAATGAAATCTCTCAGTTTTTCTTTGCAATACTTCAGTTAGGCTCAGAGGGATGAGACGTGCATGTCCCAGACACTGCCTTTTGGGTGATGATATCACTTCCTGCTTGGCCTCTTCCTGCACCTGGGAATGGCTAAGTCACATGACTCTATTGTGAGGGCAACGGGATGCGGGAAGCAGAGTCTGTCGACGCCCTCTTTCAACAGTTGGGCAAACCAAGGCCAAGACTCTGTCATCAGCCATAATTAGGCCATGCATGGGACACATTTACTGTGTTACTGCAGTTACAATAAGTCAAAATGCTCAAAGAGGAGCCAAAACAACACCGAGTTTAATCTAAAAACACCAGTGTATGGTAAAGTAATACTAAACACATTAGACAGTGTTTACTGAAATTACTTTAAATTGACATGGTAGGGTCAATTTTAACTTTATTGTGGACTATACACATTCCTCATGGTCATAAAATCCACTGCAGACAAACAATGTAGAGTGTTGATCCATAGAACTGAGAGTGCCTTTATAGGGTCTGAGACTAGGCCCAAATGAATAGAGGGAAGTGAACATCGTCCAAGGCGCTGAAACTATACTTAGAAGTAATGGCCTTACTGTTTCAAGGAGAATGAATAAAAGCTTCTGAAATTGATTTGTGACCATGGAATCCATGACAAGAATAGAAAGCTACTGGTAAAGTGCTGGGGGTGTATAGAGACTTGGATTCCATTCTTACCTCAATCAGAGCATTATGAGATTTTATGGGATATATATATATTATATATTATGGGAAATTAAGGGGCATTTTAGAACATACCACTTGCATGGAAACACCCCATGGATAATATGATAACGGCTATAGTGCAGTTGCACCTGGCAGTAAAGAATAGATTGCCTCTCTCTCTCTCTCTCTCTCTCTCTCTCTATATATATATATATATATATATATATATATATATATATATATATATATATATATATATATAGCCCCTGAAGTGTCTGTCCATCACTTAGAGATAGACAGATACTACAGGGGCTATCTAAAGGTCTGAAGAAAATTGAGGTAGCTAATCATATATAGTACATGTATCTGTAGTGTATATATTGTAAGCATACTATGAAAAAAGCTAAAATATTAGTGATAAACTCAGTTGCATTGTTCATAATAAAGCCCACTCTTTAGCAGCCAGTTGTAATAGCAGATGTGAGCAGATGTTGAACAGGTTCAGATCAATGTCTTAACCACGCTGACAACAGGCATGCAGAGCCCTCTGAATGCATAATAGTACTAAACTTGAATGCACTAGATCTGCAGACTGTTTATGAAACATAACAATAACTATTAGGGTAAAATGCAGATTATAAGAACGTGTCTGATACCTTTACGTTTTTTTTTTTTAAATTTCAGATGTATTCATATGTATGTTGCATTATTAGTTCATTATTTCCTATTAGTTTATCAGTTTTTCCAAGGCCTCATAGCCCTGGCATCATGTCACGGTGGCCTGAGAAAGCCTATTTTACCACAAGATCTCCCAAGCAGTTAAACTCAACCTGATGTAGCTGTCATGAGGTGGGATGCTGTCCTGGAGGAACTGGAACTGGTAGAGGTAGAGAACGATGAGGTGGCCGGCACAGAAGATGGCCATCAGCACACATAGGCAACTGAAGAGGAGTGTGTCGAAGGTCTGGCAGAAGGACCACCATGTGCACAGCGCGAGGAAGATGAAGAAGTAAACAGCTGAGGTCAGAGAAGGCAGCATCATGCCTGTGAGTGTGGATGCAAAAAGAGCGTAGAGTCACAAAACACACATGAAACACGAATCAAAATGAATACACTAACATCAGGCTAAAGGACATGTTGACAAATCTTTACCAGCTGTCACTGCACTACATCTGCCATTACATTGGACATTTATCCAGATGTACAGCACCATATGGTCCAAAACTCTGTCCACATACTCAACTAATAACTATTTTTATACCACAGTATTGTTGCATTCTCAAATCTGATTGATTAAGTTTCTATTAAGTTTCTGACAATAGTGCCAGCCGCAAAGCTTATATTAAACAGATTCAAAATGTGTTGTTATTTGTTATTTAACAAAGAAAAACACAGAATCTTTGATACAGTGAAGAGTTTTGTAAAGATGTGTTTATTTAACTTTTAGGGAAGGAGTCTCCAGTTTCAGCAATTTGGAACAGCATTAAATAGTTTTCCGCTACATGAGCAAATGACTGTTTATAGCTGTTTTAACGCAAGTCATAACAGGAACTAACTTGTTCTGCAGATGTTCCATAACGTTCAATTTTAAAACTATAAAAGGTTAAAATGTATTATGTGGAATTCATTAATAAACAAATAAAAAAAATGTAAATGGTATAAAAGGAATAAAACACTTTGGGATGTGCTGTTATAGGAAAATAATCTAGCACTTCAGCATGGTAATAGTAACTCTGCTTCACATCAGGCCACATCCCACCAGCCCATTTTTAATTATTTTTAAATTTCCGTACTTATCTGACTTGTACTTTTGTTTAAGAAGTATAAGTTGACAAAATTATACTATATTCTCATAACTAATTAAATCAAATGGACCCCAGTCTTTTTGAGACTTAGAGATTAGATGCCATTAGATTCTTTGTCATCTGTTACCTAAAGATCTGCTACCTAAAAGATCATTTAATTGCTGTCACTGCGTAGTAATTATTTATTTTTAAACAACAGAATTATTTAAGATTTTTACTAACTTGCATTTCTCACCTGTCAGGCCCAGCAGTATAGTCACCACCACCTTCCCTGCTGTAGTGATGAGATTACCAATGATATCTTTTACTTTAGCTGCCACTCCTGCAACTATGCGCAGGACCTTCATCTTAGCGCTCTCCTTCACTTCCTCCTCCTCCTCCTCTTCTTCTTCTTCGTCTTCTACCAGACCTTCGTCTTCCTCTTCCTCTTCCGCTTCGTCTTCGGCATCAAAGTCCTCATCGTACAGCATCTCATCACCTTCTTCATCATCAGGGATTCTCTTCTCATCGTTCTCCTCCTGTGCAAGGAGGCAAAGAAATGACCAAATGGCACAACCCCATAAATCAGAGCTTCTAATTGGTCACTCACCCTAACTAAGCACCATTAACAGAAATGGTTATATGTATAAATAATATGCTGTGAGTGTAATGTATGTTGCTGTATAAATGTATGTTGAGTCCAAGAAAAAAATTCCATGAGGGAACAATAAATTAGGAACTGGTGACAGAAAGTATCACAATACTGGAAGACATTTTTATGATACATGATATGTATTAAATTGTACAAGTCTGGTAACCAAGTGCCCCAAAAGAATATATCAAAACCTTTATGTGTACAGTGTCTTCAAAAATAAATTACTTTAAACTGAAAAGGATAAAAAAAATAATGAAGTCTAATAATTGTAATCAATTATAACAATAAATAAAAAAGATAGTTAAAAAAAATAATTTTACTATTTTAAAAAGCCAATACAAAATTTTAACATCAAACCAGCCTCTTCCAATCAAAGATTGTCACTGCTATTTAAAATGTTGTTATTAATTAATTAATTTATTTATTTTTTAATATCACCATACCCGTGATATCTCAGGAAAAGGTAGTGTAATTTTATTGTCATGAAAATGAGCAAAAATTAATGTATAACAATAATGTGACATATTGACTCTGTGCAGTTTTATCTTGACAAAATACTTCTTAAAACAACATTTTTTTAGGGCAATTTCTTTCCACAGCACACTAGTTTCTGAACAGGGGATGTGTGTGACATAAACAAGGCTGCTGTAGATTAGATAACTGTGAATCTCTCAGCAACAACACACAATAAACCAAACAAGCTTTTAACTGCTCCACATGTGTGGCCTGGAGCACAGGAACCAGCACCCTGTTAATGGCAGCACAGCACACTGGCTCTGCCCGGTGAGGCCCTTTACGCACCATGTGCTAACACTTACTGAATAAACATTATAGCACTGCTTTCCTGGATACGATCCTGGATTAACCTTAGTGTTGTACATAACTGCAGTGTCAAGGGCAATTCCCTATTTATCAGCAAGATTTTAACATTCAACTCATTCAACTCATCAGCTAATTAACAAAGGCTCCATGAGTTAAACGAGGGAAACACTCTGAAACAATAAACAAATGTCCGGATCAAATGTATTTTTTTCTTTAGTTTAAGTAGATTTTCCTTGTTTCCTCAAACAAGTAGTTTTCAGTTAGGAGACTTAGGAGAAGCAGTGAGGGGCTCAGCCTATTTGGGAACTTGATGGGCGTTTTAGACTCTTTATCATCTGTTACCTAAAAGATATAATTGATAAAGACATCTGTCACTATGGACTCTGGGCCGTTCGAGCCCCTGAGTTCGGTACAAAATGTGAATGGTGTTTTCTTTCCTGCTTGGATGTTGGCACCACAAGAAAATAATAAAAATCAGCAAAATCCAATGCCTGCCACTTTGCAAACGTGAGTGCACAAAGGTGACATATGAGTTTGCACAGTTGAGTCACGGGTCAGAAGTATTTTCTTCTTTTCTTCCAGCGATTATAATCCTTGCCCCCAAAGGAGTATTCGGAGTTTCGGACCCTAGTATTTGGACCAAGTGTGAAGATGCCCTAAGTAAAGCCTCCTCCTTAATGTGCTCATTACTATATATATATATATATATATATATATATATATATATATATATATATATACACACACACACACATATATATATACATTAAAGGAAAATGGAGACACATTTCCCTTTCTATCTCAGATTTTATGCCATGAATCAGGCAAGGTGCTCTCTTTATCCTCTAACTCTGTAGCAAAATAAACATGTATGAGAATAAGTAGGAAAGAAAAACACATAAAACATCAGTATTGCTGGTAAGCATGTTGTTCATAGAAAATCTGATTATGGCTTTTCATTTTATCTAATAAATATTTCAGGAGTCATTCTTAGTTCGTCCATGTATTTCACATGCCAGTTGTTTTTTTGTTTTTTTTTAAAAGACAACTCAGATTCAAACATAGATAGGTCATTCTTCAAGCATAATCTATACTCCTAGGCAAACAAAATTGGCCAATCCCAAAATGGCAAAAATATTAATCTTTTAATAGTCTTCGTGCTAATTTTCTAACCAATGATTTGTTGTTAAGACCAATAAAAACTTAATATTTTGCCATTTTGGGCTTAACCCATTTTTTGCCCAGAAGTGTATATATTGAAAACACTATTTTAGCAATTATTTAATGGCCAGTAATTATGTCTGTGATGTGGAAAATAGCAATATCAATTCAATATCCCTATTGAATAAGCCTGACTAAGAATGCATATGCAAACGTAACTGTCAGCCCATTTAAAGCACATCTTTAGTAGGTCATTTCTGCATTGTCTGTGGTCAGCAGTTTCAGGCAGGTGGTGAATTTCAGGTGGTTAAGGCTCTGGGCTACTGGTTAGAAGGTTGTAAGGTCAAATTCCTGCACTGCCAAGCTGTCACTGTTGGTCCCTAGAGCAATACTCTCAACCTTCAGCTGCTCAGCTCAACTGTAAATTGCCTTCAATGAAAGTGTCTGCCAAATGTAAATGTAAAATGAACAGCCTTGTTTGTACTAGGATGAGGATATATTTTTGATGGAGACCATAAAGCACTTCTGTAAGTCACTCTGGATAAGAGCGCTGGATATGTAACTGTAAATGTGAATTAATCAGCAAAACATGAAGACAAGACACTTGAACCAAGTCTGATATGTTTATGTCTACTTATATCTATTAAACTCTGTATTTATATACGTCTACTTATATATGTATATATATATATATATACACTCACACATACATACGTGTGTATATACAGTCAGGTCTGCAAGTATTTGGACACTGACAGACACCACCACAATGGATTTGAAATAAAACAATCGAGATGTGATCGAAGTGTAGACTTTCAGCTTTATTTTAAGAGGTTCCACCAAAATATGGTATTTACCATTTAGGAATTACAGCCATTTTAAACAAAGTACCTCCATTTTCAGGGGCTCACAAAAACCCCTAACCGTGTATATACATAAGTATGTATGACTGTATATACACACACATACATACAGTACTGTATAGTCTTAGGCACCCTATTTTTTTTTTTAGTACAAACCTTGTTATAGATTTTTATTTTACGACTTCTACATTAATGATTCAGTACAAAAACATTGTAGATTTCCAAACATTAGTTTTCCAGCACAAAATTAAATGTTACAGCAAAATGTTTGTGTCAGTAAAGAAAGCAGCAGATTACATAAGAGACACTTTTCAGACAAAAACACATAATGAAGGCTGCTGGGTTTTGCTGCAAAAATAAGAAGCGAGTCGACAGTCAAAGTCTCCAGAAGAACTGCGGCTGCTTCTGCACGATGCTCAGTAACACTTACAGCTCATTTCCTATAAAACTGCACTAATTCTACCTGAGACTACTAATTTTTTTTTAAAGTGAAGGATCGTCACACCAAATATTGACTTTGTTTCATTTATTACTGTTTACTGCTCTTTATAGTATTTTTTTAATGTAGAAATATTTAATTTCATTATTTCTGAAGGCATCTTTGCTCTACAGCATTTCTTTGCATGTGCCTAAGGCTTTTGCACAGTACTGTATGCATATAAATATATCTTTTGCTGTATGTGTGTGATAGATAGAGAGAGGAAGAGGAAAAGACAGAGTAATACTAAATGTATGCTGTAACAGTTCATGTCAATCTCACCTGTTCCTCTGCATCAAAGTCCTGGTTGTACTGCGCCATTTCCTCTACTGGTCTCTTGTTCTCCAGACTCCGACACAGCAGCCAGGTGCCCAGGCCTGCCATGAACATGCCGATGTCTGGTAGAAACACTCGGATGCCATTTCCTACGTCTGCCCCTATAACGCTAATCAGAGAGGAGGATGGAAATCAGTCCATGAGCTTCATACTCAGAAGCTCTGGTTAGGTCAATGAGACCCTTACTATACATCGCCCCAATATCTAAAGTAGAGTTCCAATGCAAACAAAACATTTCTCAAATATGAATACACTATTGCGAATTCACAGATGATGTGTTCTAAAGATACAAATATACATACTGTACGACTATTTTTTTTAAGAAAGCTTGCCACGTTCACAGAGCTCAAAGTGTGCATCGAGATTAAGATCCCATGCAAGTGGGAGGTTTTTACCTTCAGGTTTTTACTTGAGCAAGCAGTCAGATATGATGCTTGAGGATCAAACAAAGACCACCTCAAGTGCATTTACAATGTTCCTTCATTCATCCTTAGTAACTGCCTGGTCAGGGTTCTGGTGGTTTAAATTAGGTTAATGGTTTGTTTACAGTTTGGGAAATAGGATCAACTAAATTTATTCGAAAATATCAACACACATCTGTAGTTGAGACCAATTATGAACTCGAGCGATGTAGTTGAGGTTGAGGAACTGTCAGAGCCAGAATTCACAGACTCTACCATTTCTACCTCTGTTTTTTTTTTGTTGTTGTTCTTTCCAGTGTTTCTGAAGGTGTAGAGGTAGGCTATTTAATCAAAATAATAAAAAAAAAACTTCTCCTTTAGGTCACTTTTACTCCAGGTTTAATTTGAACACAACAGATATGAATATTTGAGGCATTAAACAGATACAGACAGTGGCATTGTGTTAAACCCCTACTATGCATATAGAGCAAGATGATCAAATTGATAATGATCAAAAAGTTATAATAATGTCATGTCATGAATTTACACTAGTGGTTTGAATAGCCTTTAACAGTGTCGGGATTATACCTAAATAATCTGATAAAGTGCAGAGATAATAAAGAAACGCTTGCATTTTATAGGAATGATACCCCACATGTAAACTGTTCATTTAGAAATAACAACCTGAATACCATGTGTAACCGTGGAGGTCCTGTGAACAAACACCATCTGTGATGATGGAAAGATGGGAAGTTTATTGGAATGCAGTTTTTTTTTTTTTTCCCGGCAGCATTTTCCAGCTATAGCTTCTTGCACATCTGTGGTGTGCTACAATACTTGGATTTTATATGCCTCTCCACCCAGTTCTATAAAATCAACATTTCCCCATATTAAAAGGATATAAATATTTCTCATTAGAAGCACCAGGCTTCTCTAAAACAGCCACAGTGGAAATAAGGCTTTTTTTTTTTTTTTTTTTTTAGTATTATTCTATTTAGGAACGATTTATTCAAAACAGTTTCTTTCACAGTCCTATAAAAGCCTGTATTGAACTTTTCTTTGAGGAGCAATGTGTTTAGGTTTGCAGAGTCAGAGCTAGAACTTAAAGCCCACAGAGAAAGACGTCTCTGATTTCAATCCTGCAGAATAAGTAAAGAAGAATAGTTATTGCATTAATGTATGTTGTCGCTGAGATGTCTAAATTAGAAAACAGAATATTATTCAAGGTAGGAGATCAACATCATCCTTATGGTTTACTAGCTGGTTAAATATAATCAACGGTTACTGTAAAAAAAAAACCTTGTTTACTACATATTTATACTATATATTTCTGCACCCTGCAATTTATCTGCTAATTATATAAGTATATTTATGTCTCTGAATGCCAGACTCTGCTTCAGATCAAATAGTTTAGAGTAATAAACAACTCTTGCTCTCATGATGGCTGTACACATACACTACACACAAAACCGTGCAATTATTCCTGCAGTCAGGAAAGTGTGAAGCCCAAAAGGCTGTGTTTCCAGACTGTGTTCACCTCATAAAAGTTGAGAGTCGCAGTAATAGGTAATCAACGCCTGCTAAGTAGATTCCAGTCTAATTAAAGCCCACTGGTGTTTCCAATCAGCTCAGGTTTACCCTTTAAAAAAAAACCCAAAGAAACAACATCTGAGTGAAGGGAAAATGTCCCTACTGTGCTAATGAATACGGTCATGTTTCCATTTCATCTGCGAAGATTTGGGGGTTTTAGAAAGTCCCATTAAACTGGATGCTCCAACACCTCTAGATAAAAAAGACGACATAATCGTGGTTTCTATCTTTTCTGGTCCAAAGCGGCCACTTTAGTCTCATCTCTCCCTGGCGTGCCGGCTCTAAGTCAATTTGGCGGCTCTGTTTCCTCCCTCGCGCACGCCTCCGTGCCAGGTTTAAGAGGAGAGACACATCACCGTCCCGTAATGTCACGGCTAAATGCCTTCGTTGGAGTAACAGGTCAATTAGGGGCATAAACAGTTTACAGTTCAGCTTCCTGCCACTTTCAGTGGCTCCACTCTTAGCAAAATAAATCTACAGACACGCAGCCCGCACTTATGAGAAACCACGGCTAATTGTATCAGGGTCTTATGAGTGCCTCCGCATGTCAGATTTGGCTCTGAAAAATGTAGGCTTTCAAAAGCAGGTCAGGTGTAAGTGGGTTTAGCGCTCAGGTGGAGCTGTATGGAGAGATGGGCAGACTGCCTGACACGCGCGTAAGTGGGCTGTAATGCTGTTTGTCTCTGTTTGTTTCCTGCTAACAGCAGGATGATGCTTACACAGGCAAGCAACTCAATAATTTAAAAATATCACCGAGGTCTTTCTCACTCCTAGACTTCAAACAACCAAGGGTGAGTCAATAACTTTCCACCACTTACAATTATTAGTAGCACAGCATGCACTGTGGATGTTATCTGTTCCAAAGACACTGGGAGCTAAACCTGATTTTACACAACCATTACTCATTTTTACAGTGTTACTATAAAGCCTGTTTACTCGCAGCAATGCAAGACACTACATTCAGTGAAGAATATTTCTAACTGCAAATTCTGTCAACAGCTTCCCAAGTATAGGGTTACGCAGTATTTTCACTGAGAGTTGATTCAGACATATGTAATATTCTGAACTCTTTTGGTATACACAGCAAAAGAGTTATAAAACTCCCACTGTAACGTTTTTCTTCAGGTAGGCCTAAGTATTATGATGACGATCTGAATCAAATTTATTACCTCTGGGATAACTCTAAAAATAGTTTTGAAAATTCAGGACTGGCAATAAGGGATTTGTTAGTGAGTTAAGCAATTTGAACCTGGAATTAACGTTGGTGCTTATGCCGTGTAAAGTTTGTATGCATTTGATTTTGTCAGATTCAGACTGCTAGCAATAAAATCTTAGAAGGCTTAGAGAAAAAAAACAACAGAATTTTACTACAAAAACTAGAGCATGTTGGCAAACGGGAAGCCTCTATAACAACAGCATAAATGTTAAACATATTGCTTGAACTTATATTTAACTGCAGTCTGCAGAAATGGTGGGATTCTTGAGATATCATTAGCTAGCTAATTTTTTTAGTGTTTTTTTTTTTTTTGTTTTTTTTTGTCTACATGTGCACCGAACAATGCACCAAAAATAATGTCCCGCATTATGGTTTTCTATTGGCACATCAGACAGGTTTGCAAATTCACAGGTCAAAGTTCACCTAGATACACAATACGCAATACAAAATACTACCAGCAGCACAAGCATTTTTCATGCCCCATATCATGTCCCCTTCAGTAAAGTGCCTTTCTTCACCAGGCAAGTTTTACACTAGTCTCCTGTATCACTGTATCAAGGAGTAAACTGTAGATGTTGGATCTAGTGGTCAACTGATCAATCGGCCTGGCTGATTAATTAGACTGGTATCAAGCATTTTTAAGCAACTGGCATCAGCAGCAATCGGTAACGGCTCGAAATCGGATATTGTTTTTCAATCAAATGGCTTAAGAAAGCACTGGCATTGGAGTACCCAGAGAAGAAATGGTAAGGCTCAGTTCCAGCTATGCAATGCATTATCTGCCATTTATATGATAAGGTTCTATATAATTTGTTTGACTCCTGTCATTTAGTGAGAAAACATACATACCAGATACCTGCATAACACATACTGCAGACTCACTGGAGATTAGAGCTGAACAATATAACATCCACGTCACAAGTTCTACCTGTGTATTTGACAAAAACTAGCAATTTTTGCGATTTTCATAACTAATCTGAAAGAGAAAATATTTAGTCCATGTAAAAACTAAAATTTAACTGAATTTAATTCAATTTAATGAGTTTACTGCTACTGTTTTTGCACCCTTCACATGTGCTCACATGTGCATGTACTCTGAATGGCCAACCATAATCATTCGACTCCTTGTGCCTCTGCCGCAGGTCTAGTCCTTCTTGTTAATCATTTGAAATATTAAAATATAAAATATATTTCAAACAGGAAGAAAGATATTGAAGAAAAAACTGTTTCAGACATTTGACCTTGACCCTGTTTGGATCAATTCATCCAGTGTTTACAATGATAATTCCGACAAATATTTTACCACTCGTTCTTGAGATATCGTGCTAGCGAGAATCTCGAATGGATGGACAAACTGAAAACATAATGCCTCCAAAACTTATAAAAAGTGTTGCTGGTGCACAAGGGATGTTTATTGCAGCACGAATGTTCAAAGTTTAAGCAAATGTAATGTGTTATTATACTGTTCTGTGGGTGTATGGAGACAAAAAAAAAAAAACTAATCGTATCATGGCACTGGCCACTGAAAAACCCATATAGGCCAACCACCTTAAAATCTTAAAATGACCACATACTGAAATATATTATGGAATAGATTACCAAAATTTAGGTGACAAAATACACAACACATGAGCATGCACAGATTTCTCCTATCTCTCTCTCTCTCTCTCTCTCTCTCTGTTTTACAAAATCCATAGTGTTAAAATAAAATGATGTATCTTACCTCTCAAATCCAATTTGTCGTATAGATTTCTCCCAAACCGAACCTGGTGGGGGGAAAAAATAAAGCTCTTTACAATCTGATACATTTCCACTGCATTTTCTTCATGGCCTGATTTGTGAAGCAAAATAAATATAAAAATAAAAACTCACTGGTAAGCTTTGGTTCAGGCAAGCTTTGTAACATTAAGCAAAGTTCCAAAGGATATTTCTAGAATTTTTGCATCAACTATTTTACAATAATTATTTCATAATTAGACTTTCATATACACTCACTATCCACTTTAATAGGAAAACCTGTACACCTGCTCATTTATGCAGTAAATCCAATAAGCCAGTCACGTGGCAGTAGCGCAACACATAAAATCATGCAGATACATGTCAAAAGCTTCAGTTAATGAAACATGAAACATCAGAATGAGACAAATGTGATTTTTGCGACTTCAACTGTGGCATGGTTGTTGGTGCCAGATGGGCTGGATGGAGTGTTTCAGAAATTGCTGATCTTCTGGTATTTTCACACACAACAGTCTCTAGAGTTTACACAGAATGGTGCGAAAAACAAAAAAACACTGAGTGAGCAACAGTTCTGTGGATGGAAATGCCTTGTTGACAAGAGGGGGCAGAGGAAAACGGCAAGATACGTTTGAACTGCAAAGAAGGATACAGTAACTCATATAATCACTCTTTACAACCGTGGTGAGCAAAAAAGCATCTCAGCATGCACAAAACATCGAACCTTGAGGTGGATGAGCTACATCGGCACTTTCATTTCCTGTCAGCTCAGGCCAGTCTGGTTATTCTCCTCTAACCTTTCTCATCAACAAGGTGTTTCAGCCAGCAAAACCTCCGCACACAGGATGTTTTTTGTTTTTCGCACCGAACTCTAGAGACTGTTGTGTGTGAAATTCCCAGGATCTGAAATACTCCATGGTTGAAGTCACAGAGATCATACTTTTTTCCCCCATTCTGATGTTTGATGTGAGCTCTTGACCTGTATCTCTACGATTTCATGCATTGTGCGTCAGCAAACATGTGTGGCTGATTGGATAACTGCATAAATAAGCAGGTGTGCAGGTGTTCCTATTAAAGTAGGCAGTGAGTGTAATCAGTATGCTGGGTAGACACAGTAAGTACTAACTAAAAGACTGCCTAACAAAGTTTCTGTTCATCATTTCCAGTATTTCCCTGACAGCTGAGAGGTACAAGCAGCTGAACTCTGCAATACTTTACTTGTGACTGAAGCATTTACAATAATGACAAATCAATACGTCTGATGGTTTGCTAGTAAATTAGCTGCTCAATTAGGTGTCAGATTGCCTTTTGAGGCTAAGACACCATTACAGGCACTGTTACTATTCCAGCCTCTGATCCATCCTTGTGGTCTGAGCCTCCCTGTGTCAATTACCTCCTGCCAGCTTTATTTAATGTCACACAATCCCAGTTGATGCTCTATAAAGGCTGATGTAATAAGCACAAACCTCAGTCAACTATATTTATGTACTGCATGTAGGTAGCTGCTGTAATGTATTTAAGAACACTTTAACTAATTTGTCTTTATATCGTAATAGCAGTAGATATAAATGGATATAAATAACCAATCCAAAAGCGTCTCTGTATCCCTGCCTATCAATTATTTTGTGTGTGCGCAGACAAATAGACAAGGATAGGGTATAAATGAACTGGATAAGAAAATTGAGTATGAGATTACAGGATTAAAGCAGAGTTAATGGCTGGTCACATGAGAGAGAAACCGTCACGTGTTCACGACAAACACATATCCACTCACCCCTGAACTTAAAAGTTCTCAACTGACTGACATTTCCAGCTCGTTAGCTAACTTACTGACGTTGGCTAGTATACTTAGTTGACACAGAAGCAAAAAAAATAATCAGTGCTAGATGTGGTTAATCTTTCTCAGATAATTATTAAATCACCAACAAGGTTGTAACCAGGCTATCCGGACTGAAATGTGAGCATCGCACCCAACTAATAAATTATACAAATTTAATTAGTAGATTTTTACCTATGAACTGCTGCTGTAATCATAAATTTACTCATATTCACAAAATGTTCATCCTGAACATGTCATGCTATTCAGAGAGTAGTCTGGTTCTTCTGAAGGTTTCTTCCTCATGTTTTCTCAGGGAGTTTTTCCTTGCCACTGTCATCTCTGGCTTGCTCATTAGGGATCTTACTCTACTTTGTGACAAAATCTACTGAAAAAAGAACAAGTAGTATAAAAAAACTGAATTAATCACTATAGGCAATGTTTAGTTACTTATCAGGTAAAGAAATGAAGCAATGTCAGGTCTTGCATGGCATTATAACACTGGCTGTGTACACACTCGTCTTAGAAAAAAGGGGTTTAGGAGAGAGATCTGAATAAAGGGGCTTGGCTTTAAAGTATAAAAAAAACTCTGCCATTTCATTTAACATGTATTCCTCTGTGCTGTGTGTGTCTATGAATGTAGCTATAATTGAGCTGTAAAATTGGCACAGAAGAGTGTCCCTAAGTAGAAAATGCCTACTCTCGGAATAGCATTACTGAGGCCATTAAAAAAACATTTCTGTATTTGAACAATCCAAAGAACACAAAACAGCCGCCACTCCAAAAAGCTGGATGAATATCAAGCATATTGCCTTTTCCTCAGCAATCAGCGGTGATGAATTCCCACCCCTCCAGCACTACCCAGCTTCCTAAACCCTTCCTTGCATCAATACTATAAGACAGTTATACTCTTTCTACCATTTCATCATTTGTGGTCATTTTAAAATCAGTCTCAATGACTAATACAGTGATACTGTGATGATGATAATAATCATGTTTTGCAGTTTCAAAATACATAATATTTTATTACAGTGCATCTCCATATACTATACATGTATAGGAAATTACAATACAGTCACTGGCTTTTGGTGGACTTTTCTAGGCAACGTCGTGTTTGTGCCATATTCTTTTCATTTGTTAAAGGTTTTCCATGGTTTAAAGGGATTTATTGGTGCTCCGTGGGATGGTCAAAGTTTGGTTTTATAACCAAACTCTGACTAGCACTTTTCCAGATCTTTATCCCAGGCTTATTTTGAAACTCCGCTTTTGATATTTTAATAGCTCTTTGGTGGTCATGAAGCTGTTTGATTAGGTATGTTCTTTAACAAACAATGGGGTCTATCAGGTACAAGTATATTTATATTGAGGTCATGTGTCACTTTAATTAACTCTAAAACAGGTCAAATAATCATGTGATTTCAGATTGCAGCTGGTTGCATCAGAACTAATTTAGCTGAATATTTATGCAGTTGCATCTTTTACGTTGTTTATTTTAAAATAAATTACAAAAATATGGAAAAGTTCAAGGGGGGGGGAATACTTATGCAAGCCTCTGTAAGTGACACAGTTGGCCACATTATGAGTGTACCATTTAGGATGACAGATGCATGTTCCACAAAGATGAGTCTCGTGTCTTAACGCTGCTGTGCAATCAAATATTAAATAGATACCATTGCGGAACTGAAATAAAGAAGGTTCTTTGTTCAGTTGTTTTTTATTTACTTAGATTCATCATTTTTCAGGAAACACATAAAATCAGGTGCACTCAAAGACAACTGTAAACATATATGTTTACATGTAAATTATTATCAATCTTAGTTCATACCAGGGTTGCAGACTTCGGATGCTGCAGTATGGGTTCTAGCTCCACACTCGCATTTCATAATAATGGTTACAATCATGAAATATTAAACTGTAATACAGTATTAAACTGTAATACTGTATTCCAGTATTAAACTGCATATACGCATATTAGGGATGTAACAGAAGAAATATTCTTCTATTTGCATTCATTGTATAAGGTGTGTACAATGGAATTCCACTGAAAGGACTTCAGTGTAACTAGCAACAGCACTGCATCCCAGCTTCGTACTAGACATTACAAGTGTGTTACAAATTTTCCAAGTCTTTCCGGAAACCCAAAATCTAAAGTAAATCTGATAAACTATTATTAGGTGGCTACTGTTGTCAGCTATAATCAGTAGTTCCCTGATTTGGGAAAGACATCTTTGTTTTGAGAGTTAGCTTGCTTACTCAGTCACATTCGGTAAAACGTTTGTCAGAAAGTGATCAGGATTCAAGCGTTTCATATAGTTATGTTCTATGTTGCTGTTATATTTTGTGAATGAAAATTACTTCTTTTTCCAGGAGCCCTGGGTTTTTTCAGTGTTTTTCAGAGTTTTCCAGTGTTTCCAGGAGTACAGTGACAGAGTTCACATTTATTAATTAAAAAAAAAAAAAATGTCCAGACCATGTCCACTGGCCGTTCACATCGCAATACAGATACAGATATCTGGAGCACTAAAAAGATACAGATAGTGGCATTGCATTACTTTCCTAATGCCTACACTGCATATAGTCCCAGGCCAAGTGCTATTAAAATGTCAGCTGTGTTAAAACGCACCTCAGAGCAAGCACAGGAATCCCATTTGCAGGCGTAAAACTAACAGGAATTTTTATTAACAATTTACAAGACCATGAAGGTCTAGAAGGTCATACATTTATTAGCCCTACTAGAGGTCACATATTTCTGCATGAAGCTTTTAGTGAAGCTATGGGAAAATGGTTGCTCCATTCGCTATCCTAAAAGATATTATATATGGTCTTTGATGGTTCTGTCAAACCCCAAATGCCCTTTCTCTATCAGATACTCTGCTCTGCGTGCTCACTCTAGAGCACAATGTGTCTTTTTTGACTAGCAGTAACTTGTATTTGTGTAAAGAAATGGTCAGCACAAAAATGACAGCGGTCAGCACAATGCACTCAAGCCTGAGATGGATCAGGAGCCACCACTGGCTGAGAGAGACATTATTAATCACACTATATATATATATCTATATTCACAGGCATAGAGTGTTGTGGTGAACTGGGATGTTTGGATGCTGTCGCCCCCCACTCTCACGCGTTCACTCAGGTTTGTTGCCTTAGGCTGGCCGCTTTATGTCCCAGGGCGCCCTCATGTCTGTGTTACCTTCTGGCTCTCCCATTTAGTTATGCTGTCATATCTAGTCCCCCCCCCCATTCCTCCCTCTGTCTCAGGAGCTACACATGCTACTTTTAAGATACCAGTGATCCTGACCCCTTCTCCTCGCCGGACCTGCCTGATCCTTCCTGATGCCCTACTTCTGGTTGGAGTTCTCATCGGTTGGAGATCGCTCGCTGCTGCTGGGGGTGGCCCCACATGGACAGCCTGAAGATCATTGGGATTACTGGGGATAGTGCCGCTTGGGGACCATGGAGATGGCTTTGGACTGCAGTTCATATTGGCACTTGTACTGTGATGGCTTGGGGCTGCGATTGCTGTAGTGGCATTATGGCTGCGGTTGCCACGAGAAGTTTTGCACTCAGGTCTCCAATAAAACACACTTCATCTGAAAACTGTAATGAATTTCCTGGTTACACAATTGCACTATTTGTCCATGTAGTACACAGTTATAGAAGGGACTTATTTATAAATGCACTATCCGGTGTCACCCAGATGAGGATGATGAGGATGGGTTCCCTTTTGAGTCTGGTTCCTCTCAACGTTTCTTCCTCATATTGTCTCAGGGAGTTTTTCCTTGCTACCGTTGCCTCTGGCTTGCTCATTAGGGATAAATT
Source organism: Pangasius djambal (assembly GCA_022985145.1). NCBI lineage: Eukaryota > Metazoa > Chordata > Actinopteri > Siluriformes > Pangasiidae > Pangasius > Pangasius djambal. The sequence goes on along the minus strand of CM040995.1, from coordinate 13,257,820 downwards.
CATACATTTACAATTCATATCCTGAATGTATTTATTTCTGCAAAGCTGCTTTGTGACAATGTCCATTGTTAAAAGTGCTATACAAATAAAACTGAACTGAATTGAACTGAATCTAATATGGATCATCACACAACCATAAACCTGCGTCAGCTCGAGTGCACACTGCCATTAAAGCAAAAAGCGGACATACCAAATACTAAGACACTCTGAAATTCATGTAAATATTCTACTTTTCACTCAAGTTGTTGCTGATAATATCATTTGTATTTGAAAAAGAATGCCACACAGAAGCGTGTGTGTGTGTGTTACAAAGTGACACTGTCTGTAAAGTCTGCAAAATTATCTTTATCAGAACTTTTGCACCAAAAATTGCTCAAGTAACACCTCTGTCATGGTTTTGCAAATGTTTCCTGGTTAATGCCTTAATGGCTTAGTTGGCACTGCAAGGACAGAAATGTGGACCAAAAGGGTGTCATGTTATCAGAGCATCACACACACACACACACACACACACACACACACACATACACAGAGCCCACAGACTGTGGAGCGATGTTCCCACTTCAGCTCTTATATGTGTTCCTTCAAATACAGTGCTACTCCACATTAATACTGTCAGTGATACTTATTTTAATGCTTGAAAAATAATGAATATCACACTGCATAATAAGTCACAAAGCCACAATAAAATTATATCCTGATAATATTCATCAGCTGAGCTCTTTATTGATAAAGAAGCCATATGCAAATGCATGACTTTTCATAAAAATTGTGAGATGATTATTCTCTCCATTCTCAGGAGTACTTCTGTCTAGACGTTTAATAGTGTTTTATAAGCTTTTAAGAGTCAATTATCAGCTATAACTACACTGCCCTCCAAAAGTTTGGAAACGCCTGAACAAAATAGGGTTTTTGGGCAATATCAGCATATCAAATCCTCTTTAGTTAGTGACCATTTTGCATTGATAATAAGGGACAACACAAACTATGAAAACATATTTTATTAAATAAAAAGTTTATGAACATAAACATGAACATAACATAGAAAAATACTCAAATTTTGGATTCATCAAAGAAATCCCCATTAGCAGCTATTACAGCTCTACATACTCTAGGCATCCGAGCCGGTG
>CM040995.1:13245306-13256590 GCA_022985145.1 Pangasius djambal | reverse complement strand
GGAAGTGTCCAACCAGTGTGAATCATCTTTGGGCAATCCTCCAGGAGGCCTGGAGTAATATATCAAGTCAATGTTTGAATAAACTGACTGCTCGGATGCCTAGTGTTGTCCCTTATTATCAATGCAAAATGGTCACTAACTAAAGAGGATTTATGCTGATATTGCCCAAAAACCCTATTTTGTTCAGGCGTTTCCAAACTTTTAGAGGGCAGTGTATATACTTCTCATAAAAGCACAATGATTGCTATAGTCTCCCTTCCTCCTTAAGTGAATATTATTTATTTCAATGAATAGATTTATTTTTTGCTAACGCCTGTGTGAATGTTAACTGTAGTTATATGACCTAGCGTTGTGACAATAAGTTTAAGATTAAACAATGCACTGTCTGTATGAATGGACAATTTGCGTATTAGCAACCATACTGGATGTAGTAGAAATTAAGAACAAAAAGTCTGATTCCATTTCAAATATCAGCTGGTTTCAACTGGCTTGGACAGCTAGCGTAGGGCCTTTCTCTGAAAACTTTGCGTGCTACACTTTATATATACACATATTATATACTGTATTTCCAGAAAAACAGAACGTTTGTTTGTTTGTCAGTGCAAAACACAATGATGAACTGCTTCCATGTGCCATGTGTGCGTATGTTTGCACGTTCACGTCTGAATTCATCCAAGGCCCTGCCTGGCATACAGGTACTGGATCTATTCTTCTGAACTTCCCTGAGGCATCAGCTGCACTAAACAGATGTGACAGCCTAATCTGCTTCCTGTCATACCCTTTAAAAGCAGAGTCGTAGATATGATCGGAAATGATTAGAAACTGCTGAATGCTCCTAAAAATAGCATTAGACACAGCATTCATTTCATTTGTGAAATAAATAAATCTACTTGGCTTAATTCTATCAGATAAAACACCTCAACAACAATGCCCTCTCTGTATCTATGGACAATGTGATAGGAATCCACGTGATTCCATATGAATGAAGTCAAAAGAAAAGTTACGAACACTAAATCCTGCCCCTAACCCTAACCTTGCATCTGACATGATTCATGCAGATTGTTGTCTCAAGATGTCTTGTGTTATCGTGTTTGATATTACCAAAAAAATTATGAGCACTATAATAGTTTTAGCCTAAACAGAAACAGATTTCCATTTGAGAATTTGAGAACTGAATTTGAGAATTTGAGAACTGTGAGAACTGTTTATTCCACATTATACCACAGTACGGTTGAATTCTCAAATCTGATTGGTCAGAAATTGTGCATTAATATACGTCAATTGTTTATGTTACAGCTGGAGCTACTGCCCAAGCTGTGCAGTTATACAAACATAACGCACAATTTCTGACCAATCAGATTAGAGAATTCTGACTCTGACTGTTACAAAGCACTGACACTGGAGACTCCTTCCAAAGCTGCTAAATAAATATCTCCTAACAGGTATCTTCACATCAACAATTACACGTTTTAATCTGCTGTGAAGCACCTGCCATACATGTCCATGTGTAGGTTTTTTACTATAGAAACAATAATATAAGAGAATGAGTGCATTAATATAAAGTTTATATTACAATGACCAATTAGAATTGAGAGTTCAATGCAGCTGTGGTATAAAAATAATTTGTCTCTTTTTTGATGAGAAAACATTTTTCACAAATTACCAAAAATTACACCACTTTTTTTTTTTTTGTAAACTGCTAAGTGCAGTCTTAATACTTTAGAAATTAATGGATCTCTCTGTATAAATCCTCTGAGTATACCTATGTGATTTTGGGTCATGCTGAAAAATATGTTGGACTCACAGTTGAAGCCGGGATCGATGTTGTTTCTGGCTAGCAGACTGTTGACAGTGATCTGGTAGATGATGTGGAACAGGAGGAAAGTCAGACTGGTGAGACACAGCGACTTCAGCAAGCGCCCTGTGTGGCCTGTAGGACACACAACCACATTAGCATCAAAGACTAACTGAAATCAAATCAGATTACACTCCCTCCCAAAAAAGCTTCAGGTATTTACTGAATAACTGAATCAGAGAATAACACTGAATTAAACGAATTGTGTCAATAACATTGCAGCGCTGTAATTGTAGGACTTCAGTCAGATTAATCAGATTAATAAAGACTCCTATTTGTTCTAGTCCAACAAGACAAACAATGTATATGTTTGGAAATTACAATACAACGAGGTCATACAGGCTTCAGAATGGCTATATAACTCTGTGTAAGTGTTGAACAATGCTTTTTGGACGAATGTCCACATTGTGGCTGAGCAGGAACCATAAAGAGACTAGGATCAGGTCGATGTGAGGAAATTATGGTTATAAATCATGATGGAATGCAACCTAATGTGGTTCAAATGAAAATACGGATGTTTTTTTTTCCCTCTCTCTTTTAACAGATACAGCTGCCAAGTGTATGGCTTTTATAGTACACCTACAGCTATTCTGAAGCCTAATGATTGTTACCCTGTTATATCCACTGTGTATGTGTGCATCCCCCATTTTCCACGGAATAAGCATTGCTGGTGTTCATTCTAGAGCTTATAAGCCTAATCTATATGCTTCTTTTTCTCTTCAAAATATCCGAGCTTAAATCAGGTGCTATTTATATTTGGTCATTTAGCAGACGTCTATACTCAAGGCGACTTACAAGTATGGACGAATGAGCAGGTGATGGTTAATGTGCATGGGATTTGAACTCATAATCTTCAGGTCACAAGCACAGAACCTTACAGCTGAACTAAAATGGCAGAACACTTCAATTTCTCGCATTGCTAAATATAAATCGCCAGTGTAGGTATCAGAGTTAAAAATACAAAAACCAATACAAATATAATACACATCTGATAAGGGCATTTCTCTAAGTAACCTACTATCGCATAAAACCTCACACTGGCAGCAATAATCAATGAGACGGAAATGTATACTTTCGCCGTTCATCGTTCGAATGTACAGAGATTTGCGTAATAAATATTCAGCAGATTCACTTGTTTTTTGTGAAGCGCAGCCTTGCAGCCTCTTTGACCAGCGTATCAGTTTCAGGCCTTGTCTGTGCTTGTTCTCACTAATAAACCAAGAGCACTAAACAATTTACTCATTTCCCCTTCAGTCCGCCCCTGGCAGTCAGAGAGGATGGAGAACACTTGTTCATATGAAGCTGTTGGAAGAGAGAGAGAGGGAGAAGCCTGCAGCGGTTCAAATTCTCTGCTAAAACTCTCAACCACATCATAGTGCTCCAGATGCCGTCCAGAAAAAACAAAAGCGCAAACGATTAGGAAAATATCAGAACTTGGCCATGTTTTTAAGTGTTGAAAACGAGACTTTTTTGCACTGTTTTATGTCTGCTAAGTCATTACATTTAGATTTAGATTTACTTAGCAATGCACGCTGGGCGGTGTGATGAGCCACAGCACGCAAGTGGCGTGCCGGTGTGCCCCCGACAACACACACACACACACACACACACACACACACACACACACACACACACACACACACACCAAAGTGCATTATTATTTTCTTATAACACCACGGTCTGGAGTGTTTGTGTGTGTGTATTCTGCTTATACCACAGCACTTTGCCAATGATTACAATGTTTAATTTATTAATAAATGACATGTTTCACAGTGTTATGGTTTATAGATTTAATGTTGTGGAAAGTCAGAGTGACAAGTTGGTTCCTGTTCTCACTTATGTTATAGCAATGATAAACAGCCATTCCTGAACTAGCCTCTCTCTCTCTCTCTCTCTCTCTCTCTCTCTTAAATAAATGTCTCCTATAAAAATGTCACCACATCAACAATTATAGCTTTTACTTTGTTAAACAACAACATTTTTTTAACCCTTTTATTATTAGTCTTAAATTATGCAGAGTGTCTGCCATTCAAGTCCATGTTTATGAGCTGTTACTATACAAACAATAACACGTCAGACCAATAATCTATTAACATTAATCTATCATTCACATTACGGCTGGTACTATTACCCGAGCTGTGCTGTTATATAAATATGCAAAAATAATGCACACCTTCTGACCAATCAGAATCAAGGATTCTGAAAAAAAAAAGAATAACATGTAATAATTTCCATTTTGAGCTGAAACATACAGGACCACAGTAATTTTCTTTCCAAATACAATAAGATGTTGGTTCATTCAAACAATTTAAGTACTTTTAGAAAGGGTGTCAATAATTCTGGATAATAATTTTGTATATAACTTTTATGTGTAAGAAATTACAATTCAATAATACAAGAGAGATATATGTCAAATTATATCAATGACACTTGACTTATCAAACATTTAACCAAAGTGTGTATGTTGTCTATAAAAGCTTGCTCTCTAAGGACAGTTAGTATTTCATTATCTTTTCACCTACTGCGTTACAATCTTTACAAACGATCAGGCTACATCATTAGAGCTGTTTTGTTTTTGTGTTTGTTCGTCACTGGGAAGCATGATGACAAAATGCTTCCATGTGTCATGTGTGTGTGTTTGCACGTTCAGATCTGAATTCATTCAATGCCCTGCTTAGCGTACAGGTACTGGATCTATTCTGCTGAACTTCCCTGAGGCATCAGCTGCACTAAACAGATGTGACGGAGTAATCTGCCTCCTGTCACAACCTTTAAAAGTGCAGACAAGATCAGAAACTACTGAATGCTCCTTAAAAATGCTTTAACCACATCATTTTCTTTGTGGAGTAAGTAAATCTATTTGACGTCACTGTCCTACCGTTTGATCTAACTGCAATATGTCATGCTGAATTGTATGTTTTGGGTTGTGAATATACTCAAAAGACTATGGAATGCCATCTGAGGCCAAAATTAAATATAGAAATATTCATTTTAATTAATACTATTATCCTTTTAAAGTCCAAAGTGTTTGTTTTTTTTTCAGCAAGACCTTAATCGGAGACACTGCTTATCTCAAGGACTGAATTTTTTTATGGATAAAGTTATGAATGAACTTAAAGTGAGCTGTAAGCGTAGCAGATGAGTGTTCGGTCAGCTTATCCTTAAAACATGTTTTCTTCACAGAAGAGCACATTGAATTAACGGAAAAATTATTTTATTCATTCAACAACTCAAAACAGTGAATAAAAAGCATGATAAAATAAGCTACGTCTCATGCACACATTAACATTTCATAACCTCGATTGAGTATCTTGGGGTGTCATTAATTTGTGCACACAAAGAACTGGAACACAAGTATTTGGCTTTAAAAGCAGTGGGCTAGATGTTATTGTAAACCCCGTATCAGACACCTCTACTCAACCTGTAGCCTTGTCTTTCCTATCTCGACTTACACTCATCGGTCACTTTATTAGGAACACCTGCACACCTGTACATTTATGCAGTTCCCAATCAGCCAATCATGTGGCTGCAGCACAATGCATAAAATCATGCAGATACAGGTCAAAAGCTTCAGTTCGTGTACACGTCCAACATCAGAATTGGGAACAAGTGCGATTTCTGTGACTTTGATAATGGCACGGTTGTTGGTGCCAGATGGGCTGGTTTAGGTATTTCAGACTGCTGATCTCCTGGATTTTCATACACGACAGGCTCTAGAGTTTACACAGAATGGTACGAAAAACAAAAAACACATCCTGTGAGAGGAGGGTCTTCAGGCTGAAACACTCTAAAGATGAGAGAGATCAGAGGAGAATGACCAGACTGGTTCAAGCTGACAGGAAGTCTATAGTAACTAAGCACTTTTTACAACCAATGTGAGCAGAAAAGCATCTCAGAAGGCACAACACATTAAACCTTGAGGTGGATGGGCTAGAACAGGAGAAGGCCACATCAAGTCCCATTCCTGTCAGCCAAGAACAAGAATCTGAGGCTATCATGAGCACAGACTCACCCATACTGGACAGTTGAAGACTGTGGAAGGAAAAAGGAAAAAGTGAAAGTGAGGCAACCCATACTTAGAATTTGTGCTCTGCATTTAACCCATCCAAGCGCACACACACACATGGAGCAGTTGGGGGTTCGGTGCCTTGCTGAAGGGTCTTACCTCAGCCATGGTATTGAGAGTAGAAGAGAGCGGTGGTCATTCACTACCTTCACCTATAATCCCTGCCGGCCTGAGACTCGAACCCACAACCTTTGGGTTACAAGTCTGACTCTCTAACCATTAGGCCATGACTGCCCCTGGTCCAGAAGGCCAGTTTTGGTGAGTCTGTGCCATGATAGCTTCAGATCCCTGTTCCGGGCTGACAAGAGTGGAAACTAATGTGGTCTTCTGCTGTTGTAGCCCATCCACCTCAAGATTCAATGTTTTGTGTGTGCTGAGATGCTTTTCTGCTCACCATGCTTGTAAAGAGTGATTATTTGAGTTACTATGTCCTTCCTGGCAGCTCGAACCAATCTGGCCATTTTTCTCTGACCTCTCTTATCAACAAGGCGTTTTCACCCACAGAACAGTTGCCGACTCAATGTTTTTTGTTTTTCGCACCATTCTGTATAAAGAGCCTGTTGTGCGTGAAAATCCCAGGATGTCAGCAGTTCTGAAACACTCAAACCAGCGCATCAGATACCAACCTCCATGCCACAATCAAAGTCACAGAGATCATACTTTTTCTTCATTCTGACGTTTGAAGTGAACATTAGCTGAAGCTCCTGACCTGTATCTGCATGATTTTTTTGCAGTGTGCTACTGACACATGATTGAATGATTAGATAACTGCATGAATGAGCAGGTGTACAGGTGTTCCTTATAAAGTACACAGTGAGTGTGTACTGCATGTCTAGGTAAAATTACATGCAAAAACATACCAGTGTATTTTGCGCTCTGCTGTTTGGTATAATTTTAGACTACACACCCAAAATCTTTTCCTCATTCTGTCCATGCCAGCAGTAAGGTTCAAGAAAGTGAAAACCAGTCATTGAAGCTTTCCTAGCATCATCAAACAGACGACAGTTTGCATCTGTCACCAATAAACACAAACAAACCCAGATCCTCTAAAAGGGCCAAGTGCGCCATTAGCAAAACATGACTCAGAACTCACATTACTCATTCAACATTTACAGAATATAACTTGGAACAGAGAAGAAGTGAACACTTGTTCCAGGTATGAGTGCTGTCATTCAATACGAGACACACCAAGTCTCGTCTGAGTGCAAAGTAAACACTATACAGTACAGTAAGTGCATGTATGTGTTTTCATTGATTTGTGATTTACAGAAACCTACATACTGGATTCACGTATCCTACTGATTCCTAGTGGAAGCCTTAATGAAAAGGCAATGCATGGGTAGACGATAACAAACCCTGGTTCTAATATTGCTAATTAAGCTTCTCAGATTTCCATAGAAGAAATCAATAATATATAATAACAACTATACCAGACTTCAAAGATCTATGAAACACCATGCAGGAAGCACATTTCCTTTACAATAAAGGCAGGTCTCTTTAACTATTGATGAGGGAGTAAGTGGTCCACTTTAGAACCTGCTATCCTCCTTCTCTCTTCTGAAGCTATGAGAGCCAGTGCAGTGATGTCCCTGCCCTTCCTCTGACCCATCTGAACACTGCATCTTTCAGCAAGACACACATTCCTCCACGGCCGAAGGCTTAAGCTGCTATGATCTATCTACTCTATATTTAATTCATCCGTAATATAAAAGAGAACGTTTGCTTGATGATGTGTGTTGTTCAAATTCTAATCATGAATGAGTGTGTGAATGAATGAAAGTGTTTTACTCCTTTGTCTTCCCCTTCAGATGTCTCTGAGTATCTACAAATACAGTTACACAATTACTGCTAATTGGAAAATAATCAACAACGGGGTGGTAAGCTGCTGCCCAAAGCAAAGAGGAGTTACTGTTACCACCCTGAAATGTATTCTTTTCCAATAACAGCAACCAAAGTGCTGTATTCCTCTTACACCACAGCAATCTGCCAAAGATTACAAATTTGAATTCATTAATGTCACTTTTAACCATTTATAGTTGCATTTAATGCTGGGGAAGCAAGTTAGTTCCTGTTAACACTTACTGCATTTCACTGGCTTAGTACATGTACTTTGAACAATGACAGTAAAGTTGAATCTAATCTAATCTAATCTAATCTAATAAATCAGCTACAGTAATTCCCTCACAAGACTCTCCTGAAACAAAATAAGACTAAAAAAAAACACTGCTTGTCATGTTATGTAAAGTGCTAAATCCTGAAAACTCTCCTATGATGGAAAACCTATAATCTTCGATGTGGTGACGTTTTTTTGTTAGACATCTATTTAACATTCATGGAAAGAGTCTCAGTTGTAAGCAATTTGTAACATTCACGGGGCTTTGAGAAGTTTATCAGCACAAGAAAGTCTTCAGGACTGAGGAGCTCATACGCTCTCCGTTTTCTCAGTAAAATGAGAGAGAGAGAGAGAGAGAGAGAGAGAGAGAGAAAAGAGATACTGGTGAGAGAATAACTGTTTATCACAACTATAATGTAGGTGAGAACAGGAACTAACTTGTCTCTTACTCATTGGTTAAGGCATTAGACTACTGATCGGAAGGTCACGCGTTCAAATCCCAGCACTGCCAAGCTGCCACTGCTGAGCCCTTGAGCAAGGCCCTTAACCCGCCACTGCTTAGTTGTATAAATGTAGAATGAAATGTCCTATCACTTCTGTAAGACACTCTGGATAAGGGCGCCTGCCAAATGCCATAAATGTAAATGTAAATGGACGTTCAACAACATTAAATCTGACTATAAACTGTTAAAATGTGCGGCATTATTCCCCCCTGAAGTGCATTATTTTCATATAACAGCACGGTCTGCCATGTGTAATTCCTTACTTACTCAACACTTTCTGACCAACCAGTTTCAAACATTTAACAGCACCGTGGTATAAGCAATACAATCTTTTCTGTTAGGCGTATTCTCTTTAAGTGCTCTAAACAATAAATAAGGCTTTCAAGTCCTGTATTCAGCTGCATTAAAGGCAGACACGCCACTTTTCTTTATACACAACCACAATATCATTAGCATTTTTAAGCCCATTGGTTTCTTTTCACAGGCCACTTAGTAGCAGGGTTGAGACGGATTTCATCCCAGCATTGGATTTGTGACAGTAGACATGAATTAGAGTAGCTCTTACTCTTCACGGTTGTGCTGGAGGGCTCGGGGAACAGCGGGATGAGGAGGAGGTAGATGAGGTAGACGAAGGAGAGCCAGTTGTACCTGAAGAAGCATGCTACAGAGAAATGGGACACACACATACACAAAACCAGACATATGGTTAGGAAAGGCCTCATATAACCTGCAAATGCAATACATACAGATAGGTGACAAATTATTGGCTATCAACCCAATTGAACACATAATGGAGATTTTGGAGCAAAGTGTTAGACAGCGCTCTCCACCACCATCATCAAATGAAGGAATAACTTTTGGAAGAATGCTGTTCATCCCTTTAGTACAGTTCCACAGACTTATAAAATCTGTGCTAAGTTGCACTGAAGCTTTTCTGGCAGCTCGTGGTGGCTCAACACTTTATTAAGACACTTTATGTGGGTTTTTCTGTTCATTTGTCACCTGTCTGTACAGAGCAAGAAGCTATGAGAACATAAGACGTACTGGGTAACTCCGACATTCCCGTCCAAATCCATCTTGCAAAAAGATTCAAAATAAGACTTAGATATGAAATTAAAATCATCTAGACATAGCATCATTTACAAAATGAAATTTTTCTCATGCTCTGCTCGCTACTTAAGCTGTGGTACCTTGGAAATGCTATGAGAGCTGAAGATTAAAAATTTACAGAAAAATATATTTAATATATATTTAATTGAAATATATTTCATTACTGCCATTTTTTTAAGGGAAAAAGATCAATGAATACAAATTGCAAGAATTAACACTTCAAAGATTTAATATTTTACTGTGCATACTGGTGAAGCAGCATATAAAGCAGGCCTACTTAACTCCTAAATGACTCACTAAGTCATGAAAAACAATGACAGAGACGCGTAAGGCAGACGTCCAAATGTTACTGTGTAGCGTTTGAATGAAACAGTGCGAAAAGTGTGAAAACTGCTTCACAGATTGGTGCAGCAGCCTGGGAAAACTTTCACATAGTGAAATTTTGAAAATTTCTACTATATACTGAAATATGTTTCTCTTATGCATGTGTCTCAACCACTTCTATCTAGCATTTTAAAGTCTGGTTACCCCCAAAAGTGAAAAGTTAACATTCTGATTGTGTCAAAGAAGCATCATGGACATTTAGACAGCTGGTCTCTGATTACAAACTGAATTATGTCCATTTCACTATAGCACCTAGCTATCCAACAACGTGTTCATATCGTGATATTCACTGTGTGAGGAAATCACACTTAGCTAGCAAGGATTCAGACATATTGACAAACTGCCTGTTTTTACCAGAGTGTTTGATAAACTGGCTACTTATCCACCATCTTTGCAGCCTAAAAGTAAATTACAAATAAATAAAAAAGCAAATAAAAACATGTCCAGGTCATGAAAAGTAAATTAAAGAATAAATAAAAAAATTTCCAGATTGTTTCGGTGAAATATTATTTATGCCTGAGGTATCAAGGTACAGTACATTATAAGAAAAAAGAACTTCAGGTCAAAAACTTTTTTTCTGTTTTTATATATTCAACTGTCCAGTTTCTGTGAGCCTGTGCCCACTGTAGCCTCAGGATCCTGTTCTTGGCTGACAGGAGTGGACCCCGGTGTGGCTGTTGTAGCCCATTCACCTCAAGGTTCGACATGTTGTGCATTCTGAGATGCTTTTCTGCTCAACGCAGTTGTATTGAGTGGTTATTTGAGTTGTCGCAGTCTTCCTGTCAGCTCAAACCAGTCTGGCTATGCTTCTCTGACCTCTCTCATCAAGAAGGTGTTTGCAACCACAGAACTGCCACTCACTTGTTTTTGTTTTCCCCGCACCATCCTGTGTAAACTCTAGAGACTGCTGTGCGTGAAAATCCCAGGAGATTTTCTGAAATACTCAAACACCAACAACAATGCCACAGTCAAAGTCACTGAGATCACATTTTTCCCCCATTCTGATGTTTGATGTGAACACTAACCGAAACTCTTGTTCTATGTCTACATGTTTTTATGCATTGCACTGCTTCTACCTGACTGGATGATTGGATATTTGAATGAATGAGCAGGTGTACAGATGTTCCTATTAAAGTGACTTGTCAATCTATACTGTATATGCACACTCCCATCCTGCAAACTGTATTATTAATATTTATTAATGTGAAAAACCTTCTGGATACTTATATGAGTGTATGAAAGGTTTGCTGGTG
>CM040995.1:13224424-13239237 GCA_022985145.1 Pangasius djambal | reverse complement strand
TTTTTTTTTTTTTTTTTTTTTTTTTTTTTTTTTTTTTTGTCTACTCACCTGCTGCCAAGCAGAAGGGCAGCAGCAGTCTGAAGATCAGTTCACACACCACCTCAGACGCCATCGCCTGGGAGCCTGCTCATCAGAACCAGAAGTCAGAACCAAACTTGTGCAATTCCGGACAGAACTATCCGTCCCGCACTCTCTCTGCTCCACTCCCGCATCATGCGGGCATGCGGGAGCCGCACAAGTGGCGCGCGCAAATGATCTCCTCAATCTTCTTCTGCTTCTTATTATTCTTCTCCTTACTATTATTATTCTTCTCACTTCTGCTTCCCAGTTCCAGTCCGCGATCCAGCTTACCAGTCGCAGGATTTTGTCCCAGGATTTATTTTTAATAAATAAAAAACTAAATAAAAATAAAAAAAGAAGAAGAAGAACAAGTCACATTCTGCTCTGTAGGTAAGTTTAATTCTTTTTCCGATCTCCTCACTTCAAGATCCTGGATCAAGTTTATCCATCAGCCATGTGCCCAAACAGGACAAACCCAAAAGTCTCTGTCTGCAGTGTTGAATCTCCAAAAGCCATTTTTTCTAGAATAGCATTTAATATCTATTATTATTGGGCATATTTACCGGGCTCGGTTTCAAAGCCAAGCTGGACTGAAAGCTTTTTTTCTGCGCACTTCAATCAAAACTCTACAAGGCTGCGACGACGCGGTGAAACGCTGACCAATCAGAGCGCACTAACCTCCTAGACGATCAAACAGATAACCAATAGGAATCGAGGGGAGGCGGAGCTACAGAGCCAGTCTGCCTGGGCAGTTCATTTGAGCTCATTATTTAAAAAAAAAAAAAAAAAAAAGAGCCTTCTAGAGAAACGTCTGCTTGTCTAATAGGCAGCAGCCACATTATTTTCCACTTTTATTACCGTGATTGTTTAGATACCTCTGCACAAAACCAGCCAAAACAGAGGAAGCCATTTCACTAAGAATGTAAGCAAACAATTATGACTGAATCAGCTGAAAATATGAGCCACTACTGTACACTGTAATGGCCATTTCAACCAGTGACCAAGCATGACTTCCTGGACTCAAGCATCCATAACACAACTGCCACACTTACAGGCTATATTTGTACAAAGAAATATGATTTATTTTATTTACAAGAGAAACAGGAGAAATGACATTCTTATAGTTATGTTATTCAGTATAGTTATTCATAACTAGTTCCTGAGTTCTCAGGAAGCATACAGTAAAAATTACCTATGCTATAACAAAGTCACCCTGTGTCTTCAACAATAATTTACTTACATTACCGTAAGCATTTTGGTGTTTTTTTTTTTTTTTCCTCCCTCATACAAGGTATTGATTCAAGTTATCAAATCAGGCTCTGTGTAATGCAAAGTTTGTTAAATATTCATCCATAATAAATTTGATTTATGTTAAGTTGGCTACTAATGGTTTTGATTAGGAAGGAAGAGCTGGTGCTACATTGTGTTGCTTCTACATTATCTTATAACCTACTTAAGGATCACTTTTAGGCATAGAATTACATCACCACTGTTTTTCTAAAAGCAATTAGCCTACTGTATCTAACCTCTTTGTAGCTTTTAGCCTAACAACTTCCTCACAACTAAGAATAGCTACAGTGACATACAGTAGCCTGCTTTATGTAATTTTGTTTCATAAATATCTTAGAAGTTGGCTATGAAGCATGTTGGAGCATGTTGGTTTTATCCTGGTTGATCCTAAACATAGCAGATAAACGTATCAAGTTTTCACAGATTGTTTGCACCAACTATTTGCATGAAACATGATATTGGATATTGGTCTTACAGGCAATGAGCAAAATGTGAATAAAATGATATGAATGGCAATGAGTGATATTTTCTATAAAGTTTTATTTTAACAATATTTCTCAAGTAGTGCAATTTATTCTGCAAAACAGAATTCTGGTATTCTATAATTAATAATTGGTGAACCCTGGAAGAAGTAACAGCACTGAGCCAACCTGTATGAGGTTGAAGACACTTGTAGAAAGATCTTAGGCTACACCTCCATAGAAAAAGATTTCAACACATGTTTATGCAAAGTTCACTGCCTCCTTTTTTTGATCCACACATTATCTTTTACCAAACAATGTGTCTATGGCCAAACACTAATATTACAAATCATGACTCCAGTTGTAGTTCCAATGACACTTGGTGAAGTTTAGGCATGGTGTTTGTGTTGTCTTTTGTGCAACTGTTTCAAACAGTGTGTTCTTATGGTTGTGGTGTCTAATGGTGAATTTTTCAAAAGTTTGAAAGTTAAAAAAAAAAACAAAACAAAGAATCAGACATAAATTATGTAATTCTGAAACTGTCATCTCTGAGTTCCTCTTTGGGTTCCACTGTACAAGGTGATCCTAAAGCTTTTTAATTTGGCTCTGACTGTGCTTAATGGTGTTTGAAAAGTATATTTTAATATCCACTACATGACTTGTGCAGGTTAACAACCATTTGTCTTTTTTTTCTTTTGCATTAAAAGCTCTTTGGTTTTCTGCATGGTGATGGATAAGAAATGGATTTTAATTGTGTGCAACGTCATATTAAATATTTATACATATTTACACCACGATTTATGTCCATTCTCTTGATGGATGCCAATCATTTTGGCACTAACTATAACGGCAAAGTACATTACAAAGATTTAAATACAATGGGCTTAAGAATGCATAAAAGGAAAATTATAACCCACGTAGTCCTACATTACTTGTGGCGCCGTCTTGAGAGGCTGTCAGCTAGAGTGACTCCCAAATACCAAATTTTCCCTTGGGTATCCATCTATCTGTCCATCTGTACAAAAAAGTACAATTCTGACGTTACTTTCTAGTCAAGGATATACTTCAGTGGAGATTTTCTAAAAGTACATCACAAACACTGCCAAAATGTCACAATATGACAAAAAGTAAAGGTTTTTAGGAGTTTTTTTTAAGGTTTTTTTTGTCTACATTTTATGTAGAAACAATTTTTAAAAATCTCTTCTCAAGACAAATAAATCTAGAAACAACTAAGTAAAAAAAAATCTAGAAACAACTAAGTAGAATATTTGAGATTGCTGTAGCCAAACCATTGTGGAGTATGGTGTTGGGTAGTTCTGGACTGAAGGTAATTTGGGATATGTATTTGGATTAAACTATCAGATATACATATTTTATATATTAATTGAGTACATTTACACTAATAATTATCACGATTTATTGAGTGTGCCCGTAAACTTCATAACTGCTGTTTGTATGACCGCAGTATATCTAATCACCCCACTTCATAGTAATAGTAGATGACACTTGGAATTTTAGCTGTCTGGTAGGAGGGATGGCATACTCTTTCCTAAGTTAGGGAGAAACTGGGGGAATATTCGTGTTCTTGGCTGACAGGAATGGAACCCAATGTAGTCTTCTGCTGTTGTAGCCCATCCATCTCAAGGTTCGAGGTGTTGTATGTACTGAGATGCTTTTCTGCTCACCATGGTTGTAAGGAGTGCTTATTTGACCTCTGACCTCTCTCATCAAAAAGGTGTTTCCTCTGGTAGAGCTGCCACTCTGTATATGCCTTTTTTGTTTTTCACACCATTCTGTGTAAACTCTAGAGACTGTTGCACATGATAATGCCAGATCAGCAGTTTCTGAAATACTCAAACCAGCCTGTCTGGCACCAGCAACCACATTTTCCCCCCATTCTAATGTTTGAAATAAACTGACCTTTATTCATTGCTGTGCTGCTACATGATTGACCCATTTGATAATTGCATGAATGAGCAAGTGTACAGGTGTTCCTATTAAAGTAGCCAGTGAGGTTAAGTTCACAATAAAGGTTGTTGTGTTCTTAGAAGTAGCCTAAATAATGTCCTTGTGTCTACATCATTATATAATGTTTCATCTAATTTCAAGTGAAGTGTAGCAACCCATGGTCTGCATTTAACCCATCCAAGTGCATGCACACACACACTTTTTTTTTGCTGCAGCACCCAGGGAGCAGTTGGGGGTTTGGTGCCTTGCTCAAGATTCTCACCTCAGTCGTGGTATTGAGGGTGGAAGACAGCACTTGTCATTCATTCCCCCAATCTACAATCCCTGCTGGACCTGAGACTCAAACCCACGACCTTCACGTTCCAAGTCTGACGCTCTAACCATTAGGCCACGACTGCCCTAGTTAATGTAATAGGGTGAATATAAAAATGTTTTTTGTGTGTAATTATTTTGTTCTTTTTAATGTATGGAAAGAAGCATTTTTTGAAGAATGTTTTTCTTGTTGAAATAGATTGTATTTTTATTCAACATTGAAACTAAATGAACCAGTTAGATCAGAAGTCAGTCTAAAGTACTCCAACAGTATTCAGATTAAATTATAGTTAATATTAATATTTCCATTGTTAGTCATTTGGACTACGTAATTTGTAACTACATTTATTCAGTAATCAAGCCAGGATTTGTAAATGGTAGCAGAGACAAACCCTTCCCAACACAATCTAGCATGGGTGGGTTTTTTTTCAGTCTACTTTATTGTTGCATTTAGACTAAAAAAATGTGGATTACTTGCATTTTATTTTCCAAAAATCTGTAACTGAGCCAATTCTAAAATTTCACTAAAGACCAAGAGCTATCAGAAATATAACTGACTTATGATTTTCTAGAAGCATCAGCCATGCCTGACTGGTACAGAACAGCATGATCTCATTTGCTTCTGTTAACACAGCTACTTTACTCAGGCAATTCTCTTCAGGAAGCAAATGACCAGCGATGCTGCTTTAGTGGCCGAAAGTCAATCAATACAGAGCAAAGTGGCATCTATTGATTGATGTCGATAGTTTTTAAAGCTATTCTCCAAAGGCCTAGTCCTTGTGACTAACAGACACCAGGAAACAATCGTGTGTGATCCATAATTCAGGAGATGTTAAGCTCACAAGCAAAATGCATGCTACTTTCTTGACCCCTGTTTTTTCTTTGGCAAAGCTTGGGAACTTTGATTATCCATCTCCCATGAACATCAAGATGATTGATCACAAGTCTCTTATTTAATGCACAAGGCATTGATTGTAAATGATGGTTCACAAAACACATTGCAATTGATCTTTTGATAGGGCTAGAGGGTATCTGTTGGAATCCATAAAATGCAAAGGCAAGTTTACTGTCGAGTTTATTGGTCCCCAGCATTTACAGACAGTATAATTTGGATATGCGAAGTGAAGACAAGGCTACTGTAACTAGTAAAGTGCATTACTTCATATCTAGTAATTCAGTAATCTTTGGTTTGGATATCAGCTTTCTTATTTCTTATATTCAGTCATTGAAGAACTTTTAAAAATCATAATCGCCCCAATTCATTGTGTAGAACCGTAAAAGAGTGTGTGTGGATTCCTGTGACATTAAGTATCACTTTAATAATCTTCAACCTTCATATGTAAAACCCTCATGATGCCTTGTTAACTTCCGAGCACTAGAGTCACCCATCATTATCTCCATTATTGAAGGCCATCTATAACATGAAAATCTGCACTTAAGAGCTAGCCACTCAAAGCTTTTAGCACTTATCACACAACAATGTACTGTAAAGCTACCTCCTTATACAGTTTGTATACAGGTTTACATTCAAAATGAGGGGGCACTTTTGCAGAATCCGAAAAAGCTTTCAAAGATAATTGTAGGAAGAACACTGAGAGCAACTACTAAACACAAGAGCTGGAGCGAGCGTAGAACTGCTACAATTACTGTCCACGAAACAGTCGCGAACTGTAGTGCAGAGCAATACGTTTACCCACATGTAAGGTCTATGATTAATCACAAGTAGCGTATGGACATGGATTTGAGAGTGGGAGGAGTTAGAGTTGACCATATTTATGGTTTTGATGCTGCTGCTGAAACTTTATTGAATAAACAATAATTCAAACTTGGAAAAGCTGGCATAAAATATCTTTTTTTTCTACTGAAGATAAATAATTGAATGAATTTTTAAGGAAAGGCAACACTTCATATGCTTAATTATGAGTAACAAAACTACATTTCGTAGTCATTTTTTTTCCTTTTGGGCAAGCAAATGTCTACACTATATTTATCATCATTATTGGTGGGCTTGAGAGATCAATACATACTAATTTTGTAGGCTCATTTGCTTCAACCTGACCTATGAATATATTTGACTGATTTAAGATAGAAATATAGCTGCTTTTATAATTTGGTCACAAACAAAGTCATTTTGGGGATAAATCAGATACATATTTGGCAATATGCAAGTAAATTTACTAATAGATTGCATTTATGCTATTGTGCGTATTTTCTCAAACTCAAGGTCGCTGGACAAAATCCATTACAGATTTGACACTGGAAACATTACAAAACAACAAAGAGAACACAATTAAAGAACAAAAAAACTAAGCTAAAACTATCCAAATTACAATGCAGTAAAACAAATGGTGTCTTACATATGCATGCTTTTATTAAGTATCTACATTTTTCTATTTAATCAATCATCAAGTGGTTTGAAAAAAAAAACCTTTTTATATCTTTTATCTTTTAATATCAAATATCTCTTCATAAGTACCTTGGATGCTGGATTTACAGATGATCATTACACATACAGATACAGATGATACAAATTATGTATTTTAAACTTTGGAGTATGATATTATCTGGCCACCAAGGAACAAGCAGCATTAAATCTGAAAAATAACATAATATTATGTAGGGGATAAAACATGAGAGGGTGTGCTGTTGTTAAATTCTAAGGAACAATATATATTTTTAATAGTTACATTAAAGTTTAGAGTTGCATGTTGTGGAATCTCTGTGAAACAAGTTTTTGTTATCACTTACTTTATAGCAGCTATAAGCAACCATTTCTTCAGCAGCCTCTAATTTTGTTCCTTCTTGAAATTAATAAAACAAAAAAAATGCATCTTATCATGTTACAGAGAAATCGCAAACCTCTGTCTTGAAGACTTTCCTGTGGTGGAAAGCTTAAAGTTATAGCTTTCTCTCTAAGTGTTACATAGCACTGACCCTCAGTACTCCTCCAAAAAATGCTAAACCAACATCTCCAAGCTTCACCACATATACAATTATATGTTATAATTTTTAAATAACACCACGGTTTTTAATTCATTTCTTATTAGCTTGAATTATGTGGAGCTTCATAATCCATATAGGTTCCTGTGAATTACTATACAGCTGTTACTATAGAAGTGAGACAATATGTATTACAGGGTGTCCCAAATTATTTTTATTTTTCTTTCAGATAGCCTTTAAGAATACCTTTGACAAAAGAAGAATGTTTTGAAATCATTCCCATGGCTGGATCGGGAAGCTGTCACAAGGTTGCAATGGACTTTAACAGGAAACGTGGCAAGCACATCACACACGACTCTGTTGCCGAACTTATTAACAAATTCAAAAAGACTGGAAGTGTCACGGACCAACCAAGACGTGGACGTCCACGAACATCCACTGACGAAGGCACAGCTGGTGCTGGCATACATAGTCCCCTATGTATGGAGACTTTTGGGAAACCCTGTAGAAGGATAATATTAATATAAACTGGCCACTTTAACAGGAACACATATTCGCCTTCTGATCGGTCAGAACCAAGAATCCAACAGCACGTTGTATAAATAAATACATTTAATCCAGTGTATCCTCTTTATCCCATTTTCATTTCAGGTTTCAAGGGACCAAGACCATTGCTTATGCTAAACTTACCATTTACTATTGCTCATGTCAAATAAGGTCATTCTGTACTGAATCACAATCCACAAATATACACAGTCACAGTCGTTCATTTCTCCAACCTACTGAACACTCTGAAAATGCTGCCTAAAATATTACATCAGTGTTCATGAAAAATGCAAATATTGCTAAATGTTGTAAACTGTGTTTCATAACAAGCATATTTTTTCTTGGCTGCGTCACTTATTCTTACAAATGTGATAATCAGTCATGTGTATGAAATAAATAGTCTTTCAGTACAGAAGAGATATACAAACAAAATTCTGACTAAGCAAAAGAACAAGAGTAACAAGTTATTTTCACAGTTCTTTACAATTCGTAAAAGAAAACTTTATATTTCCACTGACATCAAGCTAAAGAGTTTTGTGTAATGCACCCCTAACTCTACCTACCTCACTGAGAGCCCAATCTAATTTTCTCTTGTTATACTTTAATAAACAGACCTGCTTATTACTGTTTAGTTCCTCATGAGCTTTTACCATAGGATTCCATCTTATGTTAGATGATCCAAATTACTCTCATTATATTACAGGAGAAGTTTGCAAAGAGCTTGTGATGGGTTGCCTTTAAAGGGAGTTCTGCTGTGTCTAATTGAATCACATGGCAATCTCAACTCAAGGCACTTTGCTGACTGGACAAAAAGTGAAGTAATGACCCTAGGCTATTATACTAATAAGAACAATTTAATTATACAAAAGTATAGGCAATAAATATAATATATTCTGTACAAGGCCTGCAGCAAAATCAAGAGAAAGGGCTAGTGATGGTACGATAGTACTACTGATATCTCTGCGACTACTGATGTTACTATTACTAATTCTGTTACAACTCTATAATATATACACACACATACACACCGATCAGCCATAACATAAAAACCTCTGACAGGTGACATGAATAACATTGATTATCTCATTACAATGGCACCTGTCAAGGGGTGGGATATATTAGGCAGCAAATGAATGGTCAGTTGTCAAAGTTGATGTGTTGGGAGCAGGAAAAATAGGCAAGCGCAAGGATCTGAGCGACTTTGACCAGGGCCATATTGTGATGGATGGAAGACTGGGTCAGAGCATTTCCAAAACAGCAGGTCTTGTGGGGTGTTCCCGGTATGCAGTGGTTAGTACCTAACAAAAGTGGTTCAAGGAAGGACAGCCAGTGAATCAGCAACAGGATGATGGGCGCCAGAGGCTCACTGATGCGCATGGGGAGCGAAGGCTGTCCCGTCTGGTCTGAGCCCACAGAGCTCTACTGTAGCACAAATTGCTGAAAAAGTTAATGCTGGCTGTTATAGAAAAGTTTCAGAACACAGAATGCATCGCAGCTTGCTGTGTATGGGGCTGCATAGTCACAGACGGTCAGAGTGCCCATGCTGACCCCTGTCTACCGCTGAAAGCACCTACACTGGGCACTTGAGCATCAGAAATGGACCATGGAGCAATGGAAGAAGGTGGCCTAGTCTGATAAATCACATTTTCTTTTAAATCATGTGGATGGACGGGTGTGTGTGCATCGCTTACCTGGGGAAGAGATGGCACCAGGATGGACTATGGGAAGAAGACAAGCCGGCAGAGGCGGTGTCATGTTCTGCTGGGAAACCTTGGGTCCTGGCATTCATGTGGATGTTACATTGACACGTACCACCTACTTAAACATTTTTGCAGACCAAATAGACCCCTTCATGATAACGGTATTCCCTAATGGCCTCTTTCAGCAGAATGAAGTGCCCAGTCACACTGCAAAAACTGTTCAGGAATGGTTTGAGGAACATAACAAAGAGTTCAAGGTTGTAACTTGGCCTCCAAATTCCCCAGATCTCAATCCAATCGAGCATCTGTGGGATGTGCTGGACAAACAAGTCTGATGCATGGAGGATCTACTGCTAATGTCTTGGTGCCAGATACCACATCTTCAGAGGTCTTGTGGAGTCCATGCCTTGGGTCAGAACTGTTTTGGTGGCACAAGGGGAACCTACACAATATTAGGCAGGTGGTTTTAATGTTATGGCTGATTAGTATATATATATATAGGGGAGGGTTGTAGGGGGTGTGGCTGAGCAGAACTTTCCTGTCAAGGTGTCTGACTGTAGTAACATCAATCTTACATAAAATTCCACCTTAATAAATTGGAATGTTAATTAGAAAACTAAAGTGTCAACATCATTAAGAGAGAATAGTCATAACTGAGTGTTGTTTATAGAATTCCTGAATACAGATTATGTTTGTAACAATATGCTGCTCAGAGAACACAGCAGACACAGGGTAAAAACGCCTGTGAGATTTAATTTATTAGTGCTCAGACTGTTTGGCACGGTCAGTAGGCAGTAATGTAAAATTTAAATAAACAAAAGTGCAGCTCTCAGGTTGGTCGCTCAGCCTCACCATTTACTGAGAAAGAATACATAAATAAGGCATTACAAACACTACCAAAGCAATCAAGCTACTCTATCTTAGCAAGGACTGGCCACTGGGGGCATTATTTGTGAGTGCTTGGACCTCTCAGGTCAGCTATATTATTATTATTATTATTATTATTATTATTATTATTATTATTATTATTATTATTAAAAATAAAGAGATAGACAGACCTACATTTGAAAAATAGTGAAAACAGATATTTATGTACAATAAAAGAAATATTACAGTGACTATCAGTACTAAACTTTATGACATTCTAAAAGGATTATGTGTCTTTATAAAATACATTGAATAAAAATTGCATTACTCTGGATTTAAATATACTCTTGACATTAATAGATTGAATATGACTAGGTAATGAATTCCAGATGAGAGCACCAGTGTAAAAAAGATGGTCCAATAGATTTAACAGGAATATTGGGTATTGCCAGCATGGGTATTGTGGCAGGATGTGCAAAGACTTAAGCGAGATGTTCCATATCTAGGGGTGTTTGGAGCCGTTTAACTCAGAGCTTCACTGGCAACATAATAACCAGCTTTACCTCTGTGGGTCTTTAGGGGGGCATTTATCAGGTACTGAACAGTTTTGTTCTGGGTAGCCTGGAGACGATCCTTATTTCTCTTGGTAAGGCTGGAGTACCGGGAGGCACTGGCACAGTCGAAATGACTGAAATGCTGATGTGGGCTATTTCTTCATATCCACAAATTGATTTTGGGGTTAATAACAACAACAACAACAACAACAACAACAATAATAATAATGATAATAATAATAGTAGTAGTAGTAGTAGTAGTAAGAAGGAGAAGAAGAACTATAACTTCGTGCCTTTTTGTGAGATTCAACGGACTATTTAATAATTAACATGTAATTTAACTTTAAATATATCTCAAATAATTATTTTAGATCACTATTCCAGTTATTCAAAATTCAGTAGCATATTTCTACTTTCAGATTTTGTGCTCGAAGGCTGACGTGCTGCACATCCTTGCTTCTGTCGCCATCTACCGGCGACATATTGTTACTTCAGAAGTGTTTTAAAGATGAACCGAACAATTCGATTAAGAAACTTCAGCGTCATTGTAACTTATGGAAGCCTTTTAAATCACCGTACTAAAGATCATCATTATCACCACATTACAATGTCTTTAACTGTTTTGAATTAAATTTTAAAAAATCCGACTGTACATGAATTCCTTCACAGCTCCATTAACACCTTCGGCTTCACTCGGCTCTAACTTCGGCTTCACTCGGCTCTAATTTCGGCTTCACTCGGCTCTAACTTCGGCTTCACTCGGCTCTGGCTTCGGTTTCACTCGGCTCTGGCTTCGGCTTCACTCGGCTCTAATTCCGGCTTCACTCGGCTCTAATTTCGGCTTCACTCGGCTCTAACTTCGGCTTCACTCGGCTCTGGCTTCGGCTCGACCTGAAGGCGCAATGCATTATGGATGTTCATGCCCAGTATTTGCATTGAGGGGAGTGCTTATCTGATACGCGGCGGCTGTGAGGATTTAAAAACACGTCATGGCACTTATCAGCTGTATGTTACTGTGGCTGTTGTTTGTTTTGGATGGTACTGAACAGGCTCCGAAAGTAACTGCTGCCGGGGAAATATCCAATGCTTGCTACAAACCAGTCGAGTTCAACAGACCTACGTTTGTAAGGTAGCTAAATGTTCTGGGGGGAAAAACGTTTAAATCACTATCGTAGTAACGTTTACATTTTATATCGCGTCTACAGTGTCATGTACAGCATTCTTTAAATAAGTAAAAACTAACACTGTAAAAATTTTATACTGACAACTAAACTGGAATTTGGGAAAATTTGCACAGCTTTGTTTTTATACCACACAGCGCTGTTGAATTCTCGATTCTGATTGGTCAGATGGTGTTGATTCATTTCCTATAACGGCATCTCAGACAATAGTGCCGGCTGTAAGGCAAATCACGGGTTTATATTAATGTGCTCCTTCTCATATGTTATCACTTCTATAGTAACAACATATAGTGAGTATAGTATGGCAGACGCTCAATATCCATCCATCCATCCATCCATCCGTTCATCCAGTCTCTGCACCACTTCTCCTACACAGGGTCTTGGGGAGCCTGGAACCTATCCCAGGGAACTCGGGGCTCAAGGTGGGGGACACCTTGGACAGGGTGCCAATACATTACAGGGCACAATCGCACACACACTCACACACCCATTCACACACTGCGGGTAATTTGGAAATGCCAGTCAGCCTACATCCCGTCTTTAGGCTGGGGGAGGAAACCGGAGTACCCGGAGGAAACCCCTGACGCATAGAGAGAACATGCAAACTCTGCACACACAGGGCAGAGGCGGGATTCGAACCCCCATCCCCGGAGATGGGAGGCAAACGTGACGCTCAACATACACAGATTATAAACATGGAGATATTTATTTAACACTAATTATCCAACACAGGAAAGAGCAAAAAAAAAAGAGAGAAAAGCTGATAAGGGAGCAACTCTTTATAGCTGTTATACTGTAATTGATAACAGAAACTGTCTTGTTTTATGGACATTCTACAACATTAAATATAACTTTAAACAATTTGTTGTTCTTCAATTTAAAAACATAATCATTGGCACATTGCTGTGGTATAAGAGGAATACAACACTTTGGTACATGCTCTTATTGGAAAAGAATCAACTTCAGGGCATCACACTATACCATTGTTGAATATTTTCCTATAACAGCACTCGTCTTTCTGTTTTATTTCTTACATATGATCAGTCAGTCTTTATTTATTATTATGAATTTTAAAAAGAGAGGACAGAAGTAATCCATGCTGATAATTTCACAGAGTACTTTGCATTAAAAGGCATTATTTTTTCATGTTTTTTAGAACGTATCCCAGACCTCATGAGTACTTGAACATCACGGAGCTCCCTGCTGTCTGGGACTGGCGTAACATTGATGGGATAAACTATGTGAGTGTGACGCGCAATCAGCATATCCCTCAGTACTGCGGCTCCTGCTGGGCCATGGGCTCCACCAGCGCTCTGGCAGGTATACAGCCTGGACTATGATATATAATTAACACAAGCTGAATCCCAAATGATCACCTAATGGACATATAGAGCATCTCCTAACCCTTTCATTCCTACCCTGTGTAGCTCTTACATAGGTAATATCACAGGCTAAAACCCAAATGGATCCCTTTAGGGCATGAAGAGCTGTACCTAGTGTGCAGAAGCCATTATAATATACATAATGCAGTGTGTGTGAAGAAGGAATGAAGTACATCATATAGCAACTAAACATGCAAGTTTTTTTTTCTTTCTATAATGCTGATTGGTCAATAGGAGCTGTTGGTCAGCATTATGGGGGAAAATGTGGTTATTGCTGTCCTGTGCAAAAGGGAGAAAAGGGCTCATATTACATATTCTGTATTACTTAATGAAACTTGGAATGCACTGTGGAACGCATTGATCTGATTGGTCAGAAGGTGTGGATGAATTTTCTGTCACAGCAGCTGTGACAGTAGTTCCTTTAGTTTCTAATTCAAAAGAGATGTGGATGAGCTACATAATCTAAGACAAATAATAAAACAGTTATTTAACACAGCAAAACATATAATCCTTAATATGATGTTTATGTCATCGCATTATAATAGTCAGTAAGTTTTCCACCATGGGGAAGTCAAGACAGAGCAGTTTGTGCTTTCTGGTTTCTCTGTAACATGAAAGTCTGCATTTCTTTTGTCTTCAAGAGAGAGAAAAAATTCTGCAAACAAAAAACTCTTGTTGTTTCTCCTCATAAGATCGTATAAACATCAAAAGGAAAGGGGCGTGGCCATCAGCTTACCTATCCGTCCAGAACGTAATTGACTGTGGAGGGTCAGGGTCTTGTTTTGGAGGTGATCACCTGGGTGTGTATGCTTACGCACATGACAAGGGCATTCCAGATGAAACCTGCAACAATTATCAGGCCAGAAATCAAAGTAAGTACAGAGTCCATATATACACAGTGCAAAAGTCTTAGGAACCCTATTTTTTACAAATTTTTTTACAAACTTTGTTATAGATTGTTATTTTATGACTTCTACATTATTGATTCAGTACAAAAACCTTTTAGATTTCCAAACATTAGTTTTCCAGCACAAAATTAAATGTTACAGAAAAATGTCTGTATGTCTGTATATATATGTACACTATATTACCAAAAGTATTCGGTCACCTGCCTTGACTCACATATGAACTTAAGTGCCATCCCATTCCTAACCCATAGGGTTCAATATGATGTCGGTCCACCTTTTGCAGCTATTACAGCTTCAACTCTTCAGGGAAGGCTGTCCACAAGGTTGAGGAGTGTGTTTATAGGAATTTTTGACCATTCTTCCAAAAGCGCACTGGTGAGGTCACACACTGATGTTGGACGAGAAGGCCTGGCTCTCAGTCTCCGCTCTAATTCATCCCAAAGGTGTTCTATCGGGTTCAGGTCAGGACTCTGTGCAGGCCAGTCAAGTTCATCCACACCAGACTCTGTCATCCATGTCTTTATGGACCTTGCTTTGTGCACTGGTGCACAGTCATGTAGGAAGAGGAAGGGGCCCGCTCCAAACTGTTCCCACAAGGTTGGGAGCATGGAATTGTCCAAAATGTTTTGGTATCCTGAAGCATT
>CM040995.1:13184576-13224324 GCA_022985145.1 Pangasius djambal | reverse complement strand
AATTCACTGAGCTCCTGAGAGCGGCCCATTCTTTCACAAATGTTTGTAAAAACAGTCTGCATGCCTAAGTGCTTGATTTTATACACCTGTGGCCAGGCCAAGTGATTAGGACACCTGATTCTGATCATTTGGATGGGTGACCGAATACTTTTGGTAATATAGTGTATGTATATAATGAAGGCTGCTGGGTTTTGTTGCAAAAATAAGAAGCGAGTGCGACAGTCAAAGTCTCCAGAAGTACTGTGGCTGCTTCTGCACGATGCTCAGTAACACTTACAGCTCATTTCCTTATAAAACCGCACTAATTCTACCTGAGACTACTGATTTTTTATTTATTTATTTTTTTTTCCCCCCAAAAGCAAAGGGTCGTCTCACCAAGTATTGACTTTGTTTCATTTATTACTGTTTACTTTCTTTGTAATGTTTTTTTTAATGTAGAAATGTTTAATTTCATTATTTTAAAGGAATCTTTGCTCTACAGCATTTCTCTGCATGTGCCTAAGACTTTTGCACAGTACTGTCTATGCACCTGTGTAATTGTAATACATACAAGAATCTTCAAACATGTATGAGTGTGAAGTTGGCATCGTTTTCTCCTTCTTCCCAATCTCTGTGTATGTAGAGTGTGATCTGTTTAACCAGTGTGGCACCTGTTCGTTCTTCGGGTCCTGTTCTGTTGTGAAGAACTACACTTTGTGGAAAGTAGGAGACTACGGTGAGGTTTCAGGACGAGACCAGATGAAAGCTGAGATCTACAAAAATGGCCCAATAAGGCAAGTTTCCTATTTCATTTACTATGGTGTCAGTAAGCACTGTGCAATCTGAATATGAACCTGTTCCCTCCATCCCCTCTGCATGGCAGCTGTGGAATCATGGCAACTAAAGGTCTTGAGGCATACGAGGGAGGCGTGTTTGCAGAGTTTCATGCCATCTCACTCATGAACCACATTATTTCTGTGGCGGGCTGGGGAGTCGCTGAGGATGGAACAGAGTACTGGATAGTCAGGAACTCCTGGGGCGAGTTTTGGGTGAGCTACACATTCGTCTTTTCTGTACAGACAGAAACATAAGGCATAGGGTGCGTCTCAATCAGCTCCCTAGTTCAGTAGTCAGGGCCCTGATTGGGGAGTCGGCCATTTTAACGGCTGTCTCGATCACAAACTCCTTCCAGTGCACTGGAATGTTCGCTCCCTAAAAAAATCCCAAAGTGTATCACAGAAATCAGGGAACGTTCCCTTACTGGAAACGACGCGATATTTTCTGCAACTCTCAGTCAACTTCATCTACCAATTATAAGTAGCTTGTTATTGTTGCTCTCAAATGAGTGATTACTTATGATTACTAATGATTACTTACATTAGCGATTTTTAACTTTATTTGACGTTCTATATACTTTTTTTTCTTGAGCCTAACGACTTTTAAGTGTTTAATAATTTTTAAAAATCAACTAGCTAGCCTACAGTCCTGCTTGGAGTACCATGACAGATGTGTGTGATTAAGCTAACAAATTTATATGACATGATGTCAGAAAGATATCGGTCCTGCCTGTTGTTGATAAATACCAGTGGTGACGGTTTACGAGTGACGTTTTACGTACTCGTACTCGTAGTTATGTCGCCGGCCAATGTGTAGTGAGGGTCCTTACCAGTGCCTGACCCCGTGTACACGATATACTGATTGACAACCTAGTGAGCTGATTGAGACGCACCCATACTGTATGAACTGGGCCATGTATTATTTTATTTATTTTTTTTTTTTTTTTTAAGACCCTTGTTTTCATTGCTATTTTTACTTACTGATTCCCTGCTCTGGATCAGCTCTAACCTAGCCTAGCAAAACATCAAAAGTTTAACACTCCATTAAAAGCTTAATGTCAGAAAAGGAAATTAGGAACTTGTAACTCACCCTAGTTTATCTAGCACCACACAGTGCAATGAAAAATGTTAATGGTTTATAAGATGAGCTGGATATATTAGCTGTGAGAGCAGCAGCAGCAGCAGCAGTGATTTTACTTTTGTTCACAGGGTGAGGCAGGCTGGGCCCGGATAGTCACCAGCGCATATAAAGGGGGTAAAGGGAACTGGTACAATCTTGCCATCGAGAAAGCTTGTGCATATGGAGACCCCATAGTGGCCTAGAGGAAGAGCAACTGTTGAGAGCAGCTCTGTCCACATGTACAGAGTGGAATCCAACTGAGAGCAACATTTACTACAGACCTTTTTAAAGTGTTATGAATGGCATTGTGTTAGTATTGGAATATAAATGCATTAGTATACGTTTTCTGCCATAGAATTGCAGGGTTTAGAGAGCACCATCACAATGCTGTTTATTGTCTATGGTTTATTATTGCCTACTAATGGTAAATTATTTGCTTGTAATTAAAAAGTAAGCCATGTGCTTTGTTTCAAGTTTTATTTAATATGTATTTTACACTTGCTTATTTTCCTTTAAACACATTCGATTTATAATCTGATGCCTTGTTTGCTGTTTTGTAAAAATAAATGTAAGCAAAAGACAGTTAAATCGAGTAACAGAACTACTACACACATTATTGTACAGTGCCTTGCATAAGTATTCACCCCCTTGAATGTTTCTGCATTCTGTAGTGTTACAACCCGGAAGTGAAGTGGATTTGACTGAGATTATATGTCATGAATCTCCACAAAGTAGCCCATAATATTGAAGTGGTGGGAAAAATCAAGAGTTTGCTTTATTTTTTATTACATTGTTTACAATTTTTTTTTGTAAATACTTTTGCAATATTATGGGGGTATTTTGTTCAGATTCATGACTTTAAATCCATTTCATTTCCAGGTTGTAACACTGCAAAATGTAGAAAAGTTCAAGGGGGTAAATCTTAAAATAACCTTGTTTTGTACAAAATACAGTATTTTTGTATTAAATGTTGTTATAATTGCAGTGGATTGGATTAGGAGTGTGATCACAATATTGTTTATTCATTTTTAATGGTTTATTATTGTTTTCTAATAGTGTTCTTGTTTTTATCTTAATGAAAAATAAACATTGCATTTTCTTTTCTTTAACTGTTTATTGCATGCATTTTATAAATTTACTCAAACACATTAAGTTATTATTCTGGTGGTTTAATTGTTATTTGTATAAAAGAAATCCCAGTCTATAAGCAACACAACTACTGCAACATTTTCACAGCATTCATTTTAACACAACATATTCATATTAACACAACATATTCACAACATATTCATTTTAAACACAACATATTCATATTAACACGACACTCATTTTAACACAACATATTCACATTAATACAACATATTAACAACATTCACGTTAAATAATACAACATATTCATTTAAACCACACAATATATTCACATTAACATAACATATTCATATTAACACAACATATTCATTTTAAACAACACAGCATATTCATATTAACACCACTCATTTTAACACAACATATTCATATTAACACATTAATTTTAACCCAACATATTCATATTAACACAACATATTCACAACATTCATTTTAAACAACACATTCATTTTAACACGGTCACTTAAACAACACAATATATTCATATTAACACCACTCATTTTAACACAACATATTCGTATTAATACAACATATTCACAACATAACAACATATTCATTTAAACAACACAACATATTCACAACACATTCATTTTAAACAACACAGCATATTCATATTAACACAACATATTCGCATTAATACGACATATTCACAACATTCATTTTAAACAACACATATTCCTATTAACACGTTCATTTAAACAACACAATATATTCATATTAACACCACTCATTTTAACACAACATATTCGTATTAATACAACATATTCACAACATAACAACATATTTACAACACATTCATTTTAAACAACACAGCATATTCATTTTAACACAACACATTTACAATATATTCATTTCAACATTTACACAGTGGTTTTAACCGAATACATATATTTTTTTAATGTGATTAAAACATTGTGATGTTTGGTGCCTCAGCACAGCTTTACATCAGTGCTAGCATGTACCGGTCCCTAGATACGGGGCTGAGGCAGTCGCGTGCTGCTTCCTATTGGCTAACAACCTTAGCAACAGAATACAGGCGCGTCTCATTGGCTACTTTCTCCAGCCACTCGGTCAGTAATTAGACATCCTGAGAGTCCGTTAAGCGTGAGCCTCAAAAGCCCCGCCCCCTCCGACTGCAGAAAACAAGGGCATTGGGTTGGTAACTAACCCACCCCGGGTGCACTGCGAAACGGGGATGCTGAGCAGAGACGCGCCCCTGTCTCGGCGGAAGTCTCTGGATCATTTATCATGATGCACTTGTCGGTATGATGCACACTTGGATGTGTTTCTCATGTGCTTTGCAGAATCTGGTTACACTGCAGCACTGCAAGACGGCACGCGGATTAGAAACATCATAACTGGTGTTTTTTTTTTTTGAGTCGGCCACTGCATCGCTGCAGAGCTGGAAACCGTCGCTTAGGAATAAGCATCCTAGGTGAGCTATGATAATAATGCATTAAAAATAATAATAATAATTTCATGCAAGACTGCAGTAGGTAGTATATAGTGATTTCCAGATCTGCATTGTGCACAGTTCACTCTGCAACATGTGTTGCGCAGAAACTGATCCATACCATCCTGCTGGAAAAACAAAAACAAAAAAAAAAAAAAAAAAAAAAAACCCACATAGAATCTGTAATGGGTTTAATGGTTATAATGGGAATTGTATTGGTTTTAATGGAACCTCTATTGGTCCCTGTGGGTCTCTAGTGGTAATTTGTTGCCTTCTATTGGTGGCATGTT
The DNA here is from genome assembly GCA_022985145.1 of Pangasius djambal. Lineage (NCBI taxonomy): Eukaryota > Metazoa > Chordata > Actinopteri > Siluriformes > Pangasiidae > Pangasius > Pangasius djambal. Next base: position 13,219,500 of record CM040995.1, on the reverse strand, counting down.
ATGTCTAATGGATACCATTAAGGACCAGTAATGGTTTTAATGGTTAGCTGATGGTTTGTAATGGTAGTTGTAGTGGAAACCATTAGAATTTCTGTGATGGTTTCTGTTTTTTTTTGTTTGTTTGTTTGTTTGTTTGTTTCAGCAGGGCATTGACACATTTATTCCAGAATAAAATGTCTCCTCTGGCACACACATGAACCTCAAACCATAACACAGTTTATGCATATGAGGGTGCTGTGTCATGATGCACTGTTGTAGTGAAATCAGTGAAAGGTGCAGTTAATATTAATGTAAAGTATGTTCTTCAGCACAAAACAGGCAATGATCAGCGAAAACAGTTAACAATACTAGGAATTAGTCTTGCACTGTACATCTGCACTGTACACCGTGTCCTCATGTGTGTAACCCATTTTAGTTCTGCATGCCTACACACTGCAGAACAAAGAATTACATTCCTTTAAGAAAATATAAAGAGACCTTAGGATTTCATTCACATCCTCATACATCCTCACACATCCCAAAGAACTATCTGACCTGAGTATTGCATAGAAAATGCATTCTTAAATGCATTCTTAGTTACATTTCAAACACGATGCATTGATTCTACTGAGGACTTATAGCAGTACTAGCAGCATCTCACTACTGCATTGTTAGTAAAATTTGAATGTATTTATGAATATACTACAACCATTAATGCCATCCTGTTACCTGTACATACACTCCTGGGTCAAGCCCAGGAGAAATAAATGGGTCAAGCCCAAAATGGCAAAATATTAAGCTTTTAATGGTCTTAACAACAAATCACTGGTCAGGAAATTAGCAAGAATTAAACAAATGGATAAAGGAAGTTAGTATGGGAGCTTTTCTCTTTGATTTCTTTAAATATTTAAGGCTTGTGGCCCTTGATGGGCTGCATCAGGTGTGGCAGAAAACCAAATAATGACTAGTCTTTTAAGAAAAAAACATCCCAGAAGATATTAGTGTTAGTTTGAATCATTATCATGATTTGACCTTTGCATACAAGAAGACTATATAAGTGAATTTCCCTGTTTCTAGATTTTTCCCAAACAAACAGTTCACTGCAGCAAAAGTAAACCAGCAAATGGAGACACAGGAGCTCTCAGGAGTGCATTTGTTTCATTCTTGCTAATTTCTGACCAGTGATTTGTTGTTAAGACCATTAAAAGCTTATTATTTGCCATTTTGGACTTGGCCCTTTTTTTTTTTTTTTTGACCAGTTGTATACAACATACATAACTTTGCATATTACATACCCTGCAACATTACATAGCATCAGCGGATCACCTGTCTGTACCGTCAATATAGTATTATTTGCACCAATGATCCATGCTGCACAACATGTATAATGCACAATTCCTCCTGTTATGTACAGTATTATATTATTTTTATTATATTCATATTCAACAACAAGAGATGTAATCAATCGATTTCCTTACACTCATGCAACAATAACAATAAAGATATTCTATTCTGTCCTATCATATTGTATACAGTCATAATTTTAAAAAGTTAGGAATTTATTTCGAGCCAATACAGCTGTTTTTAATTAGAGTGTGTAAGGTTTCATTACTGACTTTATCTGGAACATTGAACACAGGTCCAAAAACTTGCACTTGACTAACAATTGACCTTGAGGTTTAAACCAGACAACTGAATTTAAGATCGCCTTTTGTTTGTGTTTCAAACGTGCGTCACAGGTTCATGGGTTGTTGTGGAGATGTGATTGACGGGTTCTTTTGCCTCCATAAACCCTCCCCTGTCCCTGTGCTCTGGCTTTCACTGTCTACCTCCATTATTGATCTATGTGCAGCTCTTATTGAGCTTCCCTTTGGAAATTGGGTGAACTGCACTCGCTGCAGGATAATCTGATCTACCCTTATTTGCTAAATCAAATCTCGCATCATCAGCATTGGAATAATCATCAGTGGAATAATCGTGTCCCATGATGAACTTGCACCCAGCAATTTGTTCAACAGGTGTCATATTACAGCAAAGTGGCTTTTGATTATATGCATTTACTATGCCAGTGTTATCAAACTAGGAGAAAGCAGAGGATTTGGGTTCTAAAGATATCTTCTGTATTACTAAAAAGCTCAGAATTTTGCTTGCAAGTGCTTTAGATTGTTACTCCTGTTTTAACGGGGCCGTGCTGAAGCTTGGCTGCGTAATACTCTGCCCATAGCATTGTTTTTAGTGTACGGTTCTGGGAACCTCAGAGGATACCCTCTTTTGCCAATCGATAGTTGAGAAAATGCACTGCGGTATCTATAAGCAAGGCAGAGGTAGTAAATGTATGTCCTAGAGCAATATAAACTCAAAGTTAACCATAACTAAAATAAGTCACTTTATTACATTTACTGCATTTTATTCCATGATGCATTTCTAATTCTAGAGAATTGTGTCTTACGTGTGCTGAGTCCCTATAATTCTCGATCACAAAAAAAAAAACAGCTGGCATATGTAAATCATTTAAGTGCATGGAGTCTGTCTTCTAATAACACAATACCAAGTGGATGCTCCAATGTGCACAGTCCCATGGTTTGTTTTTTTGTTTTTGTTTTTTTCACCCAAAAACCTGATTGACAGCCTCATTAGCAAGTAATGCTAGTTAGCTAGTTAAGTGCAGACTATACAGACTAAGGGAAATGAACATTTATGTGAATTGCTGGGAAATGGACTACTGTGTAGCCAAATCATTAACCTCTCCTGATGTAGCACATCATGTTTGTGCCCTCAGTAAAATGTCACCAAGTAATTGCCCAATGTTTCAATTATAGGCTGTGGTGATATCTCCTCTCATTGAAAGTAAAAGATATTATTTGAGTCTGCTTAGCATCTTTATGTTTTGCAAGGTGAGGTATAGTGCGTGTTATGTGTGCTAGCAGGAGAGTTTTATGACGCCTTTGCTATGCACTTTATTTTGCTCAGTTTGGTCAAGGTTTCCACATTAATTAATATGCCAAGTAAAAACTAGACAACTAGACAAGTTGTTGAACTTACTTAACTAACAACCACAAAAAAAAACCCGAAAAGAGCAGAACACCAGGTCTGCTTGTCCCAGGCTACTGATTTGTCCATCCTTGTATACAGTAAGGCACAAAACCATTCTCATCTTAAACACACAATTTTAAATACTATTTCTATTTGAAACATCTGACGAGTGATGAATTTAACACCAAGTCTTTGTGAACACACCTTCAACCTTTAGATAGGTTGGTCTAACATTTTGTTCTACAATGACGACCTGAAGCATTTTCTATTGGCCCTAATCCAGTAAAGGGGATTCTTGCCCTGCAGTCACCAACGTAATAATACTGAGTGCCAGAGGAGAGGAAATCGGATCTCATTAAATAAATGCACCAAAGCACTTTCCAGTATTCTACTTCTGTCCCCCAGGACTTGGGCTTCTTTTGAACCATGCTTTGATAGGTTCCTGTTGAGAAGCTTCCCTTAATTTTAAATAATTTACAAACAAAAACATGCCATTTATTCTAAATAATGCATGGCACATCATTATGAAGTTGGAAAAATGAGCGGAGGTGGCTGGGAGTGGCTGGAGGAGACACAGCTGGGGAAAATAACAGGGAGCAAGGATGAGAGATGCAGGTGTAATTATGCTGTCCTAAAAAAGCCAGCCAGACAGGGCCTGATAATTGCTCATATTTCTGCCTGCTGCTCTGAAAGCTGTTTGTGAATTACCAATCAACAGACCTCGCGACCCTGCGTTCTCTCCGTCTAATCGTTAGTCTGTCAGCTCTCATCAGCACTTACAAAAGCCAGACTGCTGACTAATGCAGCTCCAAGCTACTGTTGAGCACTTGCACACTACAGAGGAGACATGAAGTGCTAAAATGTGTTAAATAGGAAAGTCAAGAGGTGGAAAGTTGTTCTGGGGTTGTGGAAGACCTCATAATACCTGACATTTCCTGTATTTATCACACAGTTGTGTAATACATAATAAGATGTATTAAAAAAAGAATCATTTTAGAGCCATAGACTATTATGATATGCAGTGCTGTGAGTGCAGCAAGCATACAACAAACACGTAGCCTGCTCAGCAGAAATCCAATTTGACCATTGTCTTCCTGTACAAGTGGCGTGATTACACAACAGCAGGCAGGCAGTCACACTCGAATGAAATCCAATCCAGAAAAACTCTCATTTGTATGACGGGCAGTCAGTTGCGCAATTGTGCCATAGGCTGCTTTCTCTCAGTGCCCAAAAGAAGCATGGTGGATTTGTAGCAGCCCTGGGTATTTTTAGACCAATGTCGAGGTCAAAATGTGAAATGACGTGTCTTTGTTGCCACACTCAGCACAGCTAAGCCACATGCTCCATAGCGTATTACTGTTTTGGCTAATGCGAATGGAATCAGAGCTCTGTTATGTGGGTGAGTGCTTGATCATAATTGTGTTTGCTTACAGTTATTGGTAGTGGGCATTTGACTAGGTTTGTCATTCAGGATGGACGCATGTTTAAAGCAAAAGCAGGTGAGGAATGTTTATCTGTGTGAGCGTGACTTTGCCCTAAGCACGGAAGAGCGGGAAGCTCCTTGTAAGCCTTTCTGCAGGCACTGGCTGCTACGAATGTCCTTATAACTCTGTAGGTTGACAGCAGCTGTCAGGCACCACATCAGCAATTGTATGCCGCTTCTTTTGTGTGAGTCACTGTGCCTGTACTTCTCTAGGGCACAACGCAAAAGCCCACGCAGCAAAATAAATGCTTAGTGCCAGTGCTGGTGTACTGTACTGCAGCTGAAACCAGGTCAAAAACATATTAAGGGGATTCAAGTGGTGGGGTTTGCGTGATATTCTTTAGTTGAGCAGTTGAGGGTTAAGCATCTTGTTCAAGGACACAACTGTGGCAGCTTGGCAGTTCTGGGATGTGAACTCAGAAACTGCCTTAACCACTCAGCCACCACATCCCCATGGTACAGTAGAACAATATTGTAAGAGCCGTGGTGTTATAGAAAATTAACCAAAACCTTCTGAGCAATCAGAATCAGAATGGTACACAGTGTTCCTGCATAAACAAAATAATTATTTACATTAGACAGATTAGTTCATTGGATGTGAATATGTCCAGATTACTCAGGTTGTGTAGGTTTTATAGTTTGATTAAACTCTGTGTATGTTTAAAATCAGACAGTATGCACTGATGTCTCATTCTTTGAATCCTGTAATTAAAGAATTTGATGTGTAGACGACACTAATCAGATTCTGTATGCGTTTGTCCAGGTAAGCGGGCACCATGCTGACTAGTATCACAGAGGGCATCTTGTGCTGCTTGACAGGCAAAAGTGGAAATGTAGTGCTGCCTGTGGAACCATCGGACGCTGCCCCTTCTGATGGGTTCGAGTTCGTAGAGGTGAAGCCAGGCCGTGTATTGCGTGTACGCCATGTCCTGCCTGAGCGTCCTGATAATCCCGAGCTGCAGCAGGAGCAGGGTACCAGTGTGCACTGCAAACGCAAGATCACCGTCTTTCGAAATGGGCAACTGGTGATCGAGAACCTGGGTGACGTGCTGCGCTCCGAGATTCTACATTGCCCCAATGGAGAAGTGGAGCAGTGCAGCACTGTGGAGGTGGAGCTTGCTGATTACTTCACTGCGCCTTCCTCCCCAGAACCCAAATCAGCTCCTCCTCCTCTTCCGGCCTCAGACCAACAGAAACCAGCTCCACCACCCAGGCGGCGCAGAAGGAAGCCCAAGCGCACAGTTCTCATTGACTCAGAAAGATGTATCAGCAGCTGTAAGGGGACGCACTCGGATGTGGCACTCTTCTTCATCCATGGCGTTGGAGGCTCACTGGACATCTGGGGTCGTCAGTTGGACTTCTTCTCCAAACTGGGCTATGAGGTCATCGCACCAGACCTGGCAGGGCATGGAGCCAGCACGGCCCCTCAGATAGCGGCTGCTTACACTTTCTATGCCCTGGCTGAGGACCTGCGTGCCATTTTCAAGAGATATGCCCGCAAGCGCAACATCCTCATTGGCCACTCATACGGGTGAGCTTAGGCATGAGGCTCTCAGGGAACATGTATACACAAGGATGCATTTTATTCAAATGTGCCAGAGAAAAAGTGCTGACATTGGATCAGCTCTTCATGTCCACATACAGAGGTAGCTAAAAATAGCTAAAAATAATTATTTTTATTCCTACAGTCAAGGGCTTTTAGCCAAAAATGGAGAAAACAAAGAAAGGAGGAAGAGGGAAATTTGAGTGATTAGAGACAGAATTTCTAGTACAATCTTGTAAAAGGGCAGTGTTGCATTTCTTTGTGCACTTTAAATGGTAGTTTTAGCCACCATTATGTATTTAAACAATCTGTGAATTTTTACTGGTTAATTTCCATTTTAGGAAATGAAATCTAATTGAAGCCCGTACTATCTTCATTCCAGGGTGTCATTCTGCACGTTCCTGGCACACGAGTACCCAGAGCAGGTGCATAAAGTGGTTATGATAAATGGTGGAGGCCCCACAGCGCTGGAGCCAAGCCTCTGCTCCATCTTCCAGCTGCCCTCCTGTGTCCTGCACTGCTTGTCGCCTTGCCTCGCATGGAGCTTCCTCAAGTACGAATCACACAAAATGTGCAAGCACTAAAATGATGCTTCAACCGCACAGGGATTTAGAGTGTAGTTAAGATAGCATTTACTGCTGGGCTCAATACCTTATAGAGGGCTTCTTGAAATAAAAACTTACCACATTAGTAGGCAATGTAATGGCTGTCATTAAAATGGTAGCTAAACAGGTCAATTGTACCCCAGTGGTACTTATTTTGTTCTTTATTGGTCATATATTTAATTAAAGCTTATTACCTACATCACATGGGTATTTAAGTAAGTGTAATTGTACTAATAACTGCAACTAATAGCTTATTAGCTCTTATTAACTGCACCAGTTTAAAGCCATTATGCTAGTGTATTGTGTTAATTGTTTGACTTTGCTCACTTAATCTCTCTCTCTCTCTCTCTCTCTCTCTCTCTGTTTCTCTTATGCATTATTGGTCCTTTTCCCTTGCTGTCTTCCCCTTTAACTCTTCTCAATCTTTCTGTTTTTTCCACAGGGCTGGATTTGCCAGACAGGGAGCTAAAGAGAAGCAACTGCTAAAGGAGGGCAATGCCTTTAATGTGTCTCCGTTCGTGCTGCGGGCCATGATGAGTGGTCAGTACTGGCCCGAGGGAGACGAGGTGTACCACGCCGAGCTCACCGTCCCCATCTTGCTTGTGCACGGCCTCTATGACAAGTTTGTGCCCATGGATGAGGATCAGCGAATGGCTGAGGTACAGTGAAATATTGATGATATATAAAAATGATAATATAGATAATACAAGTGCAGATTTATCAACATACTTGTCGTTTTATGTTTTATGTAATAAGGTCATGGGGTTTTCTTTTGGATTTACCAGTACCCTAAAGATAACACTACAGATGACAAGACAACAGTAAACAGTTAGATCTCTGTGCCGTAATGAATGTATTGTTCATTACGGAGCATTACGTATATGCAGATCCCCCCACAGAAGTGGCAGATGGTTACTGAATGAAACAAAGGCTTTCTTTCATTTTACTGAGGGGCGTTTATTGTTATTATTTTATACCGCAATGCTGCTGAATTCTCAAAACTTGATTGGTCAAAAGGTGTTGAATAGTTTTCTATAATATAAAAGCAGCCCTGACAGCAGTTCTGACTGTAAGGTTTATATTACTGGACTGATTTATATACATTAACATTTCTATAGTAACAGCTAATTCACAGGGATTTGTGTGCTGGATGCTCCACATAATCTAAATCTAACAATAAACTGCTTAAAAAGTACAACATGTGCACGTGGAGGTGGATGGGTTAAAACAGCAGAAGACCACATCACCTGGTCTTTTTTGCAATCTTCAAATGTCCAGTTTCAGTGAGACTTTGCCCACTGTAACCTCAGAGCCCTGTTCTTGGCTGACAAGAGTGGAACCCAATGTGGTCTTCTGGAGTTGTAGCCCAAAGTTCAGTTGCATGTCCTGAGATGCTTTTCAGCTCACCACAGCTGTAAACTCTTTACAGGAGTTTATAGGAGTTACTGTAGCCTTCTTGTCAGTTTGAACCAGTCTGGCCATTCTCCTCAGACCTTTCTCGTCAACAAGGCATTAAAATCTGCAGAACTGCTGCTAAGTTTAAGACCATTCTGTAAGACTGTTGTGCGTGAAAATCCCAGGATATCATACTATACTAGGATAAATACTTAAACCAGCCCATCTGGCACCAGCAATCATGCCATGGTCAGGTTCACTGAGATCAAATGTTTCCTTCATTCTGCTGTTTTATGTGAACTTTAACTGAAGCTCTTGACTTGGATGATTTTATGCATTGTGCTGCTGCCACATGATTGGCTGATTGGATAATTGCGTGAATGAGCAGGTGTACAGGTGTTGCAAATAAAGTGGTCAGTGAGTGTATTTGCCAGTGGGTTTTTTTTTTTAACAAAAATCTGATATTCTGTGTATTTCCAGATTCTCCTTTTTGCTTTCTTGAAAGTGATCGAGGAGGGCAGTCACATGGTCATGATGGAATGCCCAGACACAGTCAACACACTTCTGCATGAGTTCTTTCTCTGGGAGCCAGACATCACCAGAAAGGATTGTGCGGATGATACACCTGTCGCTCCGACTGTTACTACAGACACCACGACTGACGAAAACGCTGGCACACAAAAATCCAACAAGCCTGTAAACAAATAACCGATGAGGGGTGGTGTTTTTGTAGGGCAAACCAATCAGAAGGCTCTTGACAGCAGGCTGTATGAGGTGGAGTGATCACCCAGGCTGAAAGCTAATTTTTTGGAGCTGAAGATTGAGCTGAGGGTTCGGGCAGGTTGCACCAAGAGAGCAAGAACGGTTCAAGAGGTGAGACTCTGCCAACACAGGCCAGAGGTTAAAAGGAAAAAAAATGAATGCATAAACCTAATTTCAGACCAGAAATCATGGTTTATTACATTTCATTGGTGTCATATCTCTCTGCTAACTTTGGACAAATATCTTTTCTTCTTGTGGTGTATCAACAAAAGGACTAAAGCTCTGTCCAGTGGATGAAATCGGGCAGATAATTCAATACACAAACTCCAACTGGAAAGTTACAAACTGATTTTTGGCTGGATTACAGAGGCGTCCCCATGCTCATGCAGTGCTTGTAAATCTATTGCGTGATCTATTGTGATCTAGGCCACGTGAGTGCATCAAAGCGTGGAAAGAAAGGGAGCTCAGAGCCAAATCTTAGTGTCATGTTTTTACATGCTGTTGCTGAACATTGTTATTTGTTCAGAGTAACGCCAATAATTATGATGAGGAAAAAAAATAAGAGTTGTGATATTGTCTTCCCATGTAACACACACCTACAGCTCCAGGAGTACTTAAAAAAAATCAGAGGAGGCTGGAAGGGAAAACAATGACAAACTTCGAACAAGCGTGTTTAATTTGAAGGCATTACCTCAGTACTCCTTGAATAATTGAGGCTGTTATGTAGAACATAACTAACATACTAACATATCACTGTTACAGTTAAATAACCTGATATAATGGGCATTTTCTGCCATGAATTGATCTGTTTTATTCAAACAAACAAACAAAAAAAGCAGATTTGTGGCTAAGTGCAGGGCCAAAGGGTGAACACAAACGCATTGAGCAGAAAATGCTTTCAGCAGGAGCACTTTCTTGTCTCCTAGCAACGAGAAACTGGAGGAAATGATGTGTTGGTGGTGTATTCACAGCTCTGCCACAGAGAGGAAGAGAGACAGAGTGAGAGAGAGAGAGTGAGTGAGAGAGAGAGAGTGAGAGAGAGAGAGGATGTTGGTTCTGATGTACCACTGATATGGTTTTGGTGCTGTAATAATACCCAGGGAATAAGCTAGAACAACAAAATACTGTTAATATAATCCTACCACTGGTATGCTAACATGAAGACAATGACCAACATTGAGACACTAGAAGGAGGAGATCAAAATAATACGTGTCACATCTCAGCATTCACACGAAGGTAAATTGACACACATTGAGTGATTAAGCATCGGGACAGGGCATGACTTTCGGAAATAAACAGAAACACAGAAATGGTGACTCATGAGCAAGGCACAGATTGAGGATATATGAAGGTGCAGGTTGCCATAACAACAGACAGTAAAATGCCCGCTTGGTAAATAAGATGAAGGCTTGGTCAGTGTGAGATGACTGATGCAGGAACTGCATTGTAGAAAAACAAAACGGTCCGTGTGCATTGCCTTCATTTGTTGTTTTTTTTTGTTGTTTTTTTTTGAGTTGAAATGAAAATGCGAAAACAGAGAAACGGCTTTTTGTTTCATTTTTGTTTTTCTTGGCACACACTGACATAGGAATTAATTCGCCGTACTCTGGAAGCTTATTCTGCTTTCATAACAGATATGATGCAAATGGGATCAGCGTACGTAGTGATACATTTTGGGTGATTAAAATATTCCTAAATTTCAGCACCTGGAAAATCCGCCTGACTTTTTTTCATCCGCCATGTCGTCCTCCTTTAACGTCACGCACCTAGTGATCTACATTAGCAGTACATCAGGCAGAAACAAAATTTTTATTTCACCTTCTTCTTGCTACTAGACAGATCAGTAGTAATTGCTGATACACATCCAGGTCATTCAAGATCGTTCATTACTTTTAGCCCCATAACGAATCTGAAGTGGTGAAAAAAAAAAGAAGCAACGCAGAAATATGACAGCTTTTTTGCAATATTTATTATTTTAAAGGCAAAAACATCTCATGTGAACGAATGAACGCAATGTACATGGCCCCATCCCAGGCTTTTCGCTTTCCTATCAGGATAATGCAATGACTACGATGCAGAGAAATACAGAGAAAGCAATGGAAATCACGCAAACTGTCTGTTAGTCCGTTTACGCACAGATCTGTTATTTCAAAATGAGAATTAAGAAAGCCAAAGTTCTATTTACCTTGGTGGATTAGAGTATATCTATTGTATCTTTATAGTGAAGGGGAATCATGATCACTTAATTTCAAACACAGTATTTAAACAGCACTAATATCAGTGTTTGCAGATCTGGCTCAAGAATGTCAGTCACTACACTATTAAAGGTACTTGTGAAAATTATTTTTTTAAAGTTATTGTACAAAAGAAATCACTGTACGAGAATCATTATGCATGCGAAATGGAAGAACAATGCTTAGAGCAAATCTATTTATCTCCCCAAGATGACAGATTTTATTCTATTTATTCTTCTTCGTCAAAACCTTGTGACGTGAAACCATTGCTAAAGCACAAGTAACGTTTATAAGCATGGTATTTCTGACCATTGCATTCCAGAGTGAGCCATGTGAAACTTGGCTTTAGTTTTAACAATATTCAAGCAAGTGGTTTCAGTTAGAAAATGAATTGACAGCATCTGAATAACCTGAATAACCAGGATGCAAGCAATTTCAGTTTCTAACCCTAGACTGATGGATTCTTCAATACACGTGGATGTGATCGAATGTACATCCATCCTTAAATTCTACATGCAGTGACTCGGGTAATCACAAATGACTGTTCGTGATGGGGAATTTTTGGGGGGGTGTGCAGCAGTACTGTTTTTCCTAAAGGCTGATGAGCACTACTGTGTGATAATAACTGCCAGGACAAATATGCATCATTTCACTTTATCATCACCATCATGTTTCGGGGGAAGAAGAAAAATCCCGAAACTATACAATAAGTCAACTTTTAATTTGTACTACTGATTACTGATTATGCCAAGTATGAACATTGGGTGTAAGTGTGAACCTCTGAAAAAAAGTGCAAATAAGTAAACGCATTTTCAGACTGGACATAGACGGTAATAACGAGTGCTAAATATTTAGCGACTGTGAAAGAAGCAGCTTCAGGTGCAGTGCGAGTACATGTCTCTACAAGTAAATGGATGTTCACTTACTGAACAAGAAGGACTGCATACTGTGAGAGGGTGTTGAAAGATGTCGAAGTTTCTCTTTAAGAACAAGCGAACATCAAGCAAAGCCAAAGTACCTCTACAGCTTGGCTTAGAGCTAGAAAGAGAGGAGTTCAGTTTTGACATTCAAGATGAAAGACTCGTCCTCCTGCTATTCTTCGATCCGTATGTGTGTGTGTGTGTGTGTGTGTGTGTGTATGTGTGCAGTGTCAGTGCTCCAGTGTACTACTGTGGTTCAATCTATGCCAGAGGTCTATGTTATACTATCTATGAAATACACACTGCCTGAAATGTGTGGATATATAAAACAATAAAAAATCAGCATAAAAAAGCAGCTCTGTGGGTGTTGAATGGCTTGGAGACATATGAGGTGTTTTTAGCTAAACGAATGGATCCATCATAACGAATGGTGAGTATTTTATGTCCCTCTTGTTTTATTCCCATTTAGCTATGATACTAAAGGAAAATTCCTCACATTAAATATGTTTATACTAAAATATTTATGATGTGTTCAGGGATTCTGGTGCTACTTTGGTTGGTGTTGTATTTTGTATTATTTGTATTATTTGTGTGCTGCTCCGACATCACAGAAGGATATTGCTAGTGCAGTTAAAATGCAGTTTAACAGGAGAAAAAAAATCAGCAATCTCGGACATACGGGATGATGATCAGGTTTTGTTGTTAGCTCCTAGAAAGAAAAGATCTCTTGATTATCTCGCTCATCATTTTCCAGCAACACAAAATATCCACTTAATAAGAAATCCAATGTAAAAGTAGTGAAGGCAGCAAACATTGGACTCAAAGATCCAGAATGCAGTGCAGCCTTATACAGCACAGTTGTGTTACAGTTCATGTAGTTGGCGATCTGCGAGATGACAAGTGCAATGGCACTGATGGTGGTATTAGAATGAAAGTTGAAGTTTGAGTGTACAGTGTAGAGCTGACCAGGCTAAAGGACTAAAGCGCCGCTGCATTGCTGCACAATGGGAAAAGCTGGATGGAACCTGTGTGTCAATTTATAATCTACCACTAGAGGGCGCTGCTGATAGAGAAACCCTGTACAGCTGACCTGCACTTGCTTGCAGCTCTCTGACACTTCAGTGTATTAAACCCTTAAACTCCCTGATTATTCAGTTATTCATATTTACACATACTATTCGGTAGCTATTATAAACTTTTCACCAACTCCAGTGAAAGTTGTAAGAAATATATGCAGTTAAAAAGGGTGAGTCTGGACCCACCTGAGGAGTTGAAAGGGTTAAACAGCTTTTTTTTTGTCATATTAAGAGTCAACACAGTGCTTACATCAAGTCACTTTAATCATTTCCCTGTGAGTGTTTGGAATTAGCGGTAAAGCCTAATTTTGTAGACACGTGAAATGGCCATCAGGAAACCCTGAATCACAAGAAACAGCCAAATATTTATATTCCACACTCTCGAAACAGTCATCACGTTTCCTTCATTTTGAAAGCTTGGCCACATGATCACCCCACCCTCCTGCATATTTTTGAACTTAGTAAATCATCAAATATGAAGTCAGCTCTCAGCTCGCACATGGAAGAGTAAAGCTATGACTATGTTACCTGGAATCCCCTTTTGGCAGTGCATGGCATCTCAATTATATAATTTCATACATTTCGTAAATAATTTCATACTTACTCACAGCTGCATAGATTAAAATCATATCTCACCTGCAGATTAAACATGCTTTAATATTGTGTGGTAAATTATTAATAAATATTCTGGAACTGGTTTGTTGCACGGCATGAGCAACACATTTCTCTACTGGTGTTTCACTTAATTGTACAGAAATGTTTACAGGAGCATCAACTACAGCCACGTCAGGACGTCCTTGGTGAGCTCTTTAAGTTATGCAGGGATCTAAATAAACATTTTATGCCTCAGTAAAAATGGCTGTAGTTTCCTCTGGATGTGCGCTAGTAGGGGATTGTGTTACGAGTAATTGGTTCCATCGTTTGAGAAGTCATGCCCAGAGAGATCAAATTGATTAATGCTAAAAAAGACAGCATGTCGTGTATGGGTGTGGGCTTTTTGTTTACTCCAATCAATAACACGTACGGTTTTTAAGTTTTGCTCAAACTTGCCAAGTAAGCATGTCTTTGCTGATGGTGACAAAATCACTGTAATGTATAGAATTCAACAGAAACTGTCACGTGATAGCCAACTCTTTGTTTTTTCACCTTTAATTTTTGCATTTTTTACTAGTTTCCTGTGTTCGCACCAAGCACAAAGACCACAACCCTTGAGACAGAAGCCATAACATAATACAGTTTCAATGTGACATACTGATACAATAAAAACACACCAGGAATCAAATGTCTGAATAAACAGAAAGTCACGTTTATGAAGTCGAAAAAAAGAGATGAAAATAAAGGAGGGTGTGCATCACCTCACATGTCCAACTGTCACCTTAAATCTTGGCAGGAAAAAAAGGTAAAAGGTTTTACACAGAAGCTCTAACACATGAGTCAAGGAACAGCTTGCTTTGACTGACACACACACACACACACACACACACACGCACAGATCTATATTTGTGTAAACCGAAGTGGGTGTGGCCTAAACCATTTTTTTTTATGTGGTCTTTGCGAGCTTCATACTGCATCTCTCGCACACTTGAAAGTAAAAACCTCCCACTTGTGTATTATCATTATTATAATTAGTATTATTATTACTTTTTTTTTTACATCTCACAGGATCCTTGCATCAATGTACACCTCTAGTCTCAACCAGATGCCCTGACAAGCTTTCTGAAAAGGGAGAAAAAAATATTCATATTCATATTCACTTTACACTTACTTACCTTTACTCCCTGTTCTCTAAGCTATTAATAATCATAGCAGAGCAAATACAGCCACTCTAATGAACAAATTATTTTGGTTTTCTTGGCCTACACCAAACGACTTCAGGAGTCTAAATGACATAGATGAGAAATTTCTCCTGGAACAGGCCACACTAGCTGCATACCTACAAAGGAATAAAATTAAAAAACAGAGTCTCTATAATACATGTAGAAAAGGTGACACATCCGCTCAACACTTGAGAGTTCTCATGGGGTCTCGTGCTATGGGAATAACAGATCGCCTCATTTGAGCGCGCCCTTTTACCGTAAACACAGAAAGGAACCATTCATAGATGTATATATGATGAGGCAAAGGTCTGTTCCATGTCTGAGCTTTTTCTGGCTCAGTCCTCCTTCCAGTACAATTTGTGAGCAAATCCTTTTCACCAGTTCATATTACCACCTCTATTGTGCAACAAAGGGCCATTGTACTGTCAATTTACTAGTATTAAATAAGGATGAAAACACTTGGTCAGAAAAACTGCAGAGTCCATTGTGGTTATGTTTAGGAATGTCAACAAATCACAATTTTCGCTGGCTTTGTAATGACTGTGGGTTTGCAGGAGCAATTGTAGCATCGACTCAGATGATTGTGATTTGTATATTTATTGTTTTGGCTCTGTACTCCAGCACACTGGATATGAAGTGGCATCGGTAATGAGGGGGGCTAGCCATATCAGAACTGTTTCAAAATCACAGTGAATTTTATATACATAAAGTTAGGGCACAAAAAGCTTCTGAACAGGCAAATGTTCAGTATAGACGCCATGTTTATAACTTGTGTGAATTGCTTTACATATACAGCGCTGGCATCCTGTGCAAACTTGTTGCTTTGCCAAGCATCTACTGTGGTCACTGTCTGATGATATTCAGTCAGCTTTGCCATCTAGATGTGTGAAATGACTCCTGACTTGCAGTGGAATTGGTATCTCAACAGTGTTCCAGTTTGAAGTCTTGCAAAAAGCATGTTTCTTGGTATGATAATGTGATTAACGATAGCTGTGGTGTTTGGTTGCATCTGCTACAATGGAAGTATTTCTGTAGAATCCATCCTGATACATTTGGCCAAGTACACTGCTCTGTTATAAGCACATACTATTGTTTTTTATCTTGTGGAACAATCTTTCCATATAAGTACTTTGCTGCACAGTACTGTATATATATAGACATATTCATTTTGACCTTAAATTACTCAGAAATCTCAGTTGCCATGAGTTTCTCTTCTTCTCTTTCCTCTGCTATGCCAATCAGTATTCATTTTTATAAAAAAATGTTTTAAACATTAGTAACCATAAATAAATATTAGCTAACTGGAGAGCTAAATTCTAGCAGAATATTTAATAAACACTTTTGTCAAAATGTGTTTATTAAATGTCAGTTTATTTGAAACTATTTATTTTCACTCTTGAACACTTGTGAATGTTAAAATGTAGACACTTTTTGACTTTCATCAATAATTCTGATTTCTGGCTCTATACTTTTACATGTATTTAAGATTTTGACACCACACTTTTTAGGATTAAGATTTCAGTTTCTCTGTAAATTTTCCACTCCTGCATGTGTGACAAAAGGAATGAACATGCATTTCGTGTTATCTGGATCTTGAATGCACCGGCCGTTATCATTAATGCCAAATCTTAAAGCCTTTGATGAGATTCTTCTCTGCACCCTGAGAATTGTTCACGATCTGTTCAGTCAATATTTGAGGATTTGAGGTTTTGTCTCCAGAACAGAAAGAACTGTCAGCCAGCCAACCTAGTAGGCTTCTCTGTTAACCTAGACATTTTTTCTTCCACAAAGAAAAATCTCTTCCTTAATGATGTGCCAAACGTTTGATTTTGGAATGACTGACATTCTGGTTACATGGATGGTTCTCATATTATCTACAAACAGCAGAAAGCTGAAGCAATAGCAACCCAAGGCACACAATTATCTCTTGCATGTACTGTGACCACAATAAAAATACACAGACCTGCTTAATGACAAACACATATGAAGACATTTTCACAGATACTGTCGGTTGCCAAAAATTTGCGTAAAAAGCACATACCAAAAAGCTGGTAGCGTTGTGGCATCACAGCTCCAGGCTCCCTGATAAAGTTTCCTCTTCAGTGCCTTATACAGTAAATATGACTGCTGTATGTATCATGCAGTGATATTGTAGTTGTTGATTTAACATTAGCAGTGCATTAACAGTGTTTTTCTAGGTGTTGGTATGGTTTTGGTGAGAACAATGGCCTCTGTCAGATAGGTGTAAATGTGGCATGAGAGTAGAACTAACTGTATCTGATTACATTTCACAACAGTAATTAAAGGTTTTCAGTAGCTTTTCATAGTTACCGCTAGCTACAGACTGTGCAGTGTTTCTCTTGGGCCTGTGTATCTCTTGGTCATTCTATGTTTGTGGCAATTACAGAAATTTTATTGTGAAACATGAATGGTTATTGTTTCAAAGTCCAAAGGCTCAGATACAAAATTTTAAATCATTATAAATGAGGCAAGAAGAGGCTTGTCCTCCACAAAAATATGATTGTGGCGACATGAAAGGTACAGAGGCAGGTAGGTCTGCCAGGTTCCAGGCACTTACCCCATTTATACCTTTATCCACCTCTAATTCCAAATGTGCATTAGAGACCAGATTTAAGCCATGTTCAGCACAAAATCTCCTAATGGTTTTTGAATAAAAGCCTTTTTTTACTTTGCCACAATCACGTGACATCCCTGATATTTTGGTGGACAATCCTGTTCTTGCCAGGCCTGTTATCATTTCGGAACATGGTTTCAAAGCCATAGCTAAAGCTAGCATATAGTCGTAGGCGTATTGGCTGGCCTTGACCTAGTGATTTAAGGCCCTATCAACCACAACCACAATTTTTAAACCACAGCGAAAACACACTCTTTTTCTTTTTTTGTTAGTTTTATAATTTCCTTCTTTGATTTACAAAGAAAAAAAATAAAACACTAAAAAACTCATTTTGTATCTGCTATTTTATTCCTCACTTATTTTTTCTTTTGTTTCTCCTGCCTGAATTTTGCAACAAAAATCAATTAACTGTTCATCTTTTATTTTTTCATAAAACATGTGTCTGTTACTGACACGAAAATAGAATGACCAAAAATTTGAATTTCGTATATTCGAAAATACAGATTTTATGTAAATTAGGCCAAAGGTTAAGTATCTGGGATTCCAAGAAATATGGAGTAGAGTGGAATCAAAACGGACGATGTACACTGTAATAAGATAAGTACATCTAAATTTCAGTTTCTGTGTACTACTGAAATAGCTAAATTCCTATTAAGCAGCTAACTTTGGCTGTTAGCTACTGCATCTAATGATTGCTAGCAAACAAAATGTCAGCATAGCCTTAAATAGCTATGTAACGTTCACCAACGTTCATAATCACTGTAGAAAGCTAGCTGTTTGAATAGAACATAAACAAAACCCTTTTTTAAAAATGTTTGACCCTGAAAGCATCCATAGGAATCCTGGATGCTTCACCTTTGGCCTAATTTTCATAAAATCTGTTTGTTTGATTGTTGAGATTTGAATTTCTGATTTTTTTTTTTCTCTAAAAACCATAACCATTCATTTCGAATGTTATGTCTTTAAAGGCAAATATTACTCCACAGCAAGTTAAAAAAAAATTTTTTTCTCTTCTTACTCATTGAGGTGTCTCTTATGTAATATTTTTAATTTCATTTTTAACATTTATTTTATACCACAAAAAAATTAATTTGTAACTGCAAGTCCATTTAAAACTTCTCAGTTGGAACATGTTGACTTTATAATGTTTTATATAGTTTTGCCCAGCCCCCATCCTTGTCTCTAGCACTTCTCACATCAAAGCTACACCCATGATTCCTGTCGGTTATGCTGAAAATGATACTGTCTTGTTCTGTGACTTAGCTGGAACTCTTGAACTGCTTTCCAAAGAAAACCCTGGGAGCCAAGCATTTGCTCTGAATTCCACATAACAGTCTTTAGATCACAAGGTAGCAACTGGGAAGAAAGATAAACACTATGATAAGTACTCAGGTGAGAGTCGTGTCGTACATATTGTGACAGGCAACAGGCAAAACAAAGAAGACTGATTCTTGGATGCACTCTGGTTCTGAATCAATACAACAAAATGCCATTATCAGGCATTTACAATTTTAAAAGCTTTTTCATATCTCCAGCAACTATGTGTGGACTTTCTTCCCTTTTGAATACCTAAATATTATGATGAAAACAGCTGAATATTATTTGCTCAAATTCATTCTTGTCTTGTAGAGTGCTGTCAGGAGGTTGCACAGGATTTGGTTGCAAATGCAGGATTATTAAAAGCTCAAGTAGACAATCCAGAGAGTAAAGCAAGAGTACAGAGTAGACAGAGTAGAGAAATGATTTATACTCACACTATCCGGTGTCACCCAGAAGAGGATGGGTTCTCCTTTGAGTCTGGTTCCTCTCAAGGTTTCTTCTGCTTGTCGTCTCAAGGAGTTTTTCCTTGCCACTCTCATGTCTGGCTTGGTCAATAGGGATAAAATTACAGTTAAAAAGTTTATATCCTGTATAAAATGTCTGTAAAGCTGCTTTGTGACAATGTCCATTGTTAAAAGCGCTATATAAATAAAATTGAACTGAGTATGGTTTGGGCAAACTCATACACTATACAAAATGAAGTCAAAACCAAAATGTCTATCCAAAATTTGTCACTGACAGAAAGCTGGAGCGAGACACGTTATTTAAAGGGATAATTAAGATTGGAAAATAGTGTGCATTGTTAGTAATCAAGATACCGGCCATGTGCTGAATTGTTGGCTGGCTGAGGATCTTAGGAAATGGAGTCTTTTTAATTGATGCAGGTTGTGACCTGATTCACAGTTCTGGGAAATTGAGTTAGGCCAGCAGTGACATGACACGTTTAGTGGCAAGTAAGTAGTCGTCCTGGGAATAAATCATAATCATACAGAAAACAAAAAATCGATACTTTCTTTAGATTCTGGAGTTGAATTATTTGTTTAATTACTATTTAATTATTGCTGAGTCATTATATACACTATATGTTCCATCATTCCGAGAAATGTCATAAAAGTTCACATATTTGCAAGATGAATATAATTAAACCAGGTTCTCTAACATCTAATTTTTTAGAACTGTTTCGATTGTATTTGTTTCTGATTGCATTTTCTTTAACTGTATTTTAAGGAATTCATCTTCAGTTACAAAATTTATTCTGTTAAGGGTTGTGGTGTATCCAGAGCCTCTGCTCTGCTCTTTGACATTTTTTAAGAAAGCTTAAGGAAATCTCAAGGTATAAACCAATTATCAGTCTTTTGATGTACTCCCAGTTTCTCATAACACTTTCTCTATGTATACAGAACAATGGTTTGCTTCTATGAGCTTAAATGGAGCCTTCACCTCTTCTGTCTGTTTCTTTAGTTTACATTTTGTGTCAACTTGAGCTTGGGTTTATTTCTTGCTAAATGCTAAACATGATTATCAAAGCCAAACAACTCAAATCCTGATCATTTTAAGAGGCAGTTCGGATTGCCAAAATTTTTTTACCACTTTCCATTTTATACATTTCAGCTGTACGTCAATTAAACAAATGGCTGGTTTCCATCATTCAAATTTGTGACGAAGTTGGTAAAGTAAGAATAACTGTGAAAAGTGGTGCTCTCAAAGTCTGGCTCCATGATTTATTTTTTTTTGTTTCATTAGGCAGACATATTAACTTTAAATTTATTATATTTAATGGGGTAACATTAAACAAAAGCACTAATGAGAGAAAAATGGAGGCCAGTTAATAAAGGAGTATGGCTAAAATTTAAAAGCGTCTGGATTGTAAAAGAGTGTGAAAAGAGCATGAAAGACAAACAATAAGAGGAAGAAAGCAATGCAATTTTGTCACTGTTCCACTTTTGATTCACGGTAAATGAAACTCCAGACATAGTACAAGTCAACTAAATGCAATGATACAGATTTGATTATTTTAATCTGACCTAATCTTTTTATTTCCTCTACTGATTTCTAGTTTAAGACAAAATATTTAACTGAACACGAAATATTCCGTAACCGAATCTCAACTACTTTTCCTGCTATTAGGGATTGACAGTAGAATGCAAAGCAGTAGCAAATTTCCTGTCACACATGAAAAGGGTGCTTAATGAAACTGACAGGAACTGGAGACATGTTATTAATTTCTTGCACTGACCCGTGTCACGCCGTATTCGTTGTAAGAGCATTGAGTGCTGCGCACATGGTATGCTCGGATGTTTCACGCTACACTCAGGTATTTATTTATTTTGAAGATTAGAGTGCTGGAGGGCTGCCCATAAGCCCTCCATCTGTTCGCCATTTGCTGCTTTTTACACACCCAATATTCACACAGAAGAAAGAGCTGGCCTCTTTCAAAAGAGTTGTGTCTATGTCTCTCTCTCTCTCTCAGCTCCTTTCTGTCCCCCTCTCTCTTTCTCGCTGGCAAACATCTCCTCTGGTTTATGTCCTCAGCTTGTGAGATGTTTTACTTTGGAATGGCTTCCAGAGGGAATCATTCTCCAACGTGATTGAAGACTTTCCTTATTAGCCAACACAGCTGAAGGCCATGCGTGCTGTGGCGCTCGTGCCTTGCGCAATAGATGAGCAATCTATTAGGTCCATCCAGTCTGAAGCACAATGCCAATGCCCTTGGCTGATCCGTGCTGGCAGGTTACAGTGCAGCTTCCATCACCACCATTGTGTCAGGTTGAAAGTTTGCACCTAACCACCAAAACCTGGCCTGCTATTGTATTTGTGAGATTGAAACATACAGTAGTAAAAAGGTACAAGAAGCCTCTGGACAGGATGTTCTGCTTGACCCGAGGGGGGAATGCCAGGGCAATGCCGCAAGCGATTAGTAAGACAACAGTAATCTGAGCTAGTGCGTGATCTCTGGTGTGTCTGAGGTGGAGCCTTGGACACAGGGAGGAGAGAAGGAGTGCTACCAGGAGGAGCACACATACCCACACAGTCTAATCTTTACACTCCAATACACTCAGATATTTACAGAGGCTTACAGCCTATCCTGTGAATGTATCCACCACACCAAAGGAGATGCAGTGAGGGCGTGCAAAGCTCTTCTTACTCATTGCGGTAAGTGACGCTATGAAAGAAATGTGCTTCTTTCTTATTGGGCTGCTTGTCACATGGATAATGTTGTTGCACGTGAAGTTTGTTATCTGTTTCAAAGTCTCCATGTATATATACATATACTGTAGACAATCAGAGATTAAAGCTAAAAACAATTTCATAATTTGGGTAGTAAATGTGTTTTTACATAGTCAAATCTACATCAATTAATTTCAAATGTTTTAAATTAAACTGGCATTTTTGGGAATTCTTTCTTGACTGTTCACTCTGTTCGTTATCTCCTGTTTCAGATGAATGATCTGCCTTTTGCTTTCTGCATGGTGAATTCCTGCCTCAGATTCCTTTTTACGTCCAAACCCATATAAGCAAGGAATCATCATTTACCTGCCTAAGAGGTACCCAGGACACCCGGATTCATACACGCTCTACTGCTTTAAAACGGACAATTTACATGCTGAAAAAGATTAGAAGATTTCACTCTGCTAGCCCTGGATGTGCCTATGCTGAAGGATGTGGAAGATCCTAGATTTCCTCCAGGGTATCCTGACTCATGTGAATGATGTAAGCACTCAAGAAAAGTCTGGAAACGGCGTTACCATGACAAGGAAGCTTCAGTAGTAAACTGTGTGTACCATTTATACTGCATCCTGACAACCCAACCCTTCCCAACCCAAACCAGCCCAGACGAGCCCAGCTTAGTCAGGGGGTTCCTTCCTTCCTTCCTTCCTTCCAGAATACGTGGAGGTAAAAGGCGCAGGGGGAGCATGATCTATGGTCCCCAATCCTGGCTTACAGAACAAAATGAGGGATTTCCCCTCCCAACCTCTTCCCTGAGGTCAACCCAATACAACGCCACCCTGATAAGTCCGACTTAGCGGGGCACTCGGTAAGGACACATCTTCTTCTGTTAACATAAGCTGCTCCTTATAGTCTGGGCGGTAAACACCACAGATAGCTCAAGCTCCAGGAGGCTCCAAAGTGCCAGAGCATGCACATTACTAGCCAAAGACTGCTGTGTTTCTGTATACATTAGGATTTGTCTGCCAACTGTTGCTTGAGGATGCTTTGGGAAGATTTTATATTTTTGAGTATAAAACTTTATTGAGTTAACAGTAGGTAAAGTGAGGTCTGAGAGTGTTAGATTACCTTAGACAGGAAATGTATGTTTGCTGGTTTCTACAAAATATTCCCAGAGTTAAATCCCTGTAGAGGATCCACAGTTATTGTTAACTTCCTGTGAGTCATCCACTCTGAACTTTGCACTATATGGCATGTGATTCATGGTATGCCACTTAAGAAGGTAGGGTGTATTTGAATGCAAGTTGGGATCATGGAGTAATTACATTTGTCTACCTGTGTTTGTAATGGCTTTTACTTGTATAGATCAGAAAGGGAGAAATTATTTGCCAGGTCTCATCTTTGAACCAGTAGAAGTCAGTTACTCATGTTCTGACTCGGACTGCTTCATCTGCTATTGTGCAGTCAAACTACACTGTGCTACAGTGCTAATTTTATTGGTGAGATGTGGTACATTGTAGGAAAGGTAGCGGTACAAGAGGTTAATATTTATCCTTTATTATCTCCTGTATCCTGGAATCAGTCTGGTTTAGTCGGAGGGATGAATGAAGGCCTTTCCATCAATCACACTATAAAACCTGTCACTCTGCACTTCTAGTTCATCCTTCAACTCTAGTAGGTGGTGAAACCTCCAAACCACCCCAATCCGTGAGGGGCATGACTCTACCTTGCGCTTTGGCATTCTGTTTTGATGCCTACATGGTTTAGATTGATGTGTTTGAGGTTTGTTTTCTCTACCTTCCCTGCTCTGACATGCTCAGAGGAACTGCATTTAGCTCCAGCCAAGCCTTAATCAACTAGGCTTTTAACCTGCCATCACATATATATAAACAAAACATAAAGTTTGGATGTTTTTTAGGAGTCTGAACTCTTCTCTGTATACAGATCTTGTCAAGATTCCTCAGAAACGCATACAAACACAGTAAAGGCCTAAAGACAAATATTGTAATATCTGTTCAGAATTCAGCATCAATTTTAAAATGCAGCTCCTAAATGACCCCATTTAAAAGCACCCTTAAAAAATTGCAACAGAAGTATTATACTGATACAAAAATAAATCTAACAAGAACATGCATGTAGGTGCATCTGGGTCGAATTCTCCCGCCTCATGCCCGGTGTTCATGGGATAGGCTCTGCGGCCCTGACCAGGATATAGCGGTTACTGAAGATGAATGAATGAATAAACCTAAACGAAGATATCATTTATGGCTACATTTGTATATGGAGGATATCAATAACATTTAAAGGAAGCCAATATTACAATAATGATTCAAAAACAATAGAAAAGTTCTACAAACACACACACACATCTCTCCTTTGTGCACCCAGCCTTTTTTTTGTGTGTTAGCTGCTTCTTGGTTTCTTACGCAGGGCACATTTTAACAAGTGAACAGACATAAACGGAAGTGAAAGAAAGGGGTCAAGAACTTGCTTGGGTCTTCAGAGGTCCCTGGTGCAGAAAAACCTTGAGAAGGCAGCCATGTAAAAATATCAAATTCCTCTTCCAGTAACCTCCATGGATCCACAAATCATACTGCCTGCACTAGAGCCCTAACCTTATGACTTTGCAAGTATACACAGACTGCATTGCATACAGTGAAAATGTAAAACACTGCAGTGCAAATATTCTTGCTGAATGACAGCCAGACTATATGGAACATCTGTACCTGTTTATCAAATGTAAAGTACTGGTCAGACAAGCCAAGTGTTAACTCAGTTAACACACTTACGTTAGTGTAATCTGGTTCAGTCATAGAGACTCCAACATTTATTACGTTTTAGCCCTGATAAACAGACTAGTACTTATGTGATGATTTTGATTCAATTTCACTTTATTTAGAAATAATAATTTTAAAAAAACTTCCAACATTGCTGTTCTTGCCTTTTGATAAAGGCCTCAGCCTTACCAGTGCCAGTTTTCCCATCTCTAAAATATATAAAGCCTTGAAGCTGGTTTTAACTTTATAGATGTTAGATGAGAGAAAGCTGTGTGACATTTTATTGTCAGCCTTCAGCATGGTTACCTTGGTGTGGACCTTCGTCAACGTATTCTCATGAGGCACATTGTGGTACAAAGTGGAAATGTAGTGTAGTAAAGTGGAGCTTATTTGTTGATACAGTTAGAAAGAATTTTTGCTTATATGGAGACTTTAGTTAAATTCCTTTAAACACAGATAGTGTAGCACTTGTTTTTCTACGGAAATGGATTTGTAGATAACAGCATCAAGTTACAATAGAAATTAGGTGACCTAATTTTCATACGTTGCAAGGAAATAAGGTTGTGCTTAATTCATAGTGACCTGCAAAAATAACAGAGTAAATATTACATTAGATATAACAATAGATTTAGCCAGTAATGTCAAGTAAGCATGCATTGCTATACTGGCTCAACCAGTGGCCAAGTAACCTAACACATGATCATCCAGATCATCAGATATCCAGATCCCTGCATGGCATAATCAGACTAACAATTGTTACGTACAAGGATTAGGCTTGAGTCCGCTGACATTGCTTTTGGATTTTTCTTTATCTTTCAGCAACGGAAAAAAACCCCAAAACAAAACACTTGCAATGTTTGATTTTGCCACCTTGTGGACAGAGTTTATTAGTGCAGTAGCCCAGTTACTTGACGGCTGGCCAGACTGTCAGTCTGCAGTGGCTAGGGGACGTAATGGGATGATGCATTATTTCACATGATCTTCCATGGCTAGTAAGTATTAGAGTATTTAATGCATGCCACAGTTTAGCTCTGTGACAGTCAACAAGGCTTGGCTTTGTGAGATTTGGGCTCCAGCAGCAGGGTTCAAGTGAGCTCAGATTATCCTGTCATGACCTCAGAGCACTGAAAAACAAGATTCGCTCTGTGGCATACATGAATTAGGCAATGAACTGGCTATGACAATACGTTGTATTCACTCTTCCTATCATACCAGGCAAACGGACAAGAATCAACTTATGCAGCAGAATCAAGCTTGTCTCCATTGTAGACCCGAGGACCTGTACAGAGGAATCAGATTGTCATTATATGTATAGCCTGTATGTAAATCTGATATGTTTTTCCCCTTTAGCCCATTGTAACATATGTGCTGTGAAATGTGATAGGTTTTCACAAATCCAGCACATAATGGACCTATTTCTTTAGCTTCAAACCCCTAAAACAATCACACTTTACCATATCTTTTTCATTCAGAACTGGACCCCTTTTGTATATGGATTAATTCGGCAATCAAATGCAGCTCGTACACGCCAGCTCTGTGATATCTGTTCCAGTTCTTTTCAGCAAAACTTTCACAGACTGCTAACCTGAAAAAATACACAAATGTGATTATGTTAAAACAGACAGGAAAAAACAAATCTGATTTGAGTAGTCCAGCCATCTGTCTCAACATTGCCTGAGGGAGCAGGTCAAGAATTACTAAGGGGAAATAACTTTTTAAAAAGCTTTTACTCAAAGCACATAGGAATCTCAATGAGTTCGTAACATAAGCAAGACATAATTCAAAGCTTCTGGGAAATGAGACACTGAGAAGTTAGGATACTCAAGCAACGTGGTGTGAGATTTCAAGTTGTAGTACATTAACTTTTTTTTTTTTTTTTTTTTTACAAGGGAAAGGTGCATTGAGATGGTTAGCATATGTGGGTGCGCCGTGTGTGGTGTCAAATGAGGAAGCTGCCAGATTAGCGTCACCGGCTGCTTCCCAGAGAGAGAGAGAGAGAGCTGATCCCAGGTGTTTGCCCATGTGACTGTAGATAAAGCAGACAGCATTAGTGCTAATCCTGTCCTGATTTTTGCAGAACACTCCTCTTCCATTCCCTTACTGCTTCTCCACACTCTCTGAAAGGACAGGAGAAAGCCAACAGTGAACCATGACCAAATTTTCCCACGAGTTCTTTGTAAAAGTGAAGAAAAAAAAAAAACATGCTCATCTCATTCATCAGATGCTGTTAGATATCTGTTAATTATTGGGTTAGGTTTGGAATCTACTCTTTTGAGATATATTCCAGAAAATTCTTAACTCTTCAGGTGGTATGTTGGTGGTTGAGGTGTGTAAGTAAATATTTTACTCAAGCTTTTCTTGACCACAAAATGATTATGCAAAGTTTGGCACAAGATAAATATTTAAATGGTTGCTGTCATGACAATATAGATGATGCGATAGGCTCTGGGGGGTTGCTAGAGCCATTCCATGGCCAGAAGCCAAGGGAGCAATGTTGGCCGTGCTCACTAGGTGGGAGGGATTACTCTCTCTGTCCTGTCAATCACAGATACACTAGACAATCGTGGGCGTCTGTTAGCTCGTGTATGCGGAAGAGGGCAGACAGCGCTTCCCTTTGAGTAGTTTATGCTGTGCTGGGACGTTGCATGAGAAGCAGCTTGAAGAGATGCGGTTGGCTTGCTTCACATGTCTTGTAGGAAGCATGTGTTCACCTTCACCCTCCCCTGTTAGTAGATGTTGTATGTTGTTTGCTTACAGTAGAATATTCTGGTTTATTATATTGGTCATTTGCATATTGCAGGCTTCTGTGATATCGGTATTACAGAGGTTTTTACAGGAGGTAGCTTAGTTCCCTGAAACAGAGTACTCAAACCTTTATTCTAGTACAAAATTTATACAGTATGTACACACACATGAAGATCTTTGAATTGCACTCCACTTTGATTTGGAGCACTGCACGTGTCCAGCTGAAGTCCTGTGTCATGTGTCAACTCTGTTTGATCCTGCAGGGTTCCTTTCATGGGCCCATGAATCAAAACCTGGAATATTCCACACAGCTACAGCATTTGGTCCAGCATTTGGACTGCTGGACCCAACTGAGTAAAATATGCCATCCATGTGTTTTGCGTGGACTGTATTTTCATTCCTTTAAAAAGTAAAAAAAAAAAAAATAGAAAATCTGCATCTGTTGATCAGATTCTGTTCTTTTACAAAGCCACTGTGAAGACAATAAGACTGTGCTCCTGCAGCTCTGAGATCCAGGAATAATTCACCCGCAAATGTTAACATTGTTGACAGTGAATGATAATTATGCTGAGTGAAAGTTTGCACTGAGTGCTGAATAATCACAATGTACTCCATACAGAGCATTTTTTTTACATATGCACTGTGAAGGTAAAATCAACATGGTACACTGAATGGCTGTCAAAGGTCACTGCACTGCCATCGCAGTAATAATAATAGCCTTACAGTAATTCTTTTTATTTACATAGGCACTTATGTTTGCTTTATAGTGTAGTTACATTTCACTTTAAGTTATTTTGTAATGTGATTAATGCAAATTCTTTCTTTCAACGGAAGGAAGGAAGAAATAAATAGAAAGAAGTGTAGGGTATCACACTGGA
Organism: Pangasius djambal; assembly: GCA_022985145.1. Lineage (NCBI taxonomy): Eukaryota > Metazoa > Chordata > Actinopteri > Siluriformes > Pangasiidae > Pangasius > Pangasius djambal. Next base: position 13,191,129 of record CM040995.1, on the reverse strand, counting down.
AAGCGTATCACACTGGAAAGTGTTCTTGGAAAAATGTAGAGTCTAGAGCCCTTGTGTGGACCAGTATGCATCGTATTTGCAGCATCTTATTGTCAAAATAATAAATAGCTAAATACCATGACCATCACGAACAAATTCTCTGACTAAAGTCGGATTTTTTTTTTCAGAGCTATGACTGTAGCTTATAGCCTGTTGTGATGGTTGGAGCAAAACCGGGTAAAACAAATCCGTTCAAACCCACAGTGTGTATTTGTAGCCTCATGAGGTCAGCTGTAACACCAATTACACCCAGCTGCAGTGATGAAACTGACAGCCTGCACCACATTCTAGCACGATACTAACACGAAAGGTGCTTAATGACAGACATTATGCTGCTTTTGCTTTCACATTCAAATCACCATGAGCACGTATTCAGGTCCAAAGAGGCAAATAATTAGCCATCAAACTGATGTGGCTGGACATGGAGAATTTGAAATTGGAACACATTTCTAATGGAAAATGCTTTTTTCAATTTTTAATCTGACTGATGAACACGTTTGTGTGATTTACCCTCCCTGTATTATATGTACACACATATCAAGCACATCCTAGATGTCCTTTCACCAGGCAGTTATGAGTCAGATAGCAATTTTCATCTGTCAGGAGTGGAACCTGATGTGGTTTTCTGCAATTGTAACCGATCCGCCTCAAGGTTTAATGTGTTGTGCATTCTGAAATGCTTTTCTGCTCACCACTATTGGAAAGGGTTTCCTGTCAGCTTGAACCAGTCCGGCCATTCTCCTCTGATCTCTCTCATCAACAAGGCATTTCAATCATCAATCAATGCCTGCAGAACTGCCATTCACTGGATGTTTTTTGTTTTTCGCACCATTTTGTATAAACTCTAGAGACCGCTGTGTGGGAAAATCCCAGGAGATCGGCAGTTTCTGAAATAGCCAAGCCTGTCTGGCACCAACAACCAAAGTCATTAAGATCACATTCTTCTATATTCTGATGTTTAATGTGAATGTGCATGATTAGTGTTAATTCATGTGCACACTGAAGAGTCTTCAGTCTGTTTGAAGACAGCACAAGACTCAGCTGTTCAGACAGGAACGGAAAGTTCATTACATCACCTCAGTCCCACTGCAGGAAACAGTGTTGATCTTCCTTGTCTCTTGCTGCCACAAGATTGAGTGATTGGATAATTGCATGAAAGAGCAAGCGTACAGATGTTCTATTACAATGACCAGCGAGTGTATGTGCTGTGTATACGTAAATGCCGAAGGATGCTGCACGCCAGAAATATAACTTGTTAAATGTGTTTGTTATTATTGTCATGCCGTGCTTTAGTGAATTCCCACATATGATTGCATTATCATTTGGCTCTTAAACTGACTGAACCGGGGCAAAGCTTTTTCCAACACTATGTCAGTGGAAAAGGGGAAATAAAGAGCCACTAGTGGAGAATTTAGTCAAAAATGGTTCTGTAAAGAGTAAGACGTCCTTTATGACAGTGGTTTTCAATTTTTATGGCTACCGTACCTATGCTTATTCTTCAGTTGTGGGTTTCCGCTGGGTTCCTACCCACGAAAAACATGATGCTAGGTGGACTGTGACACTATATTGTCCTGTGAATGAATGTGCAAATGTGTGTCTGGCATCCCATCCAGTATTCTCACCTCACACCTACTGCTCCTAGGATAGGCTCTGGATTCAGCGCAACCTTGACCATGATCCAGGACAAAGTGGTTGTGAAGTTGAGTGAATGAATTCCTACATATTTGTCTTTAAACCATCAGTATTTTTAAATTTTAGTTGCGGTTTTGTATTATCATTTGTAGAAGGCACCCGATTTGTTTTTTTTATAACCACTTGTGCTTGTATTATGCTGTTGTCACAACACATCTCATATGTGATTACATTCTGGTGCTCAGTAATTCTTGAGTAGTTGCTTATTAAATCAGTTTAAATCATATTAGTAATTCTAACTGCACTAAATTTTTCAGTTTCTGAAAAATTGCTTTTTTCACTTAAAAGTCAGAATTGTTCTTATCTGTGAAGTGTGCTTTGTAGTAACTCTGAGTACCCCTAAGGATACATGTACATGAGCTGCTGTCTTGTAGTATGTACTTTTGATGTGACTTTTAGAAGTTTGTGACTTTTTTATTAACAGCACTATACTATAATCACTATAGTAAATCATGTCATTTTGGCTGTTGGTTGTTAAACATTAGGTAGAGAAGCACTTACAAGATGGATGTGCATATCAATAGCTTCTGTCTCTTGGCAGCGTCAATGCAAACAGATGAATTAGTGATGAAGCAAGGCTTCGTATTCGTTTATAGCCAGTTTTACTTTGTCCTAACTTCGGCTTCTAAGGTATACGTCATACTCTTACTGCTATCCTCATAGTTTGTTTACATAGACCAGTTAATTGCAATGCTAATAGTGAGTACATAAACACCTATTCACACCAGGTGCCCATAATGTTCCAAGCCTAATGTATTAATGGCAAAAAAAAGTGGTTAAAGGTGGTGGTGGTGGTGGTAGCAATGCAGCTCAACAAGCAATCAATCAAGCTTAGAATTTGATTATTCATCCTGCAATCAAGTGACAAAATAAAAGAGTAGAATATGATTATTGGATTTCAATGTTACAGTACATCGGCTAATGTGCTCCATTTTTGGAGAGATTTATTGACATACCCTCATTTTTTAAGTTAAGACATTACGCAATCTGGCTTAATGGGGATTTGGGTAAAGAAATACTTAAGTGCTTGGCTGTATGAATAAATAATTATAAAATAATAATTTATCTTCATTTGTGAGAAACAGAGATTAAAATCCTGCCAAAATAGTATTGCATTTTTCATCCTCAGCATGGACAAGATTCAGTGGTGTAGCTTATTGCGGTGGTACCAAATCCAAAACACACAGCACAGGAGATAAAAATGGATCCAACATTGGAGCATGTTTCTTTTAAATGGAGATAAGTGTCTCAAGAACTTTCAGAGCAACCTTTAGTGAAATCTCACTCCAAATGTTGCGTGTGACAGAGACGAAGGAGAATAAATAATGTGATTTATTTTGTGTGGTAAAGTAATACCAGATATTATTTTTCAGTTTTTCAGATGATATTTTAGAAAGTGAGACATCCAAACCAAAGGCTGCTTTTATCCAGATGATTTTATCTAGAGTGGCTTGCAAAAGCGATTGGCTCTCTGCAGACTGGCCAACAAGATAATAGGAAACAGTGATTATACACTCATTGGCCACTTTAATAGGAACACCTGTACTCCTGCACATCCATCCAACGATCTAATCAGCCAATCATGTGGCAGCAGCGCAATGCATAAACTCAGGCGAATACAGGGCAAGTGCTTCAGTTAATGTTTACACCACAGTTGAAAACTGGAAAAAGACCAGCCAATGTTTCAACAGTCCAGTTTTGGTGAGCCTGTGCACACGGAAGAGTTTTCAGTCTGTGTTTGAAGACAGCACAGGATTCAGCTGTTCAGACAGCCACGTACAGTTTATTACATCACCTCGGTGCCACTACAGGACAGAGTGTTGATCTTCCTTGTTTCTTACCACTAACGTATAAATCGGTTTTGTTGTCACATACACAGTGTCTTGTCTATTACAGGACTAACATTGGGTTTACTTTTAAAGAGAAATGCATGTACAGTAAGGGTGGTCTTGTCATTCTTCCCTCTTTCTACCTGCTGTTAAAGTATTTGTTAAAAACTATATCTCTATATCTCTATATGGCATACCCATTTGTAGATCTGTATCAGCCAAGGCTAAACAGCTCATACTTCACAGCCCACAGAGACCACCACACAGCAAGTGTGCCAAAACACTATTTTGCGCCTGTCTGGATTTGTTCTTAGCCACTACACATCTTACACTTCCTGATCTGGGGAAATGTTTTCCCCATGTCAGTCATGGAAGACAGTAGATGGCATACACCGGGTGCAAGATCACTATTTGTAGGGGGTAATATGACTGCATTATTACACAGGTACCTTGAAAGGGATTGGTGATGACGATGTATATGATCATATGAACATATGTCAGATTATGAAATAAAAGTACAGGAAGCACAGTCATGCTAGCACAGTAAATACGTAGCTGAGGGAAAGAAATGTCTTTGGTTATGCCGCTCATAATTCTCTCTCTCTCTCACACACACACGCACACACGCACAGTCATGTCAACAGGAATAACTATGTTTGTCAGGCCAAATCTGCTCCCATTCACTGAATCAACAGTTTCATAAGACAGAGAGGGACTGCACTGGGTTCTCACTTTCACAAATATTGAGGCTGAATGTTTGGACATGCTTGTAAATACTGATGTGGGGTCCCCACCCTGGCGGATGTTCTACACCCTCCTCAAAACTGAGAAAAGGATCACATAAAGAGTATAGTATGGCCTATGGCATCAAAAGAAAAAAAAAAAAAAGAAAACTCTTTGCATTCATCTTGAGCAAATAGAGAAAGGTACAGCAGTGATGAAAAACAAGTCACAAATGGGACATCAGAGAAAAATTCCTAATGGGAAAAAGAGTGACTCATTTCCCAAAAATTATAATGAGCACGAAACCTGTTAGTGCTTATCTATTAGTGCAAAAGGCAAAAACGATTCCTTTCATGGCATATTGACAGTCTTTTTTCCTCAAAAGTGCCACTGAAAAAATATTGAGAGGAAGAAGAAGAAGGCTCTTAAATAAACAACACCAGTTCACCTATAGGTCCAAACGTTAATTCCTAGCATCTGAATGGCGTTACCTGATATCCCCTGAAGGGAAACAGTTCAGTATTGTGTTGGCCTTGGCTTTACATAATGATGCCTAATGTCTGATCTTCTATTCTTTGTCTTGTAGAGTTTCAATGCTCCACGCCGTTCTAAGATGAAGTTATGGGAAAAGGCCATTTTTGCCTTTACACTCCTTAGTGCTGCTCTCTCTCTCCTGCTCATCACAACAATGATATCTGCTGGGTCCATCATCCCCTGGGCCTCAGCTGTGTCTGTACATCCTCCAACAATAGCACCATCACCACCATTATCAACATCATCATCTTCGTCCATGGTGACCAGTCGTCGGCGGGTGGCCAGAGCATCTGAGGACATGGGTTCCCTCCTATCTGAGTGTAAGATAAACACACACTATTCTCCTGAGGATTAGTTGGTCTATAAATAAACTGATGGGGGGATTAGTGTAACGCTCAGTGGTTCATGCTGTTTCATTTACACATCTCTCTCACATCACACCTCATGTGTCAGGTCCCAAGGGCCTGAGCCAGATTTTAGGGGGATAAAAGAGCCCAGTCTTTCAGAATCAGACCAATTATAAACTGATGGTGAGATGTCAACATCAGTGAGAGTATTATGGTTTTAATTCCAAGATGTCATCTACTCAAAATCCACACATTTAGATAATGAGTGAAAAATCAGCTCTTAAAGAGTTCACTGAAACTCTCTTGGTGTGTTAATGTGCTTTCATTTGGTTTTAAATTATTTTAATGCCAGTGAACCAAAAAATATACACTTACCTGTTCCCTAAGGCTTCATGTTGCTGAGCAAGCTTCAGTGTTAAAAAGCAAAAGATATCAATCAAGAGGCCATTGTGGAAAAGTATTTGAAAGGGAGACGTAATCCTTCTTTACATGTTTCCCAAGGTGTTGAATTCAGGCCAAAAACATGTCAGCACTGCCCTGCCATCTAGAGTACAGACACGTGTGCCTTCCCATTTCTTTATTTTATAGTGCCAAGCTACAGATGTTTATTTCTTTTCAAATGTTTTTGTTTTCGCTCTTTTTCAGTTTCCTACCTGTTTCAGAGCTTCACTGAGGGTGAGCTGCAGAGGGTCATCAGGTCACTGGTGGACAGGAAAGTTGGGAGAAGGACCAAGCGGGCGAAAAACGCAGAGGCATGCTCATTGCACCAGGTGGTGCTAACAGTGAGCGAGCTGGGCCTGGGTTACGAAAGCGATGAGACAGTGCGCTTCCGTTACTGCAGAGGGAAGTGCAATAGACGCCTCAGCAACTATGACATGGTGCTGAAAAACGTGATCCTGAGCAAGGCATCGGAGAAAGACATAACCACTAATGGGGGCACGGCTAAGTCAGAGAGGGCGCCCTACAGCCGCTGCTGCCGGCCCACCAAATACGAGAACATGTCATTCTTTGACAATAAGGCAAAGTTCTTCACCATTCAGGACGTGTCAGCCAGAAAGTGCGGCTGTGTGTGACACTGCAGGGTCTTGCTGAGATGATTGTAGCAACTGAGGCCACCACAGTCATGGGATTATCTAAGCGATTAGGTGTCTGTATCAATGGGGGCTTCAGAAAGAGGCTAGAGTCAAATAGGTGGAAGCGGAATGTGAACTCACTTGGAGAATCCATGCTGAATCCATGCATTTCATAATCCAAGCCACCGGCTAGAAGGTTGTGTTTGACCCTCTGGCAGTGCAGAAGATGGAGGTTTTGTGATTATGCGTATGTGATTATAGGTTCGTGATTTGTGATTATAGGGTTTCTGCAGAGTCTAATGCAGTTTTGAGTTTA
>CM040995.1:13147672-13184476 GCA_022985145.1 Pangasius djambal | reverse complement strand
CCATATGGACTGAAGCAGTATAGAAAAGTTTTTTTTTTTTTTTTTTTTGGTAACAAATACTATCTGTATATTCAACTATGAAGTTATCCACAGCTACCTCATTTGTATTTGGTTACAGAAATATGCATCACACCAATCTGCTTGTTGTCAACCATTCATTGATACAAACATTTTAAAATACGGTCTTCTCAGGTCAGATACTGTAAAGAACAGCATACATTGTTACTTGAAGTGAAAACCCAGCAACTTACACCCTCATTTCATTTGCTCTTGTCAAGAGTCCAACTTCCCTTAAGTTCATGTCATCCCCAATCCACATGTCCGACTTTCATGTAGTAGGTCATGAACACTGTGATGTCTGAGACACTTCTGTTAATGTTATAAAAATAAGTTGTTTGTTTTATCTGTCTTACTGATTCTGACATATTCAATCAATCAAATGTGCTGCTTTTTATGGACAGTTGTTACCCAAAAGTGTGTGGTTCACTTATACCTTAAAAGGTTTAATCTGCTCTTGATTCTTAAAGATTATGGTGTAGTACATCCGAGGGGTTAAGTGAGACTTGTGCCTGTTGGATTGGGTCACATTTTTAGCGCACTGTACACAGCATTAACGTCTAATTCCCTTTAAGTCAAAGCAGCCATAAATAACCAAACAGAACAGTTAGGTAACCTCCACATCTACTTTTAGAGTTTCTCTCTGTATGATTTTTCCCCCCCCTGCAGGTTGCTGGAAGGTTTGTTAAATTATATACAGGAGGTAATTAAGCACACAACCACAGACAGATTGTGCCTGAATTATATACAGAGCTGTCAAGCTCTAAACACAGCCTGCCATAAAATCTAATGGACTTACTATGAACACAAGGCAATAGCAGCTGAAGGAACATGCAGCCTCGTAGTCGCACCAGAGACAGGCAGATTTACCTTCAACACAACAAAAAAGCCACACTGAAAATGTCTGGAGGCGTCAACTGACGGAAAAGAAATGAATCGTACCCTACGCTTCTTTCAAAAATCAGATCATCAGTGGAGGCTTTTTACCATGAGCTAATCGGATTCATATTTTTATAACTATATTTATAAATTTGCAAATGAGATATTGCAAATACTATGGATTCTCCCAAACTAATCATTAAAGGAACTGCTTCAGTTCAGAGGCATAAGATGTAAACTCTACTTCATGGGGAATGTGATGTAATAGGATTTGAGCACACATGTATAATATTGCAACTCATAAATAATATCATATATGTTAATATATTCATATTTTATTTTTCTTTCAAATACTGTATGTCTCAAAAAACAATGGTTTCAAGTGCTTTTTCAAAGGGTGATACTTTGTTTTTTTTGTGTTAATTCAGTCCATTTCTGTTGGAATGGATTGTTTCTTAGCATAAAGTGTAGGACTGTATTTTGTTTCATATCAGTCTGTGTACCTCTGTGTAAAGATGACCTGAAAGAGACAGTACTGTGTGTGTACAGATAGCTTCTCCCCATGTTACCCATTTACAGATTTGGCAGCGTTGGGTCTTTTTCATACCAACAGCAGAAATGTTGATGCAGTGCATCTTTGATGTGAATAATCGATATTTATTGGACAGTGGTGTGCATATTTATTTAGATACTTTACTCGAAAGGGAGATATTGACTTATTTATTTAAAAAAAAAAAAACAGCTTGTGCCAAATATATTTTCTAACAAATCCACTATTCCTAAGTAACTGCTGAATAAACATACTCAGCTTTACAAAAAAAAACAATGCTCATGTTCCTTTTCATTGCATCCATGCCCCAAGTGTTCCTTTTCTGTTCCTGAAGATCACATACTGATGATAAATGAACAAACATGGCTTCAATGAATGTGCCGAGCCTAAAGAAAGATGGTTTAAAAACTCTTTGCAAGTATACTGTTGATGAGAACTGTTTGAGTTGCTTTTTTTTTTTTTTTTTTTAAAGTAGCTCGTCCGAGATTTTATAAAGTAGCTCTTCCAAGGTGGTCTTTAGCGTCTGAGTGAAGCCAGACACATTAGCGAACACCTTCATTAGTATGGACATTACATCAGCTCCAAAAACTCCAGTTAGACTATATGTCTTTTTCCAAGATCCCAACTTGAACAAAAGCAGGTTTTCGGTGGGGAAAATGTTTGTACAACCACAAGTAGCTCATCCATCAACCATAAGATGAGTTCATACAAAAGTAAAAGAAAAAAAAAAGTATTACAACATACTCGTTGTTGAAACATGCCTGTAAATACAAGCATGGCCCTCTGCAGTAAACAATTACCATAGTGAGGAAACTATGCCTGCTCTGTTGTGTGTTTGCACTGTGTAAGCTAACACATTTAACATATTTAGCAACCTCTACTTACCACCAGTATCTATTATTATTAGGAACTCCAGCTAGGAAATAACAGTGTGCATTTGAAATCTGTGGAAAATGTGAGATAATACCACCAAGACAACAACTAACTGTAGACGTTGTTGTTCTTCTTTCGGCTGCTCACGTTAGGTGTCACCACAGTGGATCATTGGTCCGCATATTTGATTTGGAACAGTTTTTTTTAATGCCAGATGACTTTTCTGAGGCAAACCCTCCCCAATTTTATCCTGGCTTGGGACCGGCACTGGGAGTGCACTGTCCATTGCAGCCCCAGTGGCTGGGGTTGGTTCCCTGGTAGCACCAAGGCCTAACCACTAGTGCTCCAGGGACCCATAACAACTTACTGTAAATAATTGAGTAAAACAAATTGCAGGGTGGAATTTTTACTGAAAAAATGTATTCATGCTCCACACATGAAACCAATTATTACCACCTCAAACAGCTCCCCTGGGGTCATGCCATTCACACAATCGTCAAACCATTACAACTACTGAACCGCCTTAAATTCCACAACGCCTAGCCACCCACCATTTAATCTTGCATAACGAGTTTCCTAATGAGAACGTCTTTCACCATTTTTGAGACTCTTTACTGCACTCAGGGTAGAAAGACTATAAACATATAGTGGCTGTTGATGACAGGCTGATTCATGAACAGGTTCAACACACTGATTAACCGCATACTCAAACTATTTGTCATGTCCAAACTGACACTTGCTAATGTATGTTTAACAAATCAACTTGTCTGCATAGCAGTGATGTAAAAAATTAAAATAATGCACGTATATTTCTTGTGTGGAAACATCTATGTAGTGACCATTTTCCCACCTCAATTGGAGTTTATTCATGTCATTGAATCTTAATTTAAATACATGATTGTAGCTAGGCACTAGCAAACCTGGCAGAGTCAGAGCCTGTAATGAAAGGTTTGATTCGGCCATCTAAACAACATCATTTTGTTCTTGTAGGAAGGTGAGTGTTCATTAGATATTTCATACGCAAGAGTATATGCTGGTGTGCCCAGCGTTCCCGGGATAGACTCGAGATTCCTGGTGACCCTGACCGGGATAAAGCAGTTACTGATGAATAAATGTACAATAAAATAATAATAACACATTATGCCAACTTGTACTGATTTTTTTTTTTTTTTTTTTACAATATTACTAGTCAAGTAAAAAATAAATAAATAAAACAGACAGAATTAATTAGATTTGTTTGATTGAATTTAAACTTGTGCTGGCTAGTGGGTAGGAATTTACAGGTGACCAAACTGGAGCGAAATTAATTTAGTCAATATAAATTAAATATTTAATATGCTGAAATTCAGTGATTTTCATTTTGTTACAGTGGTTACAGACAATTTTAAATAAAAATGTACTATTGGTGGAAAGTTCAGGAATAAAAAGTCCAGTAAATAGCTAAAATATTACTGTACATGTTTAAATATAGGAGCTAGTATTTGAACAGCTAGATTATGTTCTAAAATAAATCTGTACCTTTTTTTTTTTTTACCCTTTTTTACATGTAAAGGGGACGCTGGCTGCAAAACGTCATTCAGGTATCTTGTTATAAAACTAGGCAGGTGCAGGTGCAGACATACTAACTGATGTTAAATTAGTGGTCAGACACAGTCACTGATGCTTTAATTTATTTGAATGCCAGTAATAAGGGACATATTGTTCTAAGATTTGAGGTCAACACTAAAAATGTGTCTCCAATGTTTGTTTTATAGTGACTTCCAATTCAAGGTAATAGTTTAAGTACGTTACCCAATGTCACAACTAAGCTATTAGATCCAAAATAATTAACTAGCAAGTTAGCTAATAATTAGTGTAACTCACTAATGTACAGTTATTGTACTCTCACAAACATGTCAAGACACATTACCAATGTACAAAAAAAAAATGCAGTATTTGCGTGTATTTACATGTCTAAGTTGGCCGTGAACGTCGTAATAAACATCCACTAAAATGTTAATGTATGTATTTTAAATGTAGTCGTATCAAAAAATGTACATTTCCTGATGAAAAAGTAGAGCGGCAGGAATATTATAGGAGCGCGTGGCAAGACGGTGCGAATTACAGAGCCGTGAGGTAACATGGTGGTTATGTTTATTATTTTTATTATCATATGTATATTTTTTATAAAATAATTATTGTATTTTAAAATAGGTGAGACACAGAACAATCTATTGAACCACTGTGGCCACAGTGTGTGGACATGATGATTGATAACTTTACACTTTATTTCAATTTCGGAATGACGCAGAAAGACGAAATGGAATCACAGGCTTTCTGACATGGATATTCTGACGTGGATATGTCCCCCAGTCTAAAGATGTGTTGTAGGCTGATTGGCATCTCTAAATTGTCCGTAGTGTGTGTATGGGTGTGTGAGTGTGTGATCGTGCCCTGCGATGGGTTGGCACCCTGTCCAGGGGGTCCCCCGCCCTGTGCCCTGAGTCCCCTGGGATAGGCTCCAGGCTCCCTGTGACCTTGTGTAGGATACGTGGTACAGAGACTGGATGGATGCATGGATGCATGGATAACCATGAATTGTGTAACTTGAGCCCACGACTTAACATTTTGTGGTAACTTCATACTTAATGTGGTCTGAGGTCTCAACATTTGTCGCCTCAGTATATTCATTTGTGGCCATGCCTAATTAATAATTAACCATGCTGCCACCTTAGAGGCCCAGTAAGCATACAGCCACCACCAATTTAAATAAATGTGTTGTGAATAACAGCTTTCTTGTTCCCTACTTGATTTTTACCCAGACCGATCACATGACTATCCATGTACTACACGTAATAATATAGAAAGTATGTTATTTATTGTTTGCCTGATATTCAAGTAGTGCATTTGTTTTTGGTAGCAGTATCCAGGAGCTGTTTCAAATAGTTTATGGTGTAGTACATATACTGTATGTTCTGAGAAGCACTAATACTACAGACACACTGTATACCTTCAGATAAAGTTATTGCAGTTTCGCTGTGTTACAGTTACCCAGTAACATTATTTGCATTTTCGTTTCCAAGCCAGCTAAGCCGTCGGGGCATCTACTTTATTTGTTTGCCCATGTGACTCTTTTATTCCCATGCCAACCTGTACTCCCTATGGACTTTCAGAGCTTCTCACTCAGATTACAGTAGGATCAGACAAGTGAGGTTGCTGTGTATAGCCAAACCACAGAGAAACATTTTGAGAAACATCAAAGTGTAGCTACTCTAATCTTCTGAGTGACACACTCACTGGCAAGTGTCTAGCTCTTTTGGATCATTTGGAACAGGGGTCCAAGCAAGGAAGCCTGGAAGAGAAAGAATGGCAGACACACTGGAGGAGTTGAGACAACAGTGTCTGAGTAGAGGAGCTGCTGGGATTAAAGGCCTTGCAAGGCAAGATATGGCACCTTTCTTTTCATGCACATACTTACATACATGACCACATACTATCATGCTTAGTAGTAGGTCAAAGTAGTACACATACCAGCTGTATTGTGAGATTCTATTTAGTATAGTACTTTGTGGTTAAATCATACAATACATTGGCAATGAAATGCAATATTGATGATACCGCTGTGCATTCAGAACCTTCCGCATCATGGATGATGATGGCAGTAAGTCTCTAAACCTGGAGGAGTTTCAGAAAGGACTTGAGACCTATGGTTTGTGTGTTGGAAAGGAAAAGGCCATGGAGATCTTCACTGTAGTGGACAAAGATAGAAGCGGCACCATCGACTTCGATGAATTTCTTGAGAAACTAAGGGTAAGGGACCAGGTGCAGAGACACCATTAAATATGGTCCTTTCTCTAAAGGTAACAAGAGTGATCTAGTTTTGTCCCAGAAAAAAAAAAGTTATTAGAAACATCCAAATGAGCAACAGGAAAGTTATTGTGTTAGCTCATGTCAGATCATGTGTCCCCAGCCCCCTATGTCCAGTGCCAGAAAGCAGGTGATCAAACAGGCCTTCCAGAAGCTGGACCGCACCGGTGATGGAGTGGTGACTGTGCAAGACTTACAGGGAGTCTACAACAGCAAACAACACCCCAAGTACAAGAGCGGAGAGTGGACCGAGGAACAAGTGTTCCGCTCTTTCCTCGACAGCTTCGACTCACCATATGAGAAAGATGGAAAGGTATTGCTATAGTCATTCCTCTATATCAAACACAGGACTCTCGTTCGAGTTTGGTAATTCTAAAGCTAAAAATGGGTTATATGATTAATGAGTTCTATCCACTAAAACGTGATGATTTGGTGATTATTGGGCTATTGTTACTGAATTCCATAAACCACAACATGTAGTCTTTTAGTCGAGTAGTCTTCCTCCTGCTCTCAGCTCACCCACGCCCACAGAAAATTTGACCATCATGTTATCGCAAGTATGATTTTTGTTTGTACCTGCTCGTGGCGTTTTGTAATGAAAATCTATTATATACAAATAAGTAGAGGTGTGCATGGGGACTGGGACCCCCTGGGACCCAGCAAAAATTGATATGAAGCTCATATATGAAGCTCATCGGACAAAGAAAAGTCACATACATTAACATGGGAGTGCACTGGGTGCTTGCGCAGTGCTGCGTAACACATTTCAACACATTCATTTATACATGTTCAGTAACTGGTCAAGATCAAGCTGATTTAAATGACTAATTATGAAGCCTTTACTGAAGATGAATGAATGAGCACAATAAATGTCCTGTCTTGTGAGCTCCTATGGCAATGAATGTGGCCATTCTTTGTGCTCTGAGCTTCATATCTGGCCACACCACTCTTGTGACTTTATTATTGGGTCTTGCGGGATCCCAGTCCTTTACACACATACTGATCACTTTAATAAACACAACCAGTGCACCTTGTAGGTTTTGAGGTAGAGACTATAACTCATCTTTTCCTATGTACAGCTCATCATATTATAGTTGGACTGTTGCATATCCTGGCAGACACTCTGGGCCTGATACACTCATACCAGCAGCACATACACTGTCACACTGCTATCATGTCACTATACTGTGTTGAGATCATGCTCCAACACCCAAATGATTTGTCACTGGTTCTCTTTAAATTGACAGATGGACTAAATGTCAGTAAATGTTTAAAAACAAAAGTCCACAAATGTGTAGGTGCAATAGTTGTAAAATGGCCAGTAGTTGTAAATACAATTTATGTACTTAGTAATGTACTTAAACTGGCAACTGCATGCATATATATGCGCATGTGTGTGCTATATAAAACCCACTGCACATTTTTATTTTCATACAGTTCCTTGCATTAATAAATAGCAAAGCAGTCTTTATACAGCTGGAGAACTGACTCGACACATGCTCCTCTCCATGGCAGGTCACTTTGGACGAGTTTGTGAATTACTACAGTGGAGTCAGCGCCTCCATCGACAGCGATGATTACTTCGTCACCATGATGCAGAACGCATGGAAGCTATAATCACCGCGGCTCTCATCTCTTCCGTGGAAGCCTACAAATTTGTAAACAGTTCACTTTACTGGAAATAGTGCTGATAGCAGTAAATGACGTTTTTGGCTAAAACATTTCAGTTCCTGGAATTTTAAGTTGAAGGTGCTTAAAAAAATTGCATCTGTGCAACTGAATTGTAATTTTTTTTTTTTTTATGCCTAAACAATAAACCAAACCTGCATTTTAACAAACCACTAAAATACTTCAATCCTTATGACCCCCCCCATCCCCCCCCCAACAAAAAAAAAAAAAATAATAATAATTTCTATCCATGTCTACAGGAGCAGTACAATTATTTCCAGAAAGTACATAAACTTATTACATTGTACTAGTGTTCAACAATTAGTGACACATCTGTGTCACCTCCTGGTGGACACACAAATGTACTACTACACTGTTAAAAACATTCAGTGACACTCTTGGGTCAACTGAACAGGTGAATTCTTATGACCCATTCCAGTTCCCAAAGATGTGCTAAGTAATAAAAAAATCAACACACACTAACTGAGTAACATTTATAATTAAAACCAATTATGTGCAGTTATTTCTTGTTATGAATAAAATAAGCAGTGTGCACCTTCCTCAAAGAAACAATTCAACAGAAAAAATAGCCAACACTGTTAACACTGAACAAAAACACCGGTTAACGCCGTGTAAACCAAAGTTAACTGATGACTGCCAGGTTTTAATTCACAGTCAGCTGCTTTAATGTTACAAAGCACTTCGATTTTCATTGACAAATCAAGACCGATAAAAAGGTAAATGATAGACCACATTTGACATTACACAAAAAATTTATTTCAAAGCTTTTCCTTTTTTAACTTTGATTTTTTTTTTTTTCTATTTGTTTTGTAAAGGAGATTGGAGACATGTTCTAGTAAATGATAATATATTCATAGAAATTTACATGAGAAGTTCTGTATTCACGTTTCTAAATGCACTCAGTATTTCACACACAAAAAAAAAAAAAAAAAAAAAAAAAAAAAAAAAAAAAAAAAAAAAAAAAAAAAAAAAAAAAAAAAAAAAAAAAAAAAAAAAAAAAAAAAAAAAAAAAAAAAAAAAAAAAAAAAAAAAAAAAAAAAAAAAAAAAAAAAAAAAAAAAAAAAAAAAAAAAAAAAAAAAAAATCATCTCCACTGTACTGTCTCCAATGACATGGAAATGGATTTAAAAAAAAAAAAAAAGTTAATAAAACAATAAAAAAAAGGTAACATATTACAAACATTCAGAATATGGAAAATAAACATGGATATCTGCAGAGACGTTGATTTTAAAATTTCAGTATTTTTTGTTCAAATCAAAACCGAAATAACCATATCTGTCCATAAGCAAAGCTCAAGGGCAGATTCTGGTGATTCCATAATGGTGAGGGGGCCAAAGTTAATTCCCTTTTACCTTTCTTATCTTCTTCTCAGTGGTGGAACATTGGAGAAGCACAGATCCACAATAGCACAGTCCATGTGTTGGTTTAGTCCTTTATTCATTATATCAGTAAGAGATCTAACTACCATCATAGCAGTCTAGTAGGAGTACTCGTTTATGGGAAACCACTGGAAATGAGTTAGACTCAGATACCAAAAAAAAGAAAAAAAAAAAAAAAAAAAAGAGAATGATTGAGGTCCAGCGAGGTTTTGGGTTGAGGGCATAAAGGTACTGAACGGATGTTGGGTAATTTTGAGCAATAATGTCATACAGTGGTGGTCTGAAGCCGAGCACGAGAGATTAGGAGAAAATAATACAGTGGGTGAGGGGACAGCAAGAAATTAAAAGACAAATCCTGTGGTAGAAATTGCAGCTGTGACATGTGCCGTATCTTAACACAGAGAGAGGAATACCCTCACACTCATCAATATGATGAGCAGCCAAGTCCAAACCCTTAAATGGAAAAGTCTGTTTCTCTTTTTTTTTTTTTTTTTTAGTTTGTTTGCAGTCCCGGAAAACTAAAACAAAACCAAAAAAGCCAACAAAATGATAAAAACAAAAATATTGAATTCCAGATTCACAATAAATGTAGGAAAGGGGGTGGGGTGGGGGGGGTGAACTACGAGTTTTAAGTGAGAGACGCTGGAGCTCTGCTACAGGGCTGGAGCTGAAGGACCCACAGCACTGGGCTGAAAGTGTTGCGGTGGTTAAGGCAGTCCACCCAGATGCCTGCACACAAAAAAAAAAAAAAAAAAAAAAAAAAAAAAAAAAAAAAAAAAAAAAAAAAAAAAAAAAAAAAAAAAAAAAAAAAAAAAAAAAAAAAAAAAAAAAAAAAAAAAAAAAAAAAAAAAAAAAAAAAAAAAACCCTGTTGAGCAGTTTTTAGTCAGGCAGCTGGCCAAGGTGTTATGTGCTCTCAGCTGCCGGTGCCTCGGTAGAGGTTTCAGAAGTGCCTGAGGAAGAGAGAGAGAGAGAGAGAAAAAAAAAGAGAGGTGTTCAAACACTTCAAATACTTCATTCCTTTAAATGGCCTTGATTAAAAAAAAGGAAGCATGCACGGCAGTCATGCATTACATTTTCAGATCACAAAGCTTTTAAGGTAGTTCGCTATCATAATAGTGGATTTTAAAAAAGTCTAAATAGGAGTCTTATTTTTCTCCAGAACCCTGTCTTTATATATGACATTGCATTTGAGTGAAATGATAAATAACCTTTAATTTAGAGAAAGAAGAAAATGCCCCAACATGCTGCTTAAACTCACAGCCTCCTTGCAAACAAAACGCAGGGGCAGTGATGATAATCTGAATAACAATACCATGCATGTTTATTCTTCTTATACATTACAAATTATTGGTACACATCAAGCGCAGGGATTTGACTCTGACAAAGGAAACGTCATTTCAACTAAAGAAGAAAAAAAAAATGGAGGAAGAAAAGACTGGTTTGGTTTAAAAGAGGGTAAAAACACACCACCAACTGGTATGTGCTGATAGATTGCCAGAAGCTGGTCCTATGGTTAAATATGTAAGGAGTGAAACACAATGGGGCATGCTGTTACAGTAAAACAATCAACTCCGCTTTGCGTCAGACTGCATCACACCACTCTGTGGTCCTAGAACAGTACATCCCAACATGTTTCACTGCTATTATAGAACAGAAATTTGCCACTGATTACAATTAAATTCCTTAATGTACAACACACAGTAGCATTTATATAGGTACATTTAATGTTATGAAACGTCCTCAAGACAAGTTAGTTCCTGCCGTCACTTTCGTTATGATAGCTATTAACAAACAGTCTTCCCGTACCAGCCTTTCTCTTTCGTTTTTTCTTAAAATCCATAAGACAAAAAAAAAAAAAAAATCAGCTTGTCATTTTACCTAGAAAGCAGATAGCACAACATCCTCCTGTGGCAGACTGTTATAAAGCTCTGACGCTGGAGAGTGTTTACAGAAAGCCTCACCACATCAACAACTCACCTTTTTTTTTGATAAATGGTAAAATGTTGAACATTGTAAATGTTCATTAGCCGTAGATTATATAGCGTTGTTATAAAAACATATTAGAGCAAGCGCATTGATATAAACCTGTGATGTGAATTAGAGCTGGCACTACTGTCAAAGCTGCTGTTATAGAAAATTAATCAACACCTTCTGAATAATCAGATTTGAGAATTCAAAAGCACTGTCTTATAAAGCTATGTAAACTAGCAGGCAGTGTACATAACTCGAGACAACACGAACCATCCTAAAGATTGGGCAATTACTGTGACGTGACAGTTTATAATACATTCTCAAATACTATTAAACAATCTGTCTACACTAAATCTAACTAAGACGGATAATAGAAATCAACTGTGTGAAAGGAAGCAGAGGCAGGGAGAAGCGTACCGCTGGCGGTGGTATTTCCTGTAGGGGCGATGCTGCTGCTGCTGCTGCTGTTGTTTTTAGCAAGCTCGACGTCATCATCGCTGTCATCTTCATTGGATTGCGTGATCTCGGTGTGGGGCGGTTCGGCTGTGCTCTCTGCCTCTTGCTCAGCGCGGCTCCGCAGGGCCAGGATGCGGTGGTGGAGTGCTGCTGCCAGCTGCCCTGCATCCTTCGAGCTGGCCTGCAAGACGAGAGCCGCATTTATCAGGGTATACCTCGTCAAAACACACTGCAGAAGAGATTCTCAATACCGGTTATGGCGATTGCTTTTGTATCGAACAAATGAGCCTCATGGAAACATGATCCCAAGTCAAAAATTATTGCATATTTGCCTCAAATAGAATTAAAAAAAAAAAATGTAACAGAGACTTCGGTTTTGCACACACGAGATCACTGTTAAGGGTGAAGATACAGGCATGCAGTTTGCATGAAGCTAATTTGTCATGAGCTTCCAATATTTGTTAAATTAGTTATCTTGCAGTGCAAAAAAAAAAAAGGCAGCAAAATCTGGACACAAAACTTGGCCGACTGACCGACTTGTCTCGAGGCCAGCTGTAAATCTGAATACATTAGATTTCCCTCAAACCATTCCTTCAGTAGGGCGAATTTAAATGTCTTGACAATCAAATGTGTTAGAACAGAGAAACTCATTGACTCTGAAGCGTAGGGTTCACTCAATACTGCAAGCACTGCACTACTATTTTTAGCTTCTGTTCTCCAGTTTGGGGAATGTTTGATTGTTTCTAAAACAAGCTGCCATTTCTGTAATAGGGAATTCAAGAAAACGGATAAGGAATTTACTTTACAAAGATTTACTGCATTCCTTGGTGAATAAACAGACTGTGTCTACCAGTGAAACTGTATCAGATCCTACAGAACCTCAACAGACTACGTTACACTAGATACAGACTATGGGGATTAAATAGCAACCAACATTCATGAAACATTCTGAAGAGTTAGCATTTTTTACAGTTTCATTCTGCATGGGTGTGTACATTCTGACATGCCTTCTTACACCTAATATCCAAGCAAAAACGCTTGTAAGATCCGACATGTCTAAATATAAACAGTACTTGCTTCTCTTATAACAGTAACCGACACACACAGGTGCTCAGCATACCGATATGAGGAAGACCTTCACTCCCTGGTCCTCTGTGTCCATGGCAGTGATGCGGACGCTCTTCTCGCTGGCCTTGTCCACCTGCATCTGAGGCCACAGCTTAGTGTTCAGAATGAGCCGCAGACTGCCCTGGGTGCGCATCACTGATTAATAACAAGTGGAGGAAGGAAAAGTTAAAGGGCATATAGGATGAGAAGCGACATTTCTATTACTCAAAAATCAAAACATGCATCTGCTTTCAAGGCAACAAAACACTGACGCTCTGACCTAGCCTGGACTGTAGTGTGCCGTCGTCGGTAGAGGCCATGTCGTTGAGTCTCAGCAAGCCTCGACCTCGCTCGATCCAGGACTGAGCTGGCTTATCAAACACGAACAGCTTGCACTGCATCTGTGGATCAAAGACAAGACGAGGGAAAAAAATATGAATCCACATTTTACACTCAAAGCTGCTATTCACACATGTGCTGACAATCCAGCAACCTGATGTTCCACTGTTTTTGGACCAAATCCAAAACAGGTGCTTTTTTAGGAATGCGAAAAATGACCTTAACTGACTGACTGAAATAAATCAGCTACATTTCCTCATGCTCCTCATGAAGCACTGCTTCTGTGTCGCTCTGAAAGTGGCAGTTTACCTGCAGCACATTGCTCTCTGCTTCCTCCCCAGTGCGAACCTCCACTTTCTCCAAAATGCACTTCTTGGCTGTGGCTTTGGTGTACGCTGCTGCCGATTCCTCTAGAGATTCTGTCACGCTGTGATCTG
Organism: Pangasius djambal; assembly: GCA_022985145.1. Classification (NCBI taxonomy): domain Eukaryota; kingdom Metazoa; phylum Chordata; class Actinopteri; order Siluriformes; family Pangasiidae; genus Pangasius; species Pangasius djambal. The sequence goes on along the minus strand of CM040995.1, from coordinate 13,170,893 downwards.
GACACACACAGTATTTAGATGCACCTTGAATAGGAGTAGAATGAGGGGATTCATATTTTTTCCTATGAAGATTATTTTACAGTCAAATCAAACCCTGAGTAATAATTATTAAAGTGTGGTTTAATCAGGGCCGAATGATATAAATGAACTGAGCCCTCCTTCTCTTTCAAAAAAATAAATAAATAAACAAACAATTAAAATAACACAGTTTTTGACATCCACATCATCTTACTGTTGGCAAATGGCTAAGTGGATTATTTCTAACTATTTGTGGAACCAAGAACAGCACTGCCAACTGTTACAAGGAAAAATACACACGATGGTATGAAGCAGAGGCTGATTTCCTTCTAGCCCAGACTGTAGATTCATGTAGTCTATCAGTTACAGTCATGTAGATGATTACACTTGATGAATCTCCCCTAGATGTGGTGTGCAGAATAAACATTTCTTGATTGCTGCTGTTTTAAAATGCGTTGGACTTTTGTAAACTAAGTTTTACATGGTTTGAATGAAATAGGCAGCTAATGGCAAGTGCAGCTTTTCGGAAAGAGACATTGGCATGTTTATGGAATTGAAATACTTGAAAAAGCATTCAATATCATGATTAGCCGTCACTGATTATAATTACTTTTTTTTTTTTAAAATGTAGCTGAAAAACGCTAGGAGTACTCACTCTTTTCTGGGGTGGTCTCCTGTGACGAGGGTTCTGATGCTGAAGCTGTGTCTTTACAGCCCTCTGCTGTTGATTCACCACCTTTTGGAGGACTCTGAAACACAACCACACACACACACACACACACACACACACACAATTCTCAGACTCCCTCATGTCAAGTTGCTGTAAAAACTACAGCATACCACTACTTTGTTTTTCAAACATTTAGAAGCCAGAACCACTAGGTAGTGCCAACATTTTTGTAATAGTGCATCCATCTTACTAGCACTCGCTCTGACATGTTCTGGCCAAACACAAACTTGGCTCCTTTGTCTGTGTTGTTCGTGGCATTCAGAGAGCTAGAAAGCCAAACACGCACAGAATTAGACAATTATAGAGAAACTGCTATTTAAATCAGAAACCAAAGACCAAAAAAAAAAAAAAAAAAAAAAAAAAAAAAAAAAAAAAAAAAAAAAAAAAAAAAAAAAAAAAAAAAAAAAAAAAAAAAAAAAAAAAAAAAAAAAAAAAAAAAAAAAAAAAAAAAAAAGACAAACAGATGGATGGGAGTCACCTTGAAGTGCCCATGTACTGCAGGAAGTAATTAGTACTCCCAGACTGAGAGTCCTGCGTGGCGTTAGATTCATTGACTGTGCTGTTCTCATCCAACTGCCGAGAAAATGAGATTTAAACATTTCATATTGAATCATTAGGGGCTGTGACTTGACCAGTGCCCACAAGTACTCACTGACCTTTGCCCTTTCTTTGATATTCTGCCCAAACACGAAACCCGGGTCAACCACAACATCCTTCTTTTGTGTGCTCTCCTCTGTCTTTCCTAAGTCATCCTCTCCTCCTTCCTTGTCTTTCTTCTGCAAGAAAGTTACATTTCAGCAACTGAATTTTTACAGAACAAATGATGCAATTTAAAATAACCATACGGGCAGCTAAAATAATTGAATCATTATATACTGTTTGAGTTGGGAGTGCTTTTAGCAGTTGTTTACTGACTTACTAAAACACAGTTTCCTTAAGCAAAAGAAATGCGCATAAAACTTCAAATGATAACCCAATAATAACAGTAAGAGAAAAAAAGTCTCACCGGTGATTTGTCTGAGCTCTCTGTGTTGTTCAGGAAAATCGCCCGGCCTTCTGTAGCTGCCTCTGAAAACTTGCCCACTCCATTTGTTCCACAGCTCGAGTCTATTAGGGAAACGTCATCAGTTATTACTGCATACTAGCTCGAAAATAAACGCAACTGTACAGAGCATAATCGGATTTCAACCGGTCTTTAACTAAAACGTGATTTACTAAAACACTCCATAATGACACTTATACAGCATGCTAGCTTTATGCCACAGTCATGTCCAACAACCTATATTTTACACGATTAGACACTTTATATGGTCACTACAGCCACTGTGCCATACAGTGGGCTGCACGACATTGCACTGTGTCCAATACTGTGCCTTGCTTTGAATACACTGCAATGTGTGCAATAAAAACAAGTTTGATATCGTGACTCGTCTCTCACTGTGACTGCATGCATGTGGAGGTATGCGAGTTAGGTGTGAAAAAGGATGTTTGTAATTTTTTTTTTTTATATTCTAGATTTTTTCTCTCTTACATATGTTACAGTGACACTGTTTGGAGTGTGATTGTGTTTCCCTGCCCAAGACAATGAATCTTAAATCTTAATATAGGCCTAGTTTTCTTTAGTAATGCCATACATTACTACTAGTCAATACTATATTTTAACAGGCACACCAGCATAATTTCTCTCATATTTAATAAGTGCCACATATTAATAACAAGGGGCCATCACAGACACTTGGTCATTACTATAGTCTTTAGTTTTGACTTAAAAGCTCACAACATGGAAAGAGAGACTGCAAACACGCTCACTAGCCCACACCAGCACTACATAACTACATGTACGTAACTATCCAGAGCTACAACTAGGTGTAACAAAAGCATTGAATGCTCTGCAAACAATCGCACCTTGTGGGAGGTTACTTCATTCATAGAGTATTCATGTCAATTAATGATCTTTTATTTATTTATCTATTTTAATTCCCCCCCTCAAAAGCCTTTACAATGAATCTAATAAAACAGACAGCACTAATGAGCTAATCGGCTCTATGTAAGTACAGGACACAGAGGAAGAGCAGGCCGGTATGAGTGTACTCACTGCTCTTGCTGGGCTCAGAGAGGGTCTTGATGGGTGGAGCCTGCAGGACCGCAGGTCTCAGGACGCTGCGCTGCTGCTCCTTGGGTTTCTGACTGGGTACACCTGAAAAACAGCCTACTAATGGATTGGAACGGAAACCGAACATCCTACAAGAGCCAGCCAATGCTGGGAATCTACAACAGAAACTACAGCCCAAGCCTAAGGAGTTGAAATTCAATGATGATTTAACCAGTCATATTACTGCATTTAAGTGCTTTTCTTTTTGTTTTTTATTCAAAAGCAACCATAGCTTAACAGCTTACTAGATGTGTATATGACAACTCGTCAAAAATATATTGTAGGTACTGGGAGACAAACAGCTTATGTAATACATACGCATTTATTTTATGTTATTCTACTAATATACAGTCAGCTCCAGAAGAACTGGTATCACAGGGAAGCCTTTTCTTACATCTAACCACAAACTGCGGGTTTGACAATAACTGGTCAGATCAGACAAAAATACAGCTTTTGGGCAACAAACACTGTATTCTGGATCTCAGCAAGCAGTAAAGTACTAAATGCAGGCGTGCCAATTGTTTTCTCTCATATTTCCAGTCTGAGGTCAAGCTAATTAATCATACATTCTTCTACTTCCAAAACTAAGAGGAGAATCAGTCTAAATGCAAACAAAATCCAAATGCACAATTTCATAAAAAATGAAATGAAAATAAAGTTTCACTGATTTTGTGCATGAAAACAACCAGCTCAATGCTCACATGTCAAATATATGTTAGGCAAATCTATATATGTGCATTAATGGCAGAATTTGTATTATAATATACATTTAATTAGTGTATCAATGTACAAAGTCTTTATGTAGCCTTTGCTGTAGCGTAGCCACGACGTTGTGTATATTTCGCTGGTTACAGACTACATACTTCATACATAAGCATTTTGATTTTTGTTTCCATGTAGTATCAATCCAGTGACATTTTCTTATTTTATTTCTATATTTTTTTTTTATTTATTTTAAGCACATCATGCAGTGGGGTTTCTTTTACTAGTTTAGCCTGCAGACCTCGGCCAATCTCTGTTGATATTCAGTTAAAAAAAAAAAAAAATCCCATCACGAGCACTACGTATTGAACTGGTAACAGCAGTATGAGCATCTGTTGTTTGATGTAAAACGTGACTCATGGACGATATTTCCAGTATATCTTCAATGGCAGTTGTACAAACCTTAATCCCTGGCGGCATTGCATTACTTAAGTGAGGTGACTATCTCCACCATCATTGAAACGTCAATCGACATGAAACCTTTACAAATACACCCCTTGCATATGACACCCTTTCTTGTTCTTGTCGGACTTAAACATTAAAGATTGTTCAATTCTCACTGCATGGAAAGAGTAGGTCTTACCTGCACTCGGTGCTTGACCATGGATCAGAGTTGGAGGTTTCAACCGAAATCCAACTGGCTTCTCCTCTAAAAGGGTTAGAGCGGGAAAGAACCCCAAAAAAAAGAGAGGGTTAAATCTGTTTGCTTTTTTCTCCATTTGTCTTAAAAGAAAGCACTGTTTTATCACTTTGTAGACAATTCCATTACAAAAAAAAGAGCCTTTGGGCTCAGAAACCTACTTTAGCACATTCCTGCACTCTCGGAAATGGTAACTGGGCATATTTTGGTTCTGCCTGTTTGACTGCTCAGAGAAGCGATGGAAATAGAAAGCTTCTCTTATATACCTCCCTACTTCACCAAGAAACACATTTTCCGGGTAGTGTACAAACATGATAAAGCATGTCACAACCAATGTCATGAACATGAGTCATGCTCTGACAAGCGTTTGAGATGATTTCCAAATAGCAAAACTACTTTGTTCCTGTCTTTCCTCTGCTACATAAAACTAGCTGAGTAGGGGAAAAAAAAATATTGCAAAGACATCTTGCACAACTGAATCAAAAGGCCTATAAATCAGAAACATGGATAGGAAGCTGCCGTGTTTAAATAAAATCAGCAGAAAATATGAAATACAACGCGTGCGGCATACAAAAATAAAATGCAAGAGAGAAAAAAAAAAAAAAAAAAAAAAAAGACGAAACTAAATGTTAAGTATCTCATTGCATTTTAGAATGGGCAAATGCAATCAACAAGGAGTCGCGCCAAAATGCATTACAGTCAGTCCATTCTACAGAACCGAGTTGTGTCTGCCTGACACAGAGCTTCAATTTACCTCTTTTTACTTGGATTGTCACGTAAACTTCAAAATGTGTTGTTACAAACAACACGCTGCATCAGTTACAAAGACAGCCTGAATTATCATTGTGTAAATATGAATAGCTGCCTGGATGGACTAGACAGGGAATTTAATCCTGGCACTGTGCTTTAATTGTTTATATTAGCCTGAAATGTGATTAAGATTAGACTAGAACACCATTTGGAGTATGCAGTGAGGCACCTGACGTTTAGTTTTGGCTCATTTGAGGCAGAGCCCGGTTAAATACAATATATCCAAGTGGATTATATTTCAAGATGGAATACACTGCATTCTGTCAAATTCCGGCTGGTTGTCTTCTTAGTAGACGGGTTATGTCACGTGAAAAGGTTTTGGTTTTCATTTTAGTGTGCCATACGCAGGTCATTAATAAGTGTTGCATCTGACATTGCTCTACAATAATGATTATATTTAATCGGGACCTTTTTTTTTTTTTTAAATTAAGGTAACTTCATAACAAGTGGACAAACTATCTTTAGTACTGGGCAACTAATAAGAAGCCCTAATACTAATTTCAAAGTCAATTAACACCTCTATCACTTCATGCTGAGCTTGAATGAGATTAAAATAGAGCAAAAACAGTTTAGAACTACTGACTCGCATTAGTCATAGAAAGATGGTAATAATATGTTCACATGCTCAATTACCTGGCTCTGAGTCCGAGTTGCCTGTTGGAGACTGACAGAAACTTGACGGCATAAACACATTATTCTTGGAAACTGCAGCAGGACACACACACACACACACACACACACACACACACACACACACACACACACACACAGAGAAAGAGACACGGAGTGTGACTACGACAGCACGATGAGCCAACATTTCTGACAGATGGCTGGTTAACAGTTGGCACCGAACTGAAGTCACATCAGAATAACACACTGCTGAAGTGCCAAGTAGTTTGTAGCATTGCGGAGAGGAAACAGAACTGAAAGATTTGAGGTGCTTCTCACTGACAACAATATTTGCATTAGCATGACATTTACATAAATACACATCAAGGCTGTCAGACCGGAGTACAGGAGCAAGACGTCAAATTATGAGCAAATCATGAGCTTCGCTGAGTGATGTTACAGTTGTTGCGTTACCTGAATGTGCAGGTGGGAACTGTGTTAAGGACGAGGTTCTCTCTCTCTTCACTGGAGGACAGTATTCTCCATCCTCCCTGTCTGAGTCTAAAGACAAGGCAAATCCACTATAATCCCAAATGCTTACAGGATTACAGTCACTTTTTGGCATGCACATCTTAAATCAGATTTGTCTGTAATATCTACCCCCCAACCACTTGATTAATGGGAGTAGTTTACCCGGGAAAGAGAAAAATTTTTAAAAAAAGCATACTTTTGGCATCTGAGGATTACTAATTCATTAATCTTCAGCAACCGTTTGGGACCCGGTGGATCTGGAGCATACACCCAGTTGGGACACCAGTTCATCCCATGCACACTTTCACACACTCATTCACACCCAAGGGCAATTTGAAGTCATCAATCCGTCTAGCAGCAGAAGTAGGAGGAAACCAGGGAACCCAGAGGAAACCCACACAGACACAGGGAGAACATGTGCAACTCCACACAGGCAGTAACCTGAGCTCAGAATTGAACCGGGGAACCCTGGAGGTATGAGGCTGCACCACCGAGCCACTCTTGCTATTAACTAATGATTTACCAAATTTACCAGCTTAAATTCTGCAGTGTGTTATCAGGGTCTATCTAGTAGACTGCTAAACCATTCAACATTCCGCTTCACTGTCCGTTAAGCGCCACACTTTCTTACTGCTATCGTTAGCCAACCTAATGTTTCCTATATCTGAAATAAGCTCAAGAAGGGAATTTCATTTTGAATGTACACTCTATGTTATCAAACAGGAACACATCACTGTTTGTACTTTGCATGCCCATTTGACTGGAGTGGTGGAGAACAACTCCGGTTCTTTAATGTCATCCATTGAACAAATCGTTGACAACAGAGCATTTGGCGCATCCCTAATGTTATAGTTTTTGCAAAATCAGGATCATAGTTTGTAACACAATGTACTAAGCAGCTCTGTGGCCTGAGATGGAAAATTAAGCAGACGTACCTTCCCCATCCTCTGCACTGGACCCATCAGCAGATCGCTGCAATGGAGAAAATAAGCCATGAGAGAGAGATTAACTAGAAAATATCTAATTGCAAGCCTAAACAATACTGCAATTAAGTTTCCAGATATTATGCTCCTATCAACCATCTACCAAGCATACTAGTAATAATAATAATAATAATAGTAATAAATAATAATTTTGATCTGGTTCCCATGTGGAAGTCAAATGAACTGATTACTTACTGCAGATGCTAGTTTTTTTTTTTTTGTGTCATTAATTGTCAGAAAAAATGTATGTCAGAATTGTCATAAATTAAAGAAAAACACAAAACGTTAATGGTGAATAAAATTAATTTGAGGAACATTTAGAACGTGTTTTTGCACATGTTTGACCAAAACACAAACATCCAGGCATAAATCTGCATAAAGCTCAATAAATCACAGTACAAGGCCAAATATTTCCTGCCTGCAAGTAACTAAAACAATTGACTAAGCTGCCTTTGTGCCGAGTCCCATACAGTCAACTGTGCCAACAGTCAGCCGAATTTGGACCGTACAGTGTGGTGATGATCCCCCTGCCGGGCCCGGCCATCTTGTCACCATAGATACTGTTCCAATGGCTGACGAGGCCAACAGAACCATCATCATCCAAGTCCCCAAAAAAAAAAAAAAAAAAAAAAAAAAAACCCGCTCTCATATTCCCCCTTGCTGTTTGCTACACACCACCTTGTTTGACGGACAGCCTGCTGATCCAAAAGGCTATGAAAGCTCAAGGCTTTCCCAAGTTTGTTTCAGTCGACTCTCAGAAGCAGTTCTGACAAAGTATAACAAACTCTACAGTTGAAAAGCTAGATAGCAGAGATGACTCCATAAAATAACATGCTAAATTAAATAGTGGCTTTGCACTAAAAGGATATTATAAAAGAATTTCACTGTGCTGTACCCGTTTATGTGACAAACAAATAAATCCTCTTCTCGCCTATATGATCTAGCTAGCTCAAATCTTGGAACCGCGAAAAAAAAGGTCCTTAAGGGACCCGTAACAGGGATGACGTCTGAGGATTGCTAGTGGATTTCCACAATGGAAAACCCAAATTCAGATCAGGTTCTTCTGACAACCTGGAAGCAACTGTTGGTTTAGTTGTTGTATGGACAGCTTCTGATTGGTGGAACTGCGTTACAAGCACGTCACATGCTCACTGTTATTGGATTGAATTTGCCCTCACCACTTGATATTGACGATGATTGTTAATAATGTTTATAATTAAAATCACAGCTTTTACAATTTAAAATTAGATAAATGATTAATATTACTAACACAATGCCATCACCCGAGCAACATGCCTAACCATTAAAACACTACAGACTTCAGATTCCTTCATAACCTCTTCAACCAAAACAAATGAACTTTATGCTGGGGCCCAACATGCATGAACTAATGGAACTTGCTGAGCCACATCAAGGGTTCCACATTAGAAATGCTCAACTAAGGTTATATTCATTGAACAAAAAGCAGAATGTAATTATTCATCAGACTTATTTCTCAGACAATGTCAATTTCCATTTTATCGACCTTATTTGTTATGCAAGTCATGGCAAAGTAGCTTTACATAAGGTGTCCATGTTGAGACCACGAAGATCAGTGGCAAGAACAACCACTGAGAGCATCCAGGGCATAACATGTAAACCCATCCTGCTCTCCATACCTCCAGATAGACAAAAACTAGGAAAAAGAAAAGAGAGGGGAAAAAAAAAATTAAAAAAAAATTCAATGAATCAAAATCAGGCCTACCTTCTGTGCCTTGTCCTTTTGAAACACGAACACTGGAGGAGCTATGGCAGGCTTCTCTCCTATATTAAAAAAATAAAAAATAAAAAATCATCAGGTCATCATCAGGTTAACAATGTAATTTGACATGACCAATTAACAACGCCAGAGTCATTCAATAACTTTCAAAAGTATACTTCCTGTTCATAGCCATAACAAGAAGATCAAACATGTAAAGTCTGGTGGGTTATGGTGATTTTCAACAAAAGGCTGAGAGCACAATAATTTAATCCATGAGCACGACTGTTACTGCTTTCACTCTCAAATTTACAAAGTGTGCATGGACACTTCAATTCATCCTGCTTGCTTGCAACCTTTTCTCTGATCAGCCTCAGATTTATTTCTACCTGCTCGTCCATTCTCAGAAGCTGTCAACCAATCACAAAAGGTTACAGATCCCGACCAATGAAATTGCTTCTATTGTCTTACATTGTCATTGGTAGATGAAAGCAGAGATTAAACAGACCCAGCCCCTGTTCCAACAGCAGATGGGTTAATGCTTACATGTTAAGCAGAGTGCATGACAAAATCATGACAAAATCTCCAAATCACTGAACTTGTCACACTACACAGCCTTAATCATGTGTCATCAGTTGTTTTGTGGACATACGGGTATACTTGGTATACAGTGTCTCGCAGAGGAGGCACACATTCGGCATGATCTTTTGCCTGGAGAGATCCCTGCTGAAGAACGCCTTATCCCCAAATCCACTTTCTCATGAAAATAAACGAGTGCTATCTATCATGTGGCTTCACCACTTTGTCACTATTTTGTTCAAAAACATGAAAAAAAGGGATAAGAGAAAATACCAAAGGATAGGAAGGAACAGAAATGCAGGCAGTGAGTTCTGTCTGTTCTGCAAAGAGAACTGGCTATTTTTATTCTGTGTGCCAGCATGAACATGAATCCTGTCATGTTTGGTTTTATTGTTGCTGTTCTTAACAACCATTTGAGTATAACATGCCAAATAATTTCTTAGAGAATTATTACTGTGCTTACATTTTGCCCTTGCCCTCATCCTCAAACACGAATAGATGGATGGTAAACTGGATTCAGGGATGTGCTGTGCATGACTGCAGATGAATTCATTTCCTCTTTTACTCTCATTGGCTGTTTCTCATCGCTGCGCTTGCAACTACTTGCAGCTTGATTTATCAGGAGGAAATCAAACATGGCAATATCAAGCCCCTGCTGATGGCTCTCAGAGTCAGAAAATCTCATTGCTGAACTGTTCACACGAGGGAGGGAGGAGGTTTGGGGGGGTAGTCGCTGAGACAAAATTAGCTTGCAACTGGGAAATCGGGCCTAAAATCATGTAGTGTGCACTGACTTTAAACTACTCAACTGTCAACTACTGGAAGCAAAATGAAAATCACAGATACTTAAATCGGGGTGCAGTGATGGAAAAATGTGATGTGCATCGTGGAAATGTGCGATATCAGCATTCTATTAATTATGCATGTAATGCATAATTTGCACTGTAACGCAGGTGGCTAATACCTAATTTTCCAACCTTTAACCTAAAGGCCATAGATCACATACTCACAGAGCAGGAAAGCAAGCACCTCCAGTGACCTCTAAAGTAAACTTTTTTAATGCACTTGCAATGACCCATGGTCTTAATAAAACTCTGGCATGGTTAAGAGGGATAGGAATACACATCACAATTTGTAAATAAACAAAGACACATGATCAGCCTGACCCTATCTGGTATTTTTGACAGGAGTAGTAATACATCTGTTGCTGTAACTGCTGTAAATGAAAGCGGATACTAAACGACCAGGCTCAGTCAATGTGGCTGAAATCACTGGTGTAAACGTGGACAGATTAGAAATCCCAGCAATGCTTGTTTGTGTATATAATTACATATAAGCAGAATGAATATATTATACACACACACACACACACACACACACGATATACAAGTCTAAGGTATCGGCGGCACGCTGGTGAACTTTGCGTTCAGCATGAAAACTCTTGTGACCACTACTGTCGCGTGTGGACATGCACTAACCAATGTTTTTTCAGTAGCTAGATATAGCTTCTAAAGCTAACTAGTTAAACACAAATAACCCACTAATCAGTGTGAAAAATGGTTCATACTCACTTCGTTGGCAGATTAGCAAAGCAAGCTGTTTGTACTAGCGACGTACACTGACCAGAGGCACCAACAATCTCTGCTACTTCCTTCCAATTTTTTATTTTTTTTTTGGTAATGTCTCTATACATATTTATTGAGTCTTTGTAAGACAGGATAAGATGAAACCATGGATATTTCTTGCATGTTTTTCTTGCATTTTCGTGTGTCAGACAAAAAGAATTTAAACTAACTGCAGGTAGGCACTAATGTTGTGAGTGTGGGGGGGGAAATGAAGAAAAATGTCAGACCACCCACACACCCTATAATTGCTCAAAAGAATCATTTTATTTTTTTTATGTATTTTTATTTTGTATAGCGCTTTTAACAATGGACATTGTCACAAAGCAGCTTTACAGAAATAAATGGATTCAAAAAAATATATTGTAAATACGTGAATTTATCCCTGATCATGTCATAACTAACACAGAAATCTCATTTCAAAAGTCTTGTCACTTGTTGCACTGTTGCTGAAATCTCAGCTCCGTCTCGCACACGTACACAGAAAATTAACGGTCGTCTCTTGCTTTGTCACTTGGTAATGTGAAAGTAGGGCAACACATTACCAATATGTTTTTCACTTCGGCTTAAACTGATCAAAATGATTATCCGTGAAATGCAATGGGAATAGACTGCAAATCCAGATTAGCTAAACTTTAGCTACCAAGCAATACCACAGGGCAAGTCTGAAATGGCTTCCTATTGGTCATACAGTGGATATAAAAAGGTCTACACACACCTGTTATAACTGCAGGTTACTTGAGATCTTTTTCCACCTTTGATGCGATATAGCTACCAACAAAATTCAGTTGAAACTTATAATAACCTGGTTGCATAAGTGTGCACACCCCTTAACTAATACTTTGTTAAAGCACCTTTGGCTTGTAATACAGCACTCAGTCTTTTGCAGTAAGAGTCTTCCAAATTAGCATGTCCTAATTTGGCAGTTTTATTCCACTCTTCCTCGCAAAAATGCTCCAGATCAATCAATCTGCCGGGGGATCTTCTGTGCACAGGCCTCTGATCATCAACATCTCCCGAAGCCAATCCTTTGCTGACTTGGATTTGTACTTTGGGTTATCATCATGCTGGAACGTGAAATTGTTCAACTTCAGCTGTCTAACAGAGTCCTGCAGGTTTTGTGCCAAAACATATTGGTACGTGGAGCTATTCATGATTCCCTCTATCTTGACTAGAGCCCCAGTCCCACCTGAAGAGAAGCAGCCTCATAGCATAATGCTGCCACCACCATGCTTCACCATGAGTATAGTGATTTGGGTAATAAGATGTCTTGGTTTTGCACAAACATCTTTTTTTTTTTTAGATTTAAGCCCAAAAAGTTGTGTCTTGGTCTCATCGGACCATAACACATTTTGCCACATGGTTTGGGGTGATTTATGCGGGCTTGGATGGTTTTATTTTTCGGTGAGAAAGGGCTTCTATCTCAGGTCTACCCTACCCCGTAGTGCAGACATAAAGAATGAGAGACTTTTGCCATATGGGAGTAACTGTAGATATTCCTGCAGCTCCTTTAATGTTGCCGTAGGTCTCTCGGCAGCCTCCCTGATAAGTTTTCATCTAGTCCTTTTGTCAATTTTGGAGGGACCTCCTGCTCTTGGTCACGTCACTGTGGTGTCCCATTTTCTCCATTTCTTGATGATGGCTTTTACGGTGTTCTCCTCATTGATACCTTTCGACAGCGAGATCCCGTACATGCTTTGTACGCTCTTCGTGAACCATGGCTTCAGCAGTCGGACGAAACCAAGATGATGTCAAGAAAATCCTACAGAAGCAGCTGATCTTTATTGCTGACTGGTGTATGACAGTTACTTCTGAACATGAGTTTAAATGTGATTGCTTAATTCTGAGCACATTCACATACCCCACTATAAAAAGGTGTGCACACTTGTGCTACCAGGTTATGAGTTTTTTTTTTCATTTTGCTTTCCTAAAATGTTTCAATTTCCACTTGACATCTGTTGGTTGTTATATCACATTATAAGTGGGGGAAAAAAAAATAAATCTGGTATGGGTTATCTTGGGTTCATTTTTAAAATCACAAAAACTTGCAATTTTAACAGATGTGTAGACTTTTTAATCCACTGTATATGTATGTGCATGACACTGGGTGTACAAGCTGTTATGTTTATGTTTTCAGTGGTCTCGCCATCGTCATGCCTGAAAACAACAAACTCTTGGCTTTGCAAAAAAGTGAACCTTTCTGAACTGATAGATAGGCAAGTAGAGACACTTTAAAAGTCTACCACGTCAGAATGTGCAGCACTTTTCCATCAAGTTATGTTTTAAAACAAATGCAAATATATCATGTCTCAGTTTGAACATCTCTACTGGTAAACAAACTTCTTACAGTCCTTTTTTTTTTTTTTTTTTTTAATCTAGTTAAAACCTCAAACCACTATCTGGCACTCGACCAATGCCATGTGAATGCGGATAGACGAGTCTGCACAGAGATGGATCTTGACAACTCGTCAATTAAATTACCTGCAAGCCTACTTTACGGTTACATTTTAGCATAGCGCTTAAGAGTGCTGTCACAACTATTAGTCAATTCGTCTGAGTCAGAGTGAAACTGATAGTTTATACAAACCAGAAAGCGCAAAAAAAAAAAAAAAAAAAAAAAAGGCTGGTTGAGGGGTGCGTAGGGATGAAAACGTACTTGTAAAACTCTTTCATTCGTCAAACGTACAGCGATGGAAAATAGAAAACAACCCCTCACCCCTATCGCCAAGCACAGCAAACATGGCATAAAGTAAATAAATGATTATATAAATAAATCGGCTGTAGTTATTGCACCCAGCATTTATTTTTAAATTTCGCTTGTAGGTCTAAATAGCCAGAACACATTACATTTCTGCAGCTCTGTCCTTGGGCTCAGTTTGTGCCTCGTGGGTCAGTTTAGCAGCTCGCATTTCCAAAAACATTTTTATGCAACCAAAACACAGCGTCTTCGATTCACTTCTTGCAGTTGGCTCAAGTCACTTTCTCACTGCAGCTGAGCCACGCTAGAGTTCGGCTTGAACCAGACCAAGACCCCGTCGCTCAGACTGCCTCCGAATGATCGTTCTAGTCCAAGTGTGAATACAGTGTTCTCACCTGCATAAATGAAATGCGCCACGGGGGGAAAAAAATACACCAGGGTTAAATTCAAAAAGACTAACCACTTCATGTGTGCATAGAAAAAAAAAAAACAACTGCTGCCTGCATTTTATTTATATTAAAGCTGCAGACAGCAATTCTTGGACCCGATAAACAAAAAGAAAAAAATAAATACTGGGTGTTATACACAAAATATTTTCAGCTTGGACTGGGTGATTTAACAAAAAGATCATACCACGATACTGGAAAACATTTGTATGACACGTGATATGTATTACGATACACAATTTGGCTAACTGCTGACAAAACAGAAGTGCTGCGTTAAAACCGTAAAAACTGATTAACCGAGTTTGATGACATTTATTTAATGTCTACAAAAACTAAATTGACACTGAAAGTGGGGGAAAATCAAAACAAATCAGTAAACAATTAACGATTTAAAGATTAAGTGACTTCAGATACTTCCACCGAGTTCCATTTAGTTTGTAATTATTTAAAAAAAAAAGTGTTATACAGTTATAAAAAAGATATCACGATACAGACGATCTCGGAGAAGGGACGTAATTTAACACAAAATTGATATATTGTCATAACGCCCTATTTTCAGCCATGTATGTCCACGTGGCCAACATTTGCTGGGTTTTTTTTTTTTTTGTATGAATTTTTGCTCTGACCCGGACTCATCCTGATTGAGACCCTTAGGAACTCATAGCTATTTTTTCTCCCCCAAAGAAACTGGTATTACTTTTTACTATTCTAGACTCAGATATGACCAAAATTAGAAATGTTCTTGACACATTTTCTCCATCAGATTTCACTGGTGTTGCTTTTTAACACAAACTATAAACTGAAGTGTGTGTATACCAGCATGTTCTGTCTGTGGTCACCTGGATACACACTTCTCTAAAAAAGTGACACTGGTGTGTAAATAGTTTATGGATGCTCTCAGTTTTGGTGTACTCTTTAAGCACTGGTTTACACTGACCCCCCCACACACACATAGAAAGAGAGAAAGAGAGAGAGAGTCGATATTATTGCAGCGATACTTTTTAAGATTGGCCAATGCAAAAATGATCTCACCACAAAGTAATGAATCCAGAGCTGGACTGGATGCTCATGTGCAGAAGAGTTTTCATTACACTCCGAGCTCACAGCCCGATTTAGCAGCATTCACCTTCCTTACCCAAGTAACCAGCAGTACAGATGACTGGCCTGCACAGGAGATGCTACTATCCACTGATCGGATGCTGTACTTGTATTGCAAAGGCATAAAGTGGTGCACAAAACGGTTACACACACACACACACACACACAAAGAACTGTCGTGCAAATCATGACTCAAATGTGCATGTTCCTAACCACCCCAGCCCACCCCACGTGAACGACATCTACACGAACTCGTTTACACTAACGAGCAGCGTGTTACTGCATTCAGATCCATCCTCCGAAACCTTTAACTTGCGTACAGCACCGATTTCTTCAAATCGCTAAACACGCTTCAGTGCACAGCAAAGCCCATTTCCATTGCAAATGTAGCGAAGTTACAAGATCAGCGCCAAGCTGAGTGGTAGATTTCACTTCCCAGAGAGATCTCAACCTGCCATGTGATCTAAGCTTAGCTTCATGCAAAAAAGGACCCGGGGTTTCTTTATAATACCTCAATCTCGATCGTGTTTATCCAAAAAAACAAAAAAAGAAAAAAAGAAAATGCACATGTTGCGCGTGCACATGTCTGGATTGTCTGGTTCGTCAATTTAATGATCTAGCAACGTCTAGCTAACATTTAACTGTTTACATCACTGTATTATTATAATAAACACTGAGGCATTCAATTGGATCATTTCCCATGATCAGCGATTTGGAGCTAGTTAGGAGTTAGAGGTGTGTGTGTGTGTGAGAATTGGTTTGATCAAGTGCAAATGAATTAATCCAGCTAACGTTAGCTAAGGAGCTAAGCAAGCAATCCTGTCTGGGTGAGCAAGTCCCGAGCAGTCAGATTTTCAAAATAATCCAAACTAATAATGGATCTAAACCATTAATGCATAACACCACCATCAATAATAATAACAACAATAATACAAACGATATTGTTGGTTAAGTGTTAAAATGCCTGCACTTACTCACACAGCCCTGACATCATCGATTCATCGCTAAACATTAAATATAACCCATAAAACAATACACAATACTCACGCAGCTTTAAAACATGTGACTTGTTCCTGCATTAGAGTGTGTCTACGCTCCAAAAGCTCCTAAATAAAGCCTCTAGGTGTGAAACTAGACTAGTGAAAGAGACGTACCCGCCTAAAATCAAAGAAAACAGAAAGGCCCGGGACATTAGCTAGCTCCGGAGGAGGCTATTTAACCACAGCTAGCACCTCTGCTAGCTCAGTTAGCCAGGCTAAAGCTAAACAGGTTAACGCTAACCATGCTAGCTAAAACATCCCAACCAAATTAACAGCCGGCTACTAAATCAAACCCAAACCTTCCAAATGAAGTCCAAAATGAGCGCACCACTCTCACAACACTCACACACATGCTTCTGCACTTCTTAAAGTCATTTCTGTTTTTTGTTTTGTGGCTTCATTGCTTCGCCCCATTTGCCTACCTTCGTTTGCCAAGTCCGCCATTTTACTTCTCCGCGCACACCCACAATGCACCGCGCCACAGGGGCGTTATTTCTAGCAGAGAAACAAAAGCTGGAATAGAAACCGAGATTAATACACTTCACTGTGTGTTTTTCAAAATTATTATTATTAATATTTATATTTTTACACAGTTTTACACAATATTCCATTCGATAAATGGATTTTTCTACACTGTGCTCGCATTTATTCTGTAATTTACGAGCCAATTCATAACTAATTAGCCTTTTTGCTTCTTTTTACTCTATTGTCAGTCAGTGTCATAAAGGATTATTTAGGTTTAAAGCGTAAAAATACGTTTTATATGTTTTTTTAAATGTTATTGGTGGGTTTTTTTTTGTCATTTGCAATTTTATTCCGTTTGAAATTGAAGTGCAGAGCTTCACATGCCTGTATTTCTAAGAGCTGTGATTTCCTCTTTACAACCACTAGGTGGTGCAATTCTGCAAGTGTACATTTAATCCTGAACACGTGAACATGTCTTGGGCTAGATATTATTCATGATTATATATATATATATATATGTCTAAGTCTTTTTGTCTTTTACTTTTTAAAATAAATATAAATTATATTAAGACCAAAATCATAAAGACTTCTAGATATATACATATACACGCAAGCATTTTTTATATATGAATGCATACATGTATGCACATACACACAGGCATGTACATTAGCACACATACACTTGTACATATACACACTGACATACACATTATATACATGCTATTCACTAATTTCTGTATTTATATTTGTTGTTGTTGTTATAATATATATTATTAGTAGTTTATCATTTTGATGTAGTTGTCTTATTTTCTCTAAGCTAATTTAGTGTTTTCTATTACTTTATGAAAATTTAACATTGTTTAGGTGGAAGCTTTAAATAAGCCCTCACAGGGTTTTGAATCTCCCTGCACGGCATATTTGAATCTTACTACTTTTCTTTTTGTGTATATATTTAATTGTGCAAAATAATAAAAAATATTTTCTTTAAAAAAAAGAACATCACAGACTGTTCTAAAAAAAGTTTGTAGGGTGAGTTTTTTTTTTTTGGGTCATTTTTTCAGTATAAAATCTAATGTAAATCCAAAATTATTTTACATTTATATAACATTTTAGGAACCTTCTCTATATTATCCTTCTAAATAGCTATGAACAGGTAAAAAATCATGAATGTGGGTCATTTAGAAACAAGAGTTTTTGGTTTCTACCTGTAGTGTCTTGCCTTAAGTCAATATATTATTACTGGCTATATTCTATTAGTCTCTCATTACAAAATTCCTGTATGCACCCTGTTGATAAGCCTTTATTGTCTATAATTAATGTGACATGATGTAGTCAAGCTACTGATATTGGGTTTACTATTATTTTTTTAAAATACCTAAAACACTTTATTAAACCAGAAAATTGTGGGCCTAGACCTGTGTTCATCTTATATTCATAACTCATTATAACTGTGCTTATAATTCTTTGTAGGTTGGTAATGAATACTTGTAAGCATTTTAATAAACTCACGTTTCATAAAGTTTCGGAAAGTTGTAATGCAAATGTCGCTCTTCATTATAATGCCATGTGCTGTACTGAACAACCTTTATAACTGAGAATGACCTGTGCATAATTCCAAGGCTTCTGTAACACAGAGATTTTTGTTAAGAGATTATGTCTAATAGTTGATTTTTAATGTGACAACACCAAGAATCCAAATTGTGCAGTTCTGTGTATTAACATGTTATGATCTTTGGGTTCTTTTGAAACTTTTTTTTTTTTAATTCTGTAATGGCGCCAAAGGATACACTATAAAAACCTAATAAAAAATTTGACAGTGTCTTACTGGCAGTAGAGCTGACTGAGAGCCAGGCAGTTACTGTAATTAGTATTTACAGCGTTCCTACAGCAATGTTTGTTTACAGTAATGACACATTTTCATATAGTTTATACATATTGATAACAGTATAGTGCTGTAAAAATCACTGCTGCAATTAGTCGTAATGTTGTGTTAATACTGTCACTGTCAAATATACATGTCAAAACTTACAAAATATTCAATAAAAGAATATCATGATGTTTTGGGGGCACACAGGTGCCAATCGTCCAGTATCCTGATGCCGCTTGCCATCAGAGGTGACACAGGGCTGCAATCCTTCATCTCGAGAGAGAAACTGAAAGGCAGAACATTGAATTGGAGTGCCTGTCATTGGAAGGCAAACCTCAAAAGCATTTGTGTTCTGGGCCAATGGGAACATGGAAATACGCATCACACAGAACCACTGACATGAACCAGTCCTGTGGCTGAACAGCATTAATTACATCCTTAGCATGCTGTAATGGACCAGATTCAGTCAGAAGTTAGGTGCAGAGTTTATTAAATATAATTAAATAACAATCCAAAAACATTGCCGTTAAAAGACAGTAATCGCATCAAACATCAAAATAACTAGGAGAATCCAAAGAAGTAGTCAAGCAGGTCATAGCAATATAGCACAGTGAAGGTTAACAGCAAAACGCAGCTCAGAATTTCCCTAATTCGAGAGAATGGCAAGACTTCGTTTTAAACAACTCAAAGACAGGAAATGAGACAGGAAGTGAGCAATTGACTACAGCTTTTCAGAACATGTCCCTTAGGGTGAATGGGGAGCAATGATGCACCTACTAGGGCGTGACTCTGCCTGTTTAGGGCTCGAATGTTTGCAATCATTTGGACATGCTGCTTTCGAGACTCTGAAGCCTACACTTTTTTCGTAAAGACCATAGCATACAAGTCATACAAGACAGATTATCAGGGATTAATGTGCACACATCTGGAAATCCAGTGTTCCCAGGATCCACCAGAAACATGACTAGTATAAAAGTGGTTAACGAGATGAATGAACGAATGAATATTAGCAGGATATTGTTATTTGCTTGTGTTCGGGTGTGTAAATTAATTACGTTTTTACGCAGTACTTAAACTGCTTGATGTTTGAAGAGATCCTTAAAGAAAATAGCCTCATAAATCATCCTGAGGTATTTTGGCATTTCTGCATATGCACCAAATAATGAAAAGAGAGAAAGGGAGAAAGGGATTACGTGTATGTGATAAGGATAAGCCTCTTTGAGTTAACAGTGTATGTGCGGTACATTTGACATGTCCCTCAGGCAAAAGCCATGCACTCGCATGTTCAGAGAAGTAACTTCACAAATCCATCGTAAATAAAGGAAAAAAGTGTGAGGTGATGGGTGCAGAGGTGCTGACTCTTGGCTAATCGGCTGCAGGTATCTAGCTGTGAAAGCTTTCGATCTACTTAGATGGAAAAGATAGATACAGACAGAAACCTTTCTATAAATATTTATGTTTTACTTCATTTAATTTTTATAATAATTATTATCTAAAAAAACCTTTTTTTTTGAAAAGCCATTTTACTTTGTAATTATTGTGTACGTAAACACTTTTTAGACAATAATTTCAAAACACATTTGTTCCAACCTCGCTGTGGGCCAAGATTATAGAGGGTTAATCCTTTTAAAACTGCTGCATGTTGCTTCTCTCTTTTTCCTCTTCACGTAATAATATGAAAAAATGTATAGAATGCTAAATAGTGAAGATAAGTGAAGCTCACAGGTGTCCATGTGAAAGTTAAAACTGTTTCTGAACTCAAAACTACTGGAGGCTTTTCCTGGATGTTTTTTTTTTTTACCTGGATGGTCCATATACCAATTAGAAGCTTGTAACTATTATTTAACTCATCTGTTCTTTTTTTTTTTCATTCTGTTTTTACATAATTTCCTAAAATCCTAGTGACACACATCGGTTAATTCTAGAAAATGATCTATTAAGGTGGCTATTGGAGAACCACTAAAAGAAATAAAAGCATGTACTTGATTAGCAAGGCATTTCAAAAACATGGGGGTTGTTTCACTTCAGTTCTGCTTGGCAAAATCTGTGCTGCTAGTTTTTCAGCAGATAAAATTAGCAAAAAATTATGCCAGCAAGAGTATATATATATATATATATATATATATATATATATATATATATATATATATATATATATATATATATATATATATATATATATATATATATATACTGTATATATAAAGTCTTAGGCACCTTTTTTTTTTAGTACAAACTTTGTTATAGATTTTTATTTTATGACAACTACATTATTGATTCAATACAAAAACTGTTTAGATTTCCAAACCTTAGTTTTCCAGCACAAAATTAAATGTTACAGAAAAATGTTTGTATGTCAGTAAAGAAAGCAGCAGATTACATAAGAGACACTTTTCAGACAAAAACACATAATGAAGGCTGCTGGGTTTTGCTGCAGAAATAAGAAGCGAGTCGACAGTCAAAGTCTCCAGAAGAACTGCGGCTGCTTCTGCACGATGCTCAGTAACACTTACAGCTCATTTCCTTATAAAACTGCACTAATTCTACCTGAGACTACTAATTTTTTTTAAAGCAAAGGATCATCACACCAAATATTGACTTTGTTTCATTTATTACTGTTTACTGCTCTTTATGGGGTTTTTTTAATGTAGAAACATTTAGTTTCATTATTTTTGAAGGCATCTTTGCTCTACAGCATTTCTTTGCATGTGCCTAAGACTTTTGCACAGTACTGTGTATATATATTATGAAGGGCCAAACAGGAAATAATTATAAGAAATATGAATATATATTTATAAATATATATTCTTTATAAATATAATTTCTCTTCATTTTAGTTTAATGCTTATGTTTGAGGAGCTCATCAATCATTTCACTGACATGCATTAAGGGGCACTTTTGGGTTTATACATATGCCAAATCCCTGACTCATATGACAGGTAAATAGGCCTGGAATACCAAAAACCTTCTATTTCAGGGGTCCTTCATATTACATATCATATTACACCACAACAAGCATTATTTGATGCACTGATATTGCTCAGGGAGCATCAGATATGTTTACGTGTGGGACAGTAGCATAAAACGATCTAACCTCAGACTGAAAATTGCTCTATTGTGTTGTTGATCTACATTGTGACCTTCATCTCTGATCTAAATGTTTATTCGTAAGCGTTTCAAGATGCAGCTAAATAATTTGACGTGATTTTTCCAAATGAAATCATTTGTTGTGGCTTTATTTTATATAAACATAGTTTCATTTGATGGTGCTGGTACAAAATCACACAAAATACATCTCCTATTGTATGATGTCATGTACCTTTTGAGGTTTCACCAGAGAAACGATCAGAAGAACCCTAAAATGTACACAATAGACTTTATTTTAAAAGCTGTGTAGGAGTAAATATCAGGTCCTCTGTCCCACAATATGGGACACACAATCTCTTCAGAACCCTGACATAGACTTTTCCTGAAAGGCTGAGGAAACCTTTTTTAAAAAATAGGGACTATAATTCCAGTTTGCCAGTCCAAAGGCACTGCACTATCTCCACTCAACACTGAAGAGGCGTGCTAGCCATTCAACCCCAACCTTGTCCAGTGCCTTAACTTCTGCCAAATCTCATCAACCCGTGGAGCCTTGCCACTGAACGTACCCCTACAGCCTTGCCACTGAAAGCCCCCCCAGCAGCCTTGCCACTGAAGGTACCCCTGCAGCCTTGCACTGAAGGCACCCCTGCAGCCTTGCCACTAAAGGTGCCACTGAAGGTACTCCTGCAGCCTTGCCACTGACGGTACTCCTGCAGTCTTGCCACTGAAAGTACTCCTGCAGCCTTTCCACTGAAGGTACCCCTGCAACCTTTCCACTGAAGGTACCCCCACAGCCTTTCCACTGAAGGTACCCCTGCAACCTTTCCACTGAAGGTACCCCTGCAGCCTTGCCACTGAAGGTACTCCAGCAGTCTTGCCACTGAAGGTACCCCTGCAGCCTTGCCACTGAAGGTACTCCTGCAGCCTTGCCACTGAAGGTACTCCTGCAGCCTTGCCACTGAAGGTACCCCTGCAGCCTTGCCACTGAACGTACTCCTGCAGCCTTGCCACTGAAGGTACTCCTGCAGCCTTTCCACTGAAGGTACCCCTGCAGCCTTGCCACTGAAGGTACTTCTGCAGCTATGCCACTGAAGGTACTCCAGCAGTCTTGCCACTGAAGGTACTCCAGCAGTCTTGCCACTGAAGGTACTCCTGCAGCCTTGCCACTGAAAGTGCCACTGACCACTATAGTAACTTTAACCACACTGATGGACTCAGAAAGTTCAGAAAACTCTGGCACTGTTTCCTAAAGGGAGGACATGTCCACTGTGTTAAGAAGTTCCTCTAAGTGCTCCTTCCATTGCTCAAGAATGTCTCCAGTAGAGTTCAAGACTCCCCCACACTTG
>CM040995.1:13110189-13147572 GCA_022985145.1 Pangasius djambal | reverse complement strand
CCACTTCGTGGCTGAGTTGCTGTTGTTCCCAAACTCTTCCATTTTGTTATGATAAAGCTGACAGTTGACTGTGGAATATTTAGGAGTGAGGAAATTTCACGACTGGATTTGTTGCACAGGTGGCATCCTATGACAGTTCCACGCTGGAATTCACTGAGCTCCTGAGAGCGGCCCATTCTTTCACAAATGTTTGTAAAAATGATTTTATACACCTGTGGCCAGGCCAAGTGATTAGGACACCTGATTCTGATCATTTGGATGGGTGACCGAATACTTTTGGTAATATAGTGTAGTTGTAGGAAGAACACACGCACACACACACACACACACACACACACACACACACACACACACAAAGAGCACTTTAATCCATGTTATTTTTTCTCCTTAATCCTCTTGTCAACCTATCTGTCAATTGGACATTTTATATTTGGTCAGGATTTCTATTATTTTTGTCATCAAATCTTTCGTTCTCATCTATCTGTCATTATATTTTTTATTTGCTCAGACTTACTGTCAAACATGGTTCATTCACACATCCTATGGAGAAAAGCGAGATGTTCATGGGGAGGGGCATCATTTTGAGTCTATCTCAAACCCCAAAGCAGACCTAACCACTGGCTGAACACTGGTTTTCTGCAGAAATACATGAGTAATAAGTAACATTTAACTGATGCAGTGCGGAGGACAATACTCATGCATTTGTTTTTTTAGGCACCATCAGGTGTGGTTAGCAATAGACCATCATTTTCCAGAGAGCTTTTGTGAGCTTTCACTGTCATTAAGGGATCGCTGCATTTAATCCATTAAGACAGATGACCATGAGTGGGAAACAGAGTACATGATGCCAACTTCAGATTCCTTTTTTCCCCTATCTCCTACTTTTGCTGTGCCAAATAATATGCAGTGATTTGGTGAAAAAGAAAATCCATTATTGTGGGCCTCCAGTGTAGTTGAAAAAGATAAAATATCTAATACATAGGGCACGGGTTGCTCTTTACTTGAAATAGTTTGGCTTGAATTAGGTCATTGCACATACATGCCAGGAATTATTGTCTATATCAAAAGGACACATACAAGGATTTACCTGCAACATGATTTGTACTGGGCAGCATAACACCAGAGTCTCTGATTCGATTCTGAGCTCAGGTTATTATTTGTGTGAGTTTTCACATGTTCGCCTTGTGTCCAGGTGGATTTCTACTGGGTGCTCCAATTTCCTTCCATCTCCCAAAAACATGCTGGTAGATAGATTGGCTACTCTAAATCACTCCTAGGTGTGAATGAGAGTGAAAATGTGTCCAGAGTGCCCTGTAATGGACTGCTTTCCCACCCAGGGTGTATTCTGGCATTATGCCAAGCATTCTCTGGACAGGCAGCAGATCCAGGACCCTGAGTAGGATAAAGCCGTCACTGATTGTGCAATGGAAACTCTTGTCTTTTTTTATATTATGTACTTTTAAGACTTTGTAATTTTGTTAAATCAAGTTTTTTTTCCTAAGATCAATGCAAAATGCACAAAATTATAAGGAAATGATATTGGAATTATATATTGGAAATAAGTGACAGTAATGTTAATAGTCAGTCAGGCAGACTTTGTTGAAAGCTCTCAGTGTGCACGTGCATGCACACAAAAATGTATCCAGGTGATTCTCTCTGCCCCTGGCAGTCAGAAATGGGGACACAGAACTATACTGACATGTTTTAAGATGGATGTTTGAGTAACAGAGCTTTAATTGGGTCTTCATATTATGATCATAATTTACACCTGAATGAAAGATCAAAAAAGAGTTCCAGCTGGTGGTTAAGATTATACAGACACTGTCTAATTATCGCAAATTTGTAAAGGTTCTTCGGTGGGTAATTTGGATCTTCCTCTGACGGAGAAACATTCTGTTTTAGGCATCTACACAGAACTTTTAATGGTTCCCCCAGAGGGACAACTAAACATCTTTTTACAACTAAACATCTTGTTCTGGATTTAGGTTTTTTTTTCTCAACAGTGTAGTGAAAAAAAATTGCTGTCAGTTGTTGACTGCACGCATCTCTTTAACAACTAGACCAGTGGTTCTTAAAGTGGTGTCCGGGGACCCCCAGGGGTCCATGAAGCATAGCCAAGTTTATCTGGTCACATGACTTAAATGGGTTTAATCCAAACTCAAAAACAAGTCGGCCTATAAATAAAGTCTGCTTGAACCTAATGTGCTCTGTTGGTGGAAAATTCATTAATAATAAGCATTATGATTCCAATAAATAGCCAAATTATTATTGTTACCCATATGAATAATGAGTCTAATGTTTGAATAGTTGGCTTATGTTCAGAAAATCAATTTATATAGAGGGTTCTGAGGAATTAATTTTACAGTTAAAGGGGTCCCTGAGTGAAAAAAAAAAAATCCTGAATTAGACCACTTAAACATACAACTTAATAATTAAAGTTGTAGGTTTGAAAAAAAAGTTTTTAATAATATACTGCAAGAATCTATGTATAATAATTTCTCAAAGTATCTACCTTGAGATTTGATTACTGCCTACCAAATATCATTATATAATATTCACTCACTCTCCACTTTATTAGGAACTATACGTCTGCTCATTCATGCAATTAATTACCCAATCAACCAAACAAGTGGCAGCATCACAGTGCATAAAATCATGCAGATACAGGTCTAGAGCAGCATATCAAACATCAGAATAAGGGAAAAAGACTTTAACTGTGGCATTCTTTGGTGGTGCCAGATGAGCTGGTTTGAGTATTTCAGAAACTGCTGATCTCCTGGGATTTTCACGCACAACAGTCTCTGGAGTTTACACAGAATGGTGAGGGGGAAAAGAAAACATCCACTGAGTGGCAGTTCTGCGGGTGGAAACACCTGATGACTGGCTTAAGCTGACAGAGAGGCTACGGTAGCTCAAATAACTACTCTTTATAACCGTGGTGAGCAGAAAAGCATCTCAGAAACCACAAAATGTCAAACTTTGAGGCAGATGGGCACAAGAGCACATCGGGTTCCACTCCTGTCAGTCAAGAACAAGAATGTGAGGCTGCAGTGAGCACGAGCTCCCTAAAATGGACAGTTGCAGATCGAAAAAAACACTGCGTGGTCTTTTTTCCAGTTTCAGTGAAACACTAGGCATCAAAAGTTTATATGAACATTCTGGATTGTGCCCAAAAACTGTCAAAAACCACTGGTGGCATGTTTTGATAATACAGACAATAAACTACATACATGACAATCGTTGACGCGTGAGCAAGAATAAGTTAAAATATGTTTTAATATGGCACTCCACATGTTCAGAGTACGCACGTTTTCAGGATCTGCATCAACATTTAAGAGGAAAGTAAAACTAGTGTGTCAACATTAAAATTCCTGAAAATAGTTCTGGCAGTGACTTGATGCATTTTGCTTCACTGGTCTGCTGAAAGAAAATGTGAGGGTTTAAACTTCAGCAGCACTATCATATAGCCACTTCTTCAAACCCTGTCCTGAAGATGAATTGTGCCATTCACAGTGATCACAGGGAAACTAGGGGCTACATGAGCAAAACATTAGGCCTCACTGCAAGAACTGATGATGGAGAGACCTTGAAATCTGAGAAATATTAGAACACGACTGTCAGAACATGACCCAACCTGAGAGAGAAAATAGCCCGCGAGCACGAGGTGCTGCGACTCCCGCTTGAAGAAGCGTATTTGAGATTAAAATGCGAGGAGAAATCCTTAAAGAAACCCAAAAACACAGAAATGAACAATCTGTTAGGATATAAATTTTTGAAAAACAAAATATACTATCTTGCTGAAAGCAGAAAAATAATAAGCAAAGAAAGGCATGTTTAGAAATTTGACGCAAGCCAGTGAATGAAACTTTAGAAAGTTGGTTTATAAAAAACAATGCTCAGTAATTAATGTAGTAATGACAGATTACTTTAATGTGAAGAATTATCAGGTCCTGCTCATGTGGCACAAATCCTTATTTGCTTTTTCGTGGTCTTTAACAATAACGTAGACCTCCATTCTCTTCTTTGTTGATATCTAATTTATTTGTTGAAATAAAATAAAAAAATCCAGTCAGTTTTACTGTTATGAATTATGGATTATCAGATCTGACAGCACCATAGATAAGTGATAAGCAGGACAAATTACACTCACCGTCCACTTTAATAGGAACACCTGTTTGAGCTGACAGGAAGTCTATAGTAACTCAAATAAGCACACTTTACAACTGTAAATAGCAGAAAAGCATCTCAGAATGCACAACACATCAAAGACTACATCAGGTTGTAAAGAGTGATTATTTGAGTTACTATGTCCTTCCTGGCAGCTTGAACCAGTCTGCCATCAACAAGGCATTTCCGCCCACAGAACTGTTGCTCACTCAATGTTTTTTTGTTTTTCGCACCATTCCGTGTAAACTCTACAGACTGTTGTGTGTGAAGATCCCAGGAGATCAGCAATTTCTGAAATACTCAAACCAGCCATCCAGTAAAAGCCAAAGAGATCATATTTGTTCCCCATTCTGATGTCTGATGTGAAGCTCTTGACCTGTATCCACATGATTTTCTGTATTGCCACATGATTGAATGATTGGATAACTGAATAAATGCACAGGAGTACAGATGTTCCTATTAAAGTGAACAGTGAGTGTATTTTATTTGCTTGATCTGCTTTATGCATTGGGTTACAAAGAGCACACCAAGAAGCAGCAGTTCCTAATTTTGTACAAGGTTGTTCGAATTTGTTAATTAATGCAAAATAAAAGTCCACATAATATCATTATAGCTGCTATATATATATATATATATATATATATATATATATGTGTGTGTGTGTGTGTGTGTGTGTGTGTGATTTTGCCTTTATACACCACCACAATGGAATGTGAGCAGAGAGTATAGCCCTATACACCTCTACATTCTTAAAAAGAACGAAAGCACTGGTGAGCTCAACAACATCGAAAGGCCTGGAAGACCACGGAAGACAACTAAAGTGGATGATTGCAGAATCCTTTCCTTGGTGAAGAAGTATACCACATCATGTGTCAATCATGGTGGAGGCAGTGTTATGGCATGGGCACGTATGGCTGCCAATGGAACGGGCTCACTGGTGTTTATTGATGATGTGACTGCTGACAGAAGTAGCAAGATGAATTCTGAGGTGTATAGGGCTATACTCTCTGCTCACATTCAGCCAAACGATACAAAACTGATAGGATGCCGCTTCACAGTGCAGGTGGATAATGACCCTAAACATACTGCGAAAGCAACTCAAGACTTTTTGAAGGCAAAGAAATGGAATATTCTTCAATGGCCAAGTCATATATGGCAAAGTAATGGAGGTACTTTGTTGAAAATGGTAAATGCCATAATTTCGTGGAGCCTCATAAAATAAAGCTGAAAGTCTACACTTCGATCACATCTTGATTGTTTTATTTCAACTCCATTGTGGTGGTGTGTATATGAAGAGATTTGGCGATTAAATCAACATGACGCAAATATGATTCATCCAATTTATGAGGATTAACCATGAATAAGACTATCAGAGATGTGATATGAGGTTAGAGCTCGAGCGGCAGGTATTATGGCAAGATTTATTTCAGTGCCACCGCTATACCACCTATGTGGCCATGGATGTCATCCTGATGTGAAACTCAACTAGGCCTACACATGTTTGAAGATTGGATGTATGATAAAGAGGACATAGAGGAATGTTTGCATAAGCCTAATGTTTTGACGAGACAGAATGTGACGATTCAGTGGATATCTATTATATACGACTGTGAAGGGAAATTGTGTCAAAGTAGGAATTACGGTGTGTTCTGTTATACTGTATCTTGACCAAATATAACTCACAAATGGATGAGTTATGTTGTATATCAGATGTGAAACATCTCTAAGCTGGGTTACATTTAATCTTAGAGATGTTTCACATCTGATATACAACATAACTCATCCATTTGTAAGCAGAATCCTTGCTAATTAATATTATTTGTCTCCTTTTTATTTATTCATTTGCTTTTTATTCTGTTAAAGGTAATAGACTTGCTTGCTGTATTGACAAAATATATAATAATAATAAAATCTGTTGAACAGCAAAACTACATTCTCACAATTGATGGGTGTGT
The DNA here is from genome assembly GCA_022985145.1 of Pangasius djambal. Taxonomy (NCBI): domain Eukaryota; kingdom Metazoa; phylum Chordata; class Actinopteri; order Siluriformes; family Pangasiidae; genus Pangasius; species Pangasius djambal. The sequence continues at coordinate 13,141,450 of CM040995.1, read as the reverse complement.
GTATACATTTTTAGTCAATAATAAAGATAATGCTATCAAATCATCCACCATGTCTCATGTAGAAGCTTTAAACTGTACACTGTTAATAAAGGAAAGGCTAAAAAGTTTGATCCTGAGCTCAGGTTAATGTCTGCGTAGAGATTTGCATGTATCCGTATGGGTTTCCTCTTGGTTTTCTGGTTTCCTCCCAGCCAGTAAGTGGATTGGCTATGTTAAATTGCCCGTGTGTGCATGGTGCCATGAGATGATCGGGCATCCCTGCCTCGCACAAAGTGTTCCCAGGATAGACTCCAGATCCAGCACAACCCTAACTATTTTAAAGCAGTTACAAGACGGAGAGATGAATTAGTTAATGTTTACACTAAATATGAGGCAAACTAATGGTAGCCTCTCACCTGTCAAAATGAGGTCTGGGTCAAACATTTATTCACATCTTTCTTTGCTGCAAACAGAACCTTAGCTTCAGGGAATGCTGACATCCAACAAAGCCAAAAGAAGCTAACATTACAGCCTTGGGATATGAAAATAAAATGTTACCCCATTCTTGTTTGCCTCAAAGCATGAGAAACCTGGAGGGACCACTCCTCTACAAGAGAGTGCATGTTCGAAAATGTGAACATGTGAAATGCTGACCTGGCTCGTCACATAATGGTGACACTCCTCACTGATACTCAAAGAAAAATTACAAATGAAAGCACTTCTCATTCTGACAAGTTGAAACAGCACTGTTTGCTGGGATTGAGTTTCATAAGAACTCTATAAAGCTTAATTTTTTTAAGGCTCCTTAATGCCTTATATTACAGGGATGTCTGTTATTATGTAAGATCTGGCAAGAGGTGAATGACTCTTCAGAAACTCTGCATGAATCTGAGTGCATTTAGCACATTCTTACATATTGGTAACATATTAGTTCACACTGTCACACTAGATCAGACCATTTTCAATAACCTAAAACCGTACTGCTCTGATCTGATATAATGCAACAATACATTCCACCTTTTGATATCTAGTCACTGATTTCTTTCCTTGAAACAGCAATGTGTTTGGGGACAGTGGGCCCTGATTGAAATGACCCACTGCTAACCCACCCAGCTACTTCAACACTTCATTTTTGTACAAGCTTTTTCATGCCAGTCCTGGCACATTCGCAGTCCTTTTGGCCATGTTGTTTGTTGTGAAGGTGCTGAAAGATAATAGAAAGGTATTACAGCTCCTGTGACAGAAAAGCAGTGCTTATGTCACTGAAAACAATGATATCTGAATCAATCATGAATTGGATTACAAGGGGAAAAAACAGAAAAAGCACAGTAACCATCCCATAAGCAAATAATTTAAAAAAAAAAAAAAAAAAGCACACACACACACAAAATTATACAGTTGAATTGCTAAGATTTTTCACTTTTTCTGTGAAAAAAAATAAAAAAATGTGCAATGTTATCTATAAAACAGAATTTCATTTAATGATTTTTTTTTTTCTTGGCACTTCATACAACTTAAACAGTGGCAACAGTTTTCCTCAAAGTTACATTCCTGTTGATATGCTCTAGTTAATTTCTTTGAATGTTCTTCATTAAAGTGTCTGATGACTGTAAATTCTTATAAGTCTCCAGCTCTCTGTAAATTATGAGTCAAAAGAATCAGATATTTTGAAACCTAAAACTGAATATATTGACCTTTCACAGAGATGGAAGAGGATATAAAATAGCTTTAGTGGATATAGGGAGTCTTTAGTGATATTATCACCAACAATGCAAATCATCACTCGGAAATAAAAATAAGATATAAAGACACATCCAAAGTGTATAACGAACTAAGATAAATATAAAACGCTAAATAAAGAAGTGAAATAACTGAATACATGCTGGAGATCCAAAACAAACAGCTGGAGCCCCTGAAAAACTGAAGAAGGAAAAAAAGAATTTGATTGTTTTAATATCATAATGTACACTTCTTAACAACTTGTGTTACTTACGAATTGAGAATTGTGAATTGTGTGTCCAATTTATTACACAATATTTCTAGCGAGCCTTTTCTTTCCGTTTTATGGCACCATTCGATCACTGATTACTTGATCAAATGGTACCACAGACATGGAGAAAGACAAACATTATGAAAGGAAAATATAAAATGAAAAACATTTATCACATAGGAATAATATACTTTGAAGAATACGTCACAGAATACCTCGATACACTACGTTATGACAATGTCTTTTGTTAAAAGTGCTATACAAATAATAATTGAATAATTGAATTGATTACATGTTGTAGTTATATTTTACATCATTATAGTTATTGTATTGTACACATTCTTTTCTGTTTGGAAGAACGTCGATTATCACGACAAGCAGGTTCATAGACAGTGGGTTCCAGAAGTCTTAGACCATATTGAAAAACTTTTCATTTAAAACTGCAAATAAACAGAAGGTTTTCGAATTTTTAAAAATGAAAAACTCAGAAAGAAAATATTCAATATTTTCTGTGCTATTTCTGGCTCACTATTCAAATTTGAGCAAATTTGTGACATTGACCATGTTAACCCCTTTGTTCAAACAGTTAGAGTTTTATCCCTTCCATTGGAGCATGTGTACCTTTCGCTCAAGTTATTACTGATAATATCATATGTAATGAAAAAAAAACCCATTTGAAACGAATGTTAAATCAAAGCATTTTCACTAGTACTCTACTGTATTTCACATGTATTACAGTTTATATGGCTAAATAATATATATAGACAATAATACATACAATATTGTATATAAATCTTGTATTATAAGTAGATTGCTGTATACTGCAATGCATATGATCATGACTCAGTTAAATGTAGAAGTACCCAGCCAAATAAAATTGTACTCAAGTGAAAGTCAAAAAGTTACTACTTTCAAATGTACTGAAATTTTAAGGACATTAAGTTAATGTTATGTTTTCAAGTGAAAAGTACCTTTTATTACTATAAAATTATGAGATGATTTTTGTCTTAATGCGACTCCACTGTTCTGCCTGAAAACATCATTTAATCTCATTTAGTCTCAGGAATAACGCTACAGAGTTTGTTAATGAATTAATCAGAAGTAAAATATCATGTAAATAACCAACATTTTCCATTAGCTAGAATCTGATTTATGCTAGCTCTTGGAATTGATGCTAGTCTAACCTGGAATTAGCAAAGAAAGCATGTTAACTTGGTTAAATATAGCCAGTTAATATATGCAAATTAGAGAAACATGCTTTCTAGGGACAAAAAGGAGACGTCTCATTTTAGACAAGTCTTTGCTCACTCTAACATATTGAGAATTTACTGACGTAGCTCCAGGCACGCTCATCCTCAGTGTAGAAAACCTTCTGCAGGCTTATCCATATTCAAACACACACATATAGCTGTAGCATTAACTACATTGTGTATCATGAAAAGATTTCAGCAGATGATGAAATGGCATGATTCTTGATTGGTTTCTACTGAGCATTTTACAGTCATTGGATGGATGGCAGAAGTCATCGACTCAGTTAAAGCGCAAAAAATAATACCTATAATAAAAATGTACAAGATCAGACAATTGTAAAAGTTTGGAAGCATGGGAATAGTACATGTACTGACATAAACAAGTAAATGCAATACATAACATGGTATTTCTAGGGCAGATACATTGAGACAAAAACTCTCAAGATGGCATCAGAATAATTTCCACCAACAATATTCAGACACAGAATATAAAAATGAACACTTATAACTGTGCGAAACACAAAAAAAAAAAAAAAACAGGAGCAATCACACTGGAAATATTCCCTTATAAATAGCTTAATGTCTGATATTATATATATATATATATATATATATATATATATATATATATATATATATATATATATATATATATATATATATATATATATACACACACACACATATATATATATATATATATATATTGTATGTATTATATACTGTGTTTTATGGGTATGGTAGAAACTCATAAAATATGAAACAAGTGTAACATCCAAAACAATTGGCACATAACACAAAACATGAAATGACCAGCAAAAAAAAAAGAAAGAAAAAAAAGTTAGCTTGTACCGGGAAAGCGAAAGTATCACTTTTATGACTCTGAGGGTGTGTTCTCCGCTGGTGTCACGGCTGGCCTCTTTATAAAAGAGCATAATTTGAAGAGGTGAGCAGACTCCTGGAGACCGGCTGTAATCTGTTACTTCCCTACCTGACTCAGGTAACTAGATCATGAATTGCTGCATTACAATTATAGCAGAATAGTCTAACTTCGCATTGACGGTTTTATAGTAGTTCATTGTGTTTGTGTTTATTGTTTTATTTATTGCATGTGAGTTTTTAGTGCTAGCAGTTTGCGCTCATGCAATTGTTTCATTTGCTTAAATAGTCAAATCAAATATGATGAACCTATTGAACAGTTCGATTTTGTAAAGTTTGTATTTACCAAAATGGTGCTTTGATAGGAAACGCAAAGAGGGTTTGTTACACACTTGTGTACTTTGAGTGAACTTTGGACTTTGAAATCACAAAATCTGTGTACTATGCATACATGCTGTTGCTGTGGTATTATATACAGTGCATATGCAAACATGTTGAAACTTACCTTTCTAACACCACTTGACATTATAGATGTTTGTCAGAATCATTTACTGTATGATCCAAGGTTACAGATGTAAATGATAATGCATGTGGGAACTACCGGATCTGTTAAGCTTTATTGCCACTTTAAGGAAGCACGTGTAATTTAAGGAAGCACATATAAATGTGACTTTTCCATGTGTTCTTGCAGAGAGACGTCACCTTGAGCCATGAGATTCAGCCTGCTTTTTTTCCTCCTGCTCCTCAGTGTCCTCTACGTCAGCCTGGCACAAGGTAATTGCCATGTGTCCTGTTTATTACATAAATCATTTATGGCATTAACAAAAGGCTCAACTCTTCTTTATATGACTTTCATATGCATTTAAAAAAAATATCTCGTGCACCTAGTTTGTGTTTATTTCCTTTGGTAAATATCTGCAGGATTTACTTTTTTTGGAGTTTACAGGCTCCTTCTCGAGTTTACTAGATCTCTTGTTCATTCAATCAACACAGCTGGAGTTGCAGGAAGTACTCTGAGGACAGATGTTCGATTTCATAGCTACTCGAGCGTGTTTGTAAATCAAACATTCCTACTCAGTGATAAGCAGCACCTGCTACAAGCCATGATTGCATTTTCATTCATCCCACTTCATTTCAATCTTTTTTTTTCCCCAAAAGTAAAAGAGAGGATAACATACCTGATGTTCAGTTGTGATCTTTTATATTAATTTCTAAAGAGTGAATAAAGTGGGAGTGTATTGTTTGTTTCTGATTGCATTCGCTTCGCTGTGTAAGTGATATTTGTACTGTTCTATCGGGGCAGATCAAGATACAGAATGAGTGTTTTTATCTGGAAAAAAAAAATCTGAAACTTGATCCTTGACGTCTTCACCTTAACAAATCAACAGAACTACTGTGCTGTTCTTAACGTACTAGTAATTCTACTCTCGTAATCCTACTCAGCGCTTACGTAGCGTGCTGTATGTGTGTGTGTGACTTGCTGTAGGCTCGTATGAAGACTGCTGCCTAACCTTTGTAACGGGGGTGAAAGTGGCCATCAAGAGAAGAGTGGCGAGTTACAGAAGACAGGAGCAGGATGGAGGATGCAATCTTCCTGCGATAGTGTGAGTTACACGGACTAATGTCATATACAGTAATGGAAACATGAGCATGCACAATCTGGGATTCAGGGTTATTAAAGCAATGTGAACGTTGGGGGGGGGGGGTAAATATAAGTACCAAAAATGGAGCGTTAACAATGCCAATGGGCTTTATTTGCTCTTCAGGTTCAAGCTGAAGCGAGGTCGGCTGTTTTGCGCTAGACCAGAGGAGAAATGGGTGCAGGACCTCATGAAAAGGATTGACAAAACCCTTCACCCGGGGAAACCAAATTCACCAAAAAGACGGTAATAGAACGGGTTTAGTGGCTCATGAAAGGATTTAGGCTTGATATGTGATAATAAATTAACCTACATTTCAAAAGATACATGAATATATTCAGTAAAGGGTTTAATTTCAAATTCATTGTAACGTTTGTTACTTTCATTCTCTACAGCAATAAACAGGGTAAACCCTGGAACTGAGAACCTAAAAGCTCTAAGAAGATGTCTGTGTCCAGTTTGTGATCCAAGCATTGTGGTGCCTCCCACAGTCTTAGATGAGCTTTGGTGTGCTGGCTACCCCGCGTCCATTTCAGCCAGGAGGCAATGGTCTTTTCAGTACTTCCTGTATGTTGCTGCTATTACCACCATATACTTATCTCCCATAAAGGTTTTTCCCTTGCCTATGGCTCAGTGCACAGGTCCGGCCATGCATGTGCAAGCAAGAAGGATATACGACCTATTTACTGAATGATCAAAAGCATCTATAAATGCTATTTTTATGGCTAGTGCTTTCACAACAGTTATAATCCACACTATAATCGAAATGTGAGTGGAACAGTTTTGCAATCTAAGCAAATATTCTGCCATTTCCTTATAATATTATAGCGTGTGCCTCACTTAAAGTAGCCACTGAACTTGTGTATATTGCGTATTGTGTGATGTGTAAATAAACAATCTACTTTTATTCATTTCATACAATTTAAATTACGTTAAAGGTATATTTGCCCACGATCAGTATGATTGTCACATTTATTATTTTCTTTTACTTTCACTTTTAACAATCTTTTGAATCTCTTTCAACCTTTTTGAAAAGTTATTTTTTTATTGCAACAATAATGCTGTAAATGTTTGACTATTGCTTTGTCACCTTTAATTTGATATGAGAGATTCTTTTGTGGCTATTACTGCTGCTCTTCTGATAAAGTACTTTATTATTGCTAGTCAGTAATTGTAATCATATTACTATCAGAGTGTGACTACTTTTTGTTGACATATGTCGTGTGGTTGAAGAAATACATCTTAGACATGTTATCATATATCATATATCAGCCTTTTTATGAATTCCTGAGAGAGCCTAAGAGCATAGATCCACTCCATGTATATAATATATTGCACCGTGCTATATCATCTCACTGCTGAAAATGTGATGTTTAAAGTGATGATTAAATAAATAGCGAAATGTACAAGCTTAGGTAATTATGGTTTATGTCTGATTCTGAGATGTTACACTGATGAACTGATTATCGCCAAGGCTTACAGTAAGTGCGAGTGGAAAAGAAAGTGATTCTTAACTGCATGTGTAGGTGTGACTCAACATGCTGACTTGTGACTCAATATGCCCTAAACAGAAGCAAATAAAAATATATCTCAAAGTCCATCTTAGAAGAAATGTTTATTGCTACAACTTCAAAGACCTAAGGAGAAATGTACTGCTAGTCCTAAAGCATCAACCCAGTATGATGGTCATAGGTGTTATTTCTTTCTTTTCCTTCAATGATATGAAAGAATCATTTTTAAGAATTAAAATCAGATGAACGAGACAGTTAGCTGTATATCCAAAACGGACTACATTGACAAAGGTACACTTACAACTAACCTACCAGGAAATGAAAATAAAACCAGAGAAATTTAACTCCCTAAGCAAATAAAAAAAAATAAGAAAGAATAAACAAACCAGCGGTCCTGCCTATCTACATCTAGGTCAGTTATTCAGCATATCACTAGTTACATACAGCTGAGGTTAAAAGTTTACAAAAGCTTTACCTAGGCTAAAGACATTCACACTCTATCTTTCATAACTCCCAATATTTCATGTGTTAAGTCAGTTAGGGTATCTACTTTATTTCATTAAGAGGTTGTTTCAAAATAATAGCTAATAATAGCTATTTCAGTTTTTATTTACTAGATCAGATTTTCAGTGGGTCAGAAGTATACATACACTTTGTTAGTATTTGGTGCCATTGACTTTTTATTGCTTGAACTTGAATCAAATGCAGGCGGTAGCCTTCCACAAGTTCCTCACAATACTTTGGCATTCCGTCTGAAAGAACTAGTATAACTCAGTCAAGAAGTGAGCCTCCTTGCTCAGACATGCTTTTTCGGTTCAGTCCACAAATTTTCTATGGGATTTAGGTCAGGGCTTTGTGATGGCCTCTCCAATACTTTCACTTTTGTCTTTAAGCCATTTTGTTACAATGTTGGCAGTATGTTTAGGAACATTGTCCTTTTGGAACACCCAGCTGTGAAAGTTTAAACTTTCTGGCTGATGTCTTAAGGTGTTGCTTTAGTATTTCTAGACAATCCGACTTCCTAATGATGCTATCTAATTTCTGAAGTGCACCCGTCCTTTTTCCACTGAAACGCTGCACAGCATGATGCTACCACCCCCATGCCTCACATTTCTTTCCTCCATAGTGCTGATCATTGTGGCCAGACAGTTCGATTTTTGTTTAATCTGACCAGAGAACATTCCTCCAAAAGGCTGATGATCACCTGCAAACTACAGTCTATCTTTTTTATGTCTTAGAATAGAGGTTTCTTCCTTGCATGACGGCCTTTCAAGGCATGGCCATGTAGGACTCTCTTAATGAGGGATGTACATACTTTGGTACCCGATGCCTCCGACTCCTTTACCAGTTCCTTTGTTGTTGTCTCGGGGTTCAAAGTTGGTTCAATGCTGGGAGTTAATTTGTGCCTCTTTCCTGAATGATGCAGTTTCTGTCTGGTCCCAAGCTTTTTATATTTGCATACAATTGTTTGTACAGATGCTTGTGGTACCTTCAGGTTTTTGGAAAGAGCGCCTAAGGAGGAACCAGACATGTTGAGGTCCACAATTTCTTTTCCTCAGGTCTTGACTGAGTTGCTTGGATTTTCCTATGTTATCAAGGGCAAAAAACACTGTCTCTAAAAGTAGGCCCTTTAGCATCCACATGTGCACTCCTCGTTAACTCCTAATTATGACAACTGGTCAATCAGAAGCTTCATTACATTAACTTCAGGAATCTTCCACACTGTTTATAGAGACAGTCAACATGGTGCATGTAAATGTCTGACCCACTGAAATTGTGATATAGTGCATTAAAGCTGAAATAAGTCTGTCTCTAATCGATTGTTTTAAAATTACCCCTGACATGAAAAAAGTAGATGCCCTAATTAACCTGCCAAAAGAAATGGCAACATGAAATGTGCAGAGTTTTAAAAAACTGAGATGAACTGTATATCTTTAGTCTAGGTGTATGTAAACTTTTGGCCTCAACTGTATGTATCTGTGGTTCTTTGAACCAAGATAATCACCAGGGGCAATTACCTGGATACCTTCTTTTGTTCATGTACATGCATGCTGAGACCATCCAACAAAGTCAATAAGTGACCTATGACGCAGTATTTGCAATAAACACTGTTTTTATTCAGCCATCTTTCCCAGGGCATTTCTCTCCGGGTCAACAGTGGTTTTGAAAGACAGGGAAGCCTGGTTGTTAGCTTGGGTTCATAGGACCATAGTTATATAAGTAATTATCATTCTGTTTTTCCCCTACTAAATACCAAGGGTACCTAAAAACCAACAGGGTTGCTATATCTCTCCATTCATTTGGGACAGCAGATCTGCTCAGGGAGGAAGCCATCGGGGTGTTTTGATCACCAGCAACAGCACTAGTGGACGCCAAGGTCTTGCTGGCCATAAGGCCATGAACAATATTCTGTGGCTTAGTTGCTGAATTCTGTGTATGAGATGAATCATGTAGAAGAGGAGGATAGGCATATAATAGATGTTAAGGACAGTCTTCGTCCAATGCATCCTGTCCTAGTGGACTGTCCAGCTCTTCAGGGAGTGTCCACAATTGGCAATGTGTTGTCTTGGATGGAGGTCCACCTCTGCTTTGCCAAATTTAAGATACCAATTCTGGGTGCAGAAGCCACTCTCCCAGGCTCCCCTCTACCACTGCAACTTTGTACAGCGCTGGTAGATTACGAACTCGGATAGCACTATCCACCTTGCACTGAAGCCCCTCAGGTGGAGAGAGTTATTCGACTCTGTGCCATCCTGATGACTGATATATCTGACTGTCACGACAGTGTCTGAGCAGACCAACACGTGGTGCTATCCCTGAGACAGTAGAAAAACTTTTATATTCTTCAGGACAGTAATGTCCTCTCACACAGTGCTGTTAATTTATAGCTGTCCAGATGCAGAGTTTTATGATAGTTACAGATGCTATCCAGAAAAGAGCTAAACTGATATTCCTAAAAACATATTTCATCAGTTTCCTTAGCAATTTTCAGCACTATTACATATCTAAAATACTTAACAGCCTTATCAAAGCATGGTGGGGACACATCCCCACACACCTCTGATATCTTCACACAAGTTAGGGAAAGTATTGCAAAAACCATGTCTTTTCCATTCGCTGAATTTATGTACACCCAGTCTTGATCTCCATTCCAAAAGTATTCCAAAGTGCAATCATGTGTCTCATGACGTGTATGAGGCTAACATTACTATTATATACAAGTAAGCTTGTTTTCACGTGTAATGCAGTACAAAAGCCATGCAATATAGTTTGTTTTAGAGGACATGGGAAATCAATATGTTACACATACCCAGGATTATACCGTCATTGCATTTGGACTTGATTCAAGGTTCAAGATCAAGAAATTGTTTACAACCAATCCCATGCTGAACGGCTATGTGGTTCTCATTTTCATGTTCAATTGAGTGTGTATGTATACACAGCCGACTTGTATTGCAGTTTTCAGCAAAGTGCACGTCTGAGCATGGAGTTCATAGTTTTGGGTAGTAGGTAATTTGACAAGGTTCCATCTCTTTTTCACTTCCCGAATGGAGAGTGGTGGCAGCCAAGGCATGTTAGTATCTGTGTCTGTATCAGATAGTATCTCAGCACGGCACACTTTCAGACTTGGCTTCATCAGTGAATAATGCCTTCCAGTTCCTACCAGGTGCTTACCAAAATATCTTGGGGGCAAACATGACAATTCAACTGTGAAAATTACAGTTACTGCAGCTGAATTGTAACCTGGTAGTCAAGACGCATGATGTTTTAGCATTTGATTGAGTCAGTAAGGGCCAAGTTGAGGACATGGCCCTTTCCTGACAGCCTAATCACATTTATACATTTGAGTGTTTACTTTGGGCCAAAGCATGTGCCAAATGGCTATATATTTATATATGCAGTCAGTCAGTCTAGGCCGATCAATTCCTTTTGCATTTGTTTCCTCTAATAAAGCTATTGAAAACCTATCCATGGGCGTGATAAATGTTTTGTAGCATTTTAATAAACATTTTACTGCTTATTCATTCATCATCTAAATGATCTACACATAACAAAAGACTGACTTCCAATGTAAATTATGATTTCACTGTCAGAGACTGTGCATTCATGGAAAGATTCATGGAAAGACACATTTTTACAATTTAATTACTGACAACTGAGTGAAAAGCTTCTATAGAAGCAGTCACAGAGATGACATCTGATGATTAGTGACTCATCTATTATTTACAGTGCAAATATATACTCTCATAAAAGGTACCACCTAGTGTTATGTTTACATGCAACATCAACATTTCTTTAATTTGTTCCCTGTATACTATCTAGTTTTGTCCTATTAAAATATAACCCCTTTTGTGATACCTATGGTCAGTCTACGTACAGTATATTCACATTTTCACACTGAGGTCTGTTTTGGGTAGCGACTGATGATTGATGATTTTATGTCTGGCATCACATCAGTCTGAGCAAAAAAGATGTGTGTCTGTGTGCCTGCATATGTGTTTTTATATTAAATGTCATCACTTCAAGTGAAGTTGACTTTAACAGTGCTGGTGAGTTAACTGTCCATATTCAGCTAACTGAACTTGTAATGATATACGTGATAATCTTAGCTTTAATTATGATGTCCAGATTTGTTTATCAGATTACATGGAAATGTGGCTAGCAATAGCCTTACCTTACATATGCAATAATCTTAACTTTGATTAAGTAATCATCATGTCCAAATTTGTTTATCAGATTACATTTTTAAATGTAGCTAGCGTGTTGTCTCATGATTAACTAGCTAAAGGCACCCCTCTCCCCGCTCCCAATCATTTTTGTGATGAAATTGATTTCCCATTCCAAATACAGTGAAGTGACAGGTAAGAAACTGACAAAAGATTCTCTGTTTCATGAGGCACAAGTACTACAGGTTTGAAGAAATAAAAATGACAAATCAGGCGCCCACACAAGCTTTGGAAAACCGACCATAGCTTGTTTATGAAGTGTCATTTTTTTTCAGCTTATAACTAGAAGTATTGATAGCATTTGTGAAAATTCTTTCTGCAATTCTAGTGCAGAACTTATTTTAAATGTAACCATGAACTAACATATAGGAGTATTCACACTATAGCAAACATTCACATTGCAGCAAACTGTAAAAATTAAAATATAAATCTTCTTAAACTTCCAACCTAAGGCCATCTTATTACTTACCTTAAAACATATTATCGAAGAAGTGCTTTCCTTGATATTAAGTAACGATATTAAATCAATAGAAAAGGTATGTAGTTGAAACAAATTTAAGTCTTGGAGTTTATGGTGTTATTTATGTATTATATTTAAGTATTGTACTACATTACATTTACATATTTATGGATTATGTGAATTATCAGTCACTGCACTGTGGCTTGATCTGCATTGAGCAAATGGAAACGTGTGTTATTGCACATGCTAACTGCCTCACACAATCATGTTGTAAATATCCATTTCATTCCCTTCTTAACAGCCTAACAAATGTATATCTACCTTGTCCTTGATCCTTGACAATTGGCCCTGACAGAGACAGTAGGTTCATGTCGTATTAAATGCCAATTAGTGATGCCTGAACCATGTCTGTCAATAAATACATGCAGTACACATCATTTGTCATGCAGTAATTGGTTCTATTGCATTTATTATGCAACACTGGTACTACTGTTTAAAGGTTTTTTTTAATGGTAGTTTGTGACTATTGCAAAAGCTTGAGAAGAAATAAACTCAGGTGAGTTATGGGCTTCAGTTCAGGCCCTCAGGTTCTCACTGTATAAGCATAAATAAAAGTAATGGTGAATTATGGCACACGTCGTGCCTTGTCAGAGCCTTGTTCATTCCTCAGAACTTTCTGGATTATGTTCAGAAATACATTCTCACAAAACCCAACAAGTTTGATAAGAGGTGCATGCTTTCCTAATAGCTCCTTATTGAAAGCCTGTCCGGACAGTGAGAGTTCATTCAGCATCAGTGTAAGTAGGGGCTTAGGGCTATGCCAGATATGCAACATGAGAGAACACAAATTCAAGGGAAGCCAGGGTCTCAGTACATGACCCAGCACTCAAATCCCAGGGAGAGCTGTAAATCGTCATGGCAGGAAGAGTAAACGTCAACGTTTTTGAAGGCAGGGGGAGTAAAGCACCGCTTCTGGGTGTACTACAAAATCTAGCCAGGGTCTAGAGTAATTTGGGGTTTTTAAGGTTACTTGTGATGTGTAGATTTCATAATATAGGATTACTCTAATAAAAATGAAGCGTGCCATGAATTGGCATTTGTATGCTTGATCTATCACACAAAGCGTTGGCATAAAACGATCAGTGAATATTATTTAATCTTGGCGTGTCTTTATAATAGGCATTAAATTCTTCTTTAACAAATTCATTCAGAAAACATGTATGCAAATATTATTTTTTTGTCCTCCCCAAAAATGTTATAACTGACTGAACTAAGGATTATTATACAAACCTATAACAAACAAAATTTCTATTTCTCTGTTTACCTTTGTGCTGTTTTTCCCTTAACGCGTGTACAACTGTAGTTAAATATTGCAACACTTTGGGTCTTTCGGTTCTTCCAATAAAAGCACCAGTTTTTGTGGGAAAAAAGAGCAATTTCCTCTTGAAGATCAACCAAATGACCCTACATGGTCAGGAGTGTCACATATTCCTAAAATTATGGGGACATCTGCTCCTTACGAAGAGATAAACTGCCACTTACTTCACGTCATACCTCTTGAATTAACTCTGTTGCCATCTGCTGGTAAGCTATGCACATATGCACTTATGTTATTCCAAGTACCTTCCAGATATTTCCAATAAAAGTACATATGTAAAGAAAGACATAATATTAAAGAATACATATAGTGGCAGTCTAATTGTTTGTTTATGCTCTCGTTCTCTCAGATATGTCGTAATAGCCTTATATGTGCATAGCCATCATGGCGCATCACTACATATTTAATACTATCTTTATTATTATTATTAATACTATCTTTTATTATATACCATATTTATTATTAATGGCACATACAGTATCCCCAGCACCACATTACTGTTAAAATATCTCACTAGAAGTCTAAATAACCTCTTAGAGCCCTGGATTATTATTCTGTTATTTATCTTAAAGCATTTAGTAACTACTATAGATTATTCAGGTATTACAGTGTAAGTAAGTAGAAAGGTTTGCCATTCTGAGAGGGAGGACTGTAAATCTGGAGCCACTGACAGCTCCTGGGATTTACAGGGGTCAATAAATTATTTGCTAGTCTTGTCTTCTTGTAAATGAAAGACCTGTGGAACTATAGAATATTAATAACCGGGATGACTAATGTTCATTACTGACATTATTGAACAGGCGTAATTGGATGGTCATTTATTGCACTGCACTGTGCCTTTTTCTGTTTTATCTAGTAAGAAGAGCAAAACTGCACCATGAAAAGTGCCTTAGACATTGATTAGTTCTCCACTAATCTATAGAAATGCAAAAGAGCATATGATTTTTGGACAATTCAAGGATGGAACACGCTGGAGTGGAGTTTTGTTTCCAGGACGCCCCATCATCTGACATTCTCCTATGAATATGGTGCAGAATGATTCAATACACTCTAGTTAATGGGCTTCTGCAGTCCAGCTGTGCACTATTATTCAAATTAACCTCTGTAATGCCCTGAATCTCCAGCACCTCCTTAAGAACTCGCTCATCTGTGCTGAGTTCCCTTGCTGGATCTGCCAGATGTGCTGGTGTATTTGGAGCTGGTGGGAATGGCTGTGGGGATTCAATGCCTCTCGGCCAGATGCTGGAAATGACCTGGGTGAGGGAGGAGCATACAGCGGGCACTTGCCTCAAACACACTCTTGCATGGGTTGGGCACATATGTAGAGATGGTGTAGGTGACATGGAGGATGTCCAGCTTCAGCTTGCTCAGACTGGAGCCGTTAAAGGG
The DNA here is from genome assembly GCA_022985145.1 of Pangasius djambal. NCBI lineage: Eukaryota > Metazoa > Chordata > Actinopteri > Siluriformes > Pangasiidae > Pangasius > Pangasius djambal. Next base: position 13,126,247 of record CM040995.1, on the reverse strand, counting down.
GAATGTGGCTGTGATCATAAAGGAGAGAACCCAGATTTCCACAAAGTGGCCAGCATACCCAGGGTCTTTGAAGAACTCACCTTGACAGTGTAGCCGGTGGTGTAGAACACAGCTGTCAGGTCCCGTTCTCTCAGCTGTCAGGTCCCGTTCTCTCAGCTGTCAGGTCTCGTTGGATGATGCTGTTGTCATGCTGATTGTGGAGAACACAAAGACTGCTTTTCAAAAAGAAATCTCTAATTGAACACAAAGTCTTGATCATCAAGGAACCAGAAACAATTAAACAATTTGCCAACAACAATTAAACGATTATGTTTTTCTTTTTTATTATTATTATTATTGGCCTTAGATTATGGAGACGTTATGGAGTGTCTGCCAGACAAGTCCCTTTGAATGAGTTGTAACTATAGAAATGATACATTAACAATAAAGAGCACATTAATATAATCCTGCGATCTGAATTACTGCCGGGACGACTGTCAGGGCCGCTGTTATAGAAAATTAAATCAACAGCATTTGAACAATCTGATAAAAGAATTCAACAGTGCTGTGGCAGAATAGCAATATAACAAAAGTAAAAAAGCAACAATACAATAATAATAATAATAAAAAAAAAGCTGCTATAACAGGTTCCACTCATCTGGGAAATCTTTCCACTAGATTTTGCAATGTGGCTGTGGGAATTTCTGCCAATTCAGCCACAACTGCATTAATGAGGTTGGTGCGAGAAGGCTTGGTATACAGGCAGCGTTCCAATTCATTCCATGTTCATTCAGTTCCTGTTCAGTGGGGTTGAGGTCAGGGTTCAGACCAGTTCTTCAAAACCAACCTTGGCAAACCACGTCTTTATAGAACTGACTTTGTGCACAGGGGCACTGTCAAGTTGGAACATGTTTGGGCTCTTTAGTTCCAGTGAAGGGAAACCTTAAAATTACAGCTTGCAAAGACATTTTAGACAATTGTGTCCTTTCAACTTTCTGGCAACAATTTGGGGGAGGACTCATACATGGGTGTCATCGTCCACAAACTTTTGGCCATATAGTGTACAACCCTGATAGCGGTTGACCCAAATAACATGTGTGTTAACAGCCCAGTGCTTTCAATATAGCTCAATTGTAAGACCTGGTATAAATGACCAGGTCATAGGGTGTACCAGTAACTAAGAAAAATATGAGATGGCTTGTATTTTTAGACGGCTCGCTCACAACGTGCCTGACTGCAGAAAGGACCTGCGAGAACACTAGCTTGCTCTCCACATCAAAAAGTTTTCCCCTGCTGGAGATCCTAGACTAAAGTTCTCCTCTGGAGGCTCGTTTAATTACCAGGTACAATGCATAATGTTGGGATGGGACAGTTTCTCCATGCAGCCAGTTTCAGAAGAAGAAGAACCAGACCCTTGTGCAATGTTGTTCATAAGAACAGCTTCTACAGTGCAAGACGCACTCTCCTATACTTCTATACATATACACTGAACTGGAATCCAGCAGACAGACTTTCTGTTTGACCTACAGACAAAGGTATGGTTAACACATGTAGGGCATTCAGTCATTATCAAGACAGTAATGGGATTACGGATTCTCACTGGCTACTACTGGGCCTTTGCATTCAGATGGGAAATGAAGATTAGTGCGCGCGCACACACACACACACAAGCAAAGCAAAACATTTATTCTTTTATCAGAGGACAAATAAAGCTGCGTTCAACTAAAACTTGTGACTCGGAAAAACCACAGACAAGGAAAAACCACAGAAAACATCCCCTCAGCTAGGAATTCCTACTCGGAAACTTGGGATGGTCTCCTCAAATCCGAGTTCAGCACATGACGTCAAATCAACATGGCTGCTCACAGCAGCAACAGTAAACAAAGCAACACGTCTTTACTTTTAAATGAATTATACTGTATACACCAGTATTTGCTTTAGGTCAATCAACATACAGACATATTAGCTTAATACAGACATGTTAAATCTAGAAAACTTATGATATAGTTCATACATGTTCATATTTTTTCCCACTTTGTAGCTCAAACATGACATAGTTTAGACTTCCCACTTCCAAGTAAAGTCAAAGCATAATCTTGTGGTAGAGTCCTACTCCACATTCCATTACACATCTAATTCAGCAGCACCCTACTATAGATCTTGAACACTAAAAACACTAAAACACAATTGTATATCTCTATAAGTATTTAAAAAGTGTCTGTAGTGATGATTAGCATACTGGCTGTATGATTTGTCCTGTGTCAAGCTTTTATTTAAAAAAAAAAAAAAAAGCTGGCACTCACTTTACACAATATACACTATAATGGGTTTCTCAGCCTTCTAAAAAAAAATACAAATAAAATAAAATGTTCTCTGGTTTGGAGGGATGATTTGAGATCAGATGATTCAGAAAGCTTCCTTCTCCATCTTGTTTGAACTTCCCACAGTTCCCACACTTCAAATGCATATGCAGCCTCTAACACGGCCCTTTGTCCTATTATCATGGAAAGATTGAGAAAGAGAATGCACTACAAATAGCATTTCCTGATAGGAAGGAAAACTTTTAGGCTTTGACGTTACTTTCGGTTCATCTACTTACCATAAATATAATTAATGGTTCATAATATTTATCTCTAAGAGATTAAGTTTCTAATAATCCTATCACGATTTATGGAAGGAAACAATTAGCTACAGTAATTGAGGCGTGATGCTGGTGGATGAGTGATTAGGTGTCATTTAGGCCTCCTTTTAACTGGATCAGACGCAGAAACTGAGCTGGTGTCAGTGTGATTAATGTGTGGGATGTGGTGAAGGTGTAACTGAAGATCACTGATTATGAGTGAGGTGGAAATTGGTCAGACAACAGATCAAAGAACGGAAACGCTTTAATTCAGTACTGGCTGAATACACTTACTAAGAAACAAGACTGAGCTTGGATATAAGCAATCCTAGCAAAACATTTCTTTAAAAAAAAAAAAAAAACAGTCCTTAAATGTAAATATCACTAATAAAGTTACAGGGTAGTCAAATGGTAATAACTGACTATTTTGTCTACATGAAATTGTGGACAAAATCTTAATCTTCATCATTAACAGAATGAGGAAATGAGTCAAACACATATTACATACCACTCTTGCATTATTTATGCTAAATAAATACATCAGTGCTTTTGGGCTGAGTTTCCAAAGATCTGCTACATTAAATGGTAAAGCAAGTATCACACTGAACACTCACTCTCTACTAGTTAAAATCTTACATTCATTATGCTTTATCTGTAGTAGATCTTATTCTGGCTTTGTGTGAAGGCTTTTTTTTTAGCCTCATTTGGGTTGTTTAACACCCTAAAATGAATTTATATCAAACCACAAACTCCCATATTGTGTGAATTTATATTCGCAATTTTCTTTAGAGAGAAAGAAAGTGGACATGTTATGTATTGCTTTGACCTCTCTCACATTCTCTCTCGTGCCATTTGGCTCATCCTGAATAAACGTGAAGGTGCTGCTGTCCTCAGCGGGGGGTGCTTTGCTGCCACGCACAGCCAGTTTACTTGTTGCGAGCCTCGTTTTGGTTTAAGTGGAGGTGCTAAACACCTTCCTCCCGAGATAAAAGGTGAATAATGCCTTTCAATGAGAGGTGCTTAGAGCCTCAAAGCCCCTTAAGCAGTTCATTAGAGAAAGAGCGGGCCTGGGCGACGCTGCGACCCGCTGAGATCTCGCGGCAAAAACTAGGGGGCTTTAGCTTAAGAGGTGAAAAGCTCTACAGGTACTTCCCTTTGATGTGGCCCCCGCCTAGGAGCAGGCATTAGAGTGATGGAAATTTGATTATTCGTCACCCCTTTCATTTAACCAGTGACATTTGTGGCCACATATAAATATCCCAACGAGGTAGAACAGGAGGGCCAGTCAGGCAAGGCTGAGTACGTGTTTAGTTTGAGTGTGTGTGACACTGAGGAATACTGCTGTGGATATGGTGCTGCTGCACGTGTTCCTGCTTCTTTCTTTGTGTCATCAGAGCTGTAAGTACTGTCCTTACCGTCCTCTTTTGCCTTCTTCACACGACACTGACATCATGTGGGTACCTCATCATGTCATCATCTGTTTTGAACTTGGCTGTGACTGAGCATTTTTAAAAAGTGAATTAGTCTGTTTACATCGAAAGGGTTTTTATTAGTAGGACCAACGCTGAACTAGCTTAGATCTTAGGGCTCAGTATGATTTGACAAAGGGGGGGAAAAAGTGTTTCAAGGCACAGGTCTCTTAAGTAAGTAAGTAAATGCTCACTTGTGAATTAAATATAGTTCATACGCACAAATCTTTCGGAAAGGATTTGCAGCAGTACCGGTCATTCATTCTCCGAGTGTGTGTTTTTCCTCGTCTTTCGCAGTGACGGCTGTATTGAACATGCACGCAGATCCAAGAAATCTGTTCGCAGAGAGAGCTTGTTGCAGACGCCAGAGTCACTTCATCTACATAGGACAAGGTGAGGAAAAGGGTGCATGTGTGCCATAGCTCCCCCTACCAGACCTTAACAGAACTAACAGCTATGACACACACACACACACAAAAAAAATGTCCTGTAAGTTAAGATCAGTGTTTCCCAGCCCTGGTCCTTTCCCCAGCTCTCATAACGTTAAAACAAAGTTAAACACAGTGCAGTGGGGCTAAACCAGAACTGGCAAACACTAGTCTAATGTAGAATATTCTGTAATGTTTTAATATAAACAGTTTCAGAATAATCTTTTTGTCCATCTGTTGTTAAACAGATATCTTAGGCAGCCCAGTGAACGTGGATGTAGGCATGTGCCGAACAAACTGCGGCCAGGCACGGAGCTCATCCTTTGAGGCTGGGATGCAGGGCTACTCCTCCATGCTGGACTTCCTGAGAGACAAAAAGGTATCAAACATCTATAAACGGCAAAAAGGAATGACTACGAAAAAATGGGTGAAACTGACCGCATGATTTTGCTACTTCACCAACATGCAACCTTAAACAAACATAAATTATATTTCATATCCAATTATATATCTTCTTAAATGTAATTTAAATTTCAATCTAGAACTGTTGTTCTGATTCTGTCGAATTTTAACAGTACGCTGGTACAATCCATATTAACCAGTCCAATTGCTGTCCATAATTTAAGTGAATGTGTTTTAATTGTTAGCATAATCAAGGGAACTCTAGACTCCCCTGGCTGGCAGGGGGATATGATGATATAATATCGATATCATGATATTTATGTCACAATCCTCTTTTCTGAGATATCATGAGCATTGTGATATTTCTTATACATTTATAACATTTTTTAAATAACCATTACAAACTCTAGAAGCAGATTTTATAGTTTTCTACTGTCTGAATCTAAAATTGTAAAATGTAGATTTTTTTTTTTTTTTTAACAAATTCGACATTTCTTCCCCCTTTTGGTGTTAATTTATTTTTGTACACATTAAATAAAAAGTATCAAAATTTTTTTAAGTTTATTTTGAAATGCAAAACTACTGTTTTGCTGGCAGTCAGGAACTATGTATTGCGTATCATAGAAATGTCTTGAAATATTGTGATATGATATTTTTGTCATATTGCCCACCCCTGCTCGACTCGTTCCAATAGTAATACATAGTCCCCTTTGACTGCAGACGCGAACTCCGGCAGCGTCCTCTCACGAGCTCACAGGCTTTGGAGGAAACCTTCCGTCGTGTGGCGTGAGCATGACCTGTGAACCCACTGGACTGCGTGTGGACAAAGTGATGCTCATGGACGGCCTGCGTGAGGTGGAAATCATCGAGGACTGCCACTGCGAGGCCAAAGTGACTCGCTGTGTCCGAGCACCCTCTCTCAGAACGTACTTCTTTGAGACACCTTACGAGACCGTTATCGACGTGGGCAAGTGTGTAGGATCGAAAGGTGAACTAGGTAAGCAAAAAAAAAAAAAAAAGTTTACGCCCATGTGCATGCTCCAGGTTTATAGTCCGCCTTCCCATCTCTTGAATATGCAAAGATTTTCGTCCAGGCGTTTTGAGCACCCCATTAACCTAGTAGTCCTGAGTAGGTCACTTCCACTAGTCCTCCCTCCCTCAGAAATGCCCTCTGTACCTCGATTAAGCACTCACATTCAAAGGTCAGTTGTGCTTTCTAAACAGATCAGATGTAAGATCAGGTACATTTTTATACAACAAACCACTGCCATATTATTTAACCTTCCCTGCATCATAAATGATTACCTTATACCTTCAGCATATGCTGGCTTCATCATAAAGTGGACTAATGTACACACTGTGGGTTGTTTTCACAGAGGGCTTTTCCTGTGTGCCTACTAAGTTTGATTCTGCTCTCGTGGACACTCCGAATAAAGTGGAGCTGATTCAGACGGTGGCAGGCTGCGATATGAAAGAAGGCTGCTACAGAATTCCTTATGTGGAATATCATTACGAGATCACATACAATGAAGACGGGCTCAAGGAAGAAAAGCTTAAGGTAGGTCTTAAAAGATGTTGACAATCAGGAACGTCCTGAAATGAGCAGAACACACTGCTGTGACTGCAGTCATTTTGTCTTTGTTTTTAATTAAGTTGATGTCTAAAGCACATACGGTTTAAGTATAACATCTTATTTTAAAGTTCAGGCTTAGGTTTTGGGGAACGGTTTTCACTTAAAGAGGAAATTAGTCGTTTCCATTTGGTGTTAGCCGAGACTAATAAGTGAGCCCCATTTGCCAGACACAAAGGTTAAACCAATGATCCATTTCCCCAACTGCAATCCACATCTTACTTTTGACACCTAAATTATTCACGCTTTGAGCCTAATCCTTTTTACATTCATTTATCTGTAATATATCTCTATTCCTATACACGTTCTCGAGACACAATGACACAGAAGTTAAACTGTTATAGAAATTGTTAAACCTAAGTATATGGCGTAACGTTGTCATTGTGTTGTTACTATTCTGTAATAGTACTACAGAATCCCTAATGATAAAACTCTTTGCGTTATTCGAGTCAGTTACATTAACTCGCGACATTTAAAAGCACAGTTCGGATTTTACGAGAGCAAACCTTTTTTTCTTTGACTTGTTTGAGAAAACCTTTGGCCATCTGTCGCAGCTCCTTGGAGGTGTGAAGGCAGAGGATCACAAATGGCCCCAGCAGGTGCCAAATCAAAGTGTTTATCATGTTAAGAGAACAGAACCCATCCCCCCCCCCGGTTTAGAGTGCACTGGTGAATATTAGCGGCTTGCGGTGAGCTGATTGCTTCTCTCTCTTGTCTTGCTAATTGTCTTGCAGGAAATAGATGTGGGGAGATGTTTGGGAAGCTGCACCTCAGGAAACCGCTGTCTTCTCAGGTATGCTTTAAAACAGCTGAGATAACACGGCTAAATAACAAACCCTCCGCACAAGGAAGGCTTGATCGACTTCGTTTGCGCTTGAACAAACTTATAATGAGATAAAACGTATATTATCATAATTAACAGTGATTCAATAAGACATACTAGAACACCAGATGAGACTGAATATTAAAAGTAACTGCTCTTGTCATTGATTGAAAGTTTGAAAGCAATAGTTTCTAGACTGAAAAACAGTAACAGCACTTAAACAGTATTAACATTTCTACCACATTTATCATTTTTAAAATATGTATTATTCATGTACAGCAGATTAATCTAATGATATTTAGACACAGAGCTAATGATATATATATATATATATATTTTACTGTTATTAAAAATAAAGTTTAGGCTGTGAGAAAATGTCTCAATAAGGAGGGGGGAAAAATCTAAATACAATTTTTAACAAATGCTGTAACATTTTATAAGTATAAATTCAAACATTTATACAATTTATATACAGTATTGTGCAAAAGTCTTAGGCACCCTATTTATTTATTTTTTTTATTACAAACTTTATGGGTTTTTATTTTATGACTCTGCATTATCGAGTCAGGACAAAAACATTTTAGAATTCCAAACATTAGTTTTCCAGCACAAAATTAAATGTTACAGAAAAATATTACATAAGAGACACTTTTCAGACAAAAAAAAAAAAAAAAAACACATAATGAAGGCTGCTGGGTTTTGCTGCAAAAATAAGAAGCGAGTCGACGGTCAAAGTCTCCAGAAGAACTGCGGCTGCTTCTGCACGATGCTCAGTAACACTTACAGCTCATTTCCTTATAAAACTGCACTAATTCTATCTCAGACTACTGATTTTTTTTTTTAAGCGAAGGATCCTCACACCAAATATTGACTGTGTTTCATTTAATACTGTTTACTGCTCTTTATAATTTTTTTTTTACGGAGATACATTTAATTTCATTATTTGATGCTGTACAGCATTTCTTCGTATGTGCCTAAGACTTTTGCGCGATACTGCACACCACACGGCAGTTATAAAGTAATGTGTATCGATCATGAACACGTTTAACCACTCTAATTCCCGACTCTTCCTCTCGAACCCTTTTGTACAGGAGTGCCTCTAATTCTGCTGAGTGTCTGCTGTGGGCAGAGGGACAGGGCAGTGCGTGTGTTCCACAAGGCTACGAGAGCCACACGTTTCTCAATCAGCATGGACAAACCCGAACCGTGCTGGCCATCACCTCGTGCCTCTGCCAGTCTTAAGCACAGTGACCTCTACTGAAGGTGCACACACGCTGCACTAACCAAGAGGACTTGCATTTGCAAAAGTGGCTTGAGTTGACTAAATGCAGAAGCACGTTAAAGGATGGGAACTATAACATATAATTATTATGTTAAAATAGCACATGGTATTATGGTATTCTGACATACTATTTAGTAGTATAGTATGTGGTTTAGGACATGGGTTTTGGAATCTGTGTTTTTTTTTTAAGAAAAACATGTGTGTCAAGGACATCTACTTCTCTTATGCAAAATTACAGCTGACCTGTTTCAGCTGTCCCTGTAAAATATGTAAAATATGTAAAATATGATTTTGTAAATAAATCTGATGCCATTAATTACAGCCATGTACAGTAATGCTTGTTACTCTCCAGTATGGACTAATGAAAAGAAAAGAAAACACCTTGTAGAAGGAGAATATCATGGTTGTTATAGCACAACAAAACAAGTGTAAAAACTAACAAAACTAAGTATATTTGCAATACATTTGTTATTAAAAATCATTTTAACTATCTAATCCCAATTTTTTCCCAGTTATGCGAGTACATGAATTTTACTCTGTGGACAGTACTATGGCACAAACTGTATGCCTTTTTAGAACTTATTTTACAAACAGGTGTGAAAAGATAGGCTACGTTTTATTTTCAGCCACAGTTCAATATATAGTGCTAAAAATTTGTATCAGGTGATAAATTTTAAACATTTGTGCAAAAAGTTTCAAAACCCATGCAAACTAGCAAGAAAAACACAAAGCAAACAAACAAACAAAAACAAATAAATAAATAAAAGTTCACCTCATATCATGTACCTGTACATGATTTTAAAGCAAATATAAATAAAATGTGATCAAACAATAATAAAACAAAAATTATGGTTTGATCGTAATTAAATTTTAATTTAATTATTTGGCCATAATCAAATCCAAGTTAAAAGTTGTATCAGTTGATAAATTAGATGCAATAAAAAAAAATAAATAGATAAAATAAAAAAAGTTCAAAACCTGTGCAAAAACAATAATAAAGTACAAAACTTTAAATAAATAAATAAATAAATAAAAAGTTCACCATGTAACTTTATTTTTATTGCTTTTAAAGTAAGCCAATGTAATCAAAAATGTAATAAAGTAAAAATACTAAAGTAAAAATAATTTTAAAAAACAAAAGTACGTTCGCATCACGTTATGTTACTACTTTTTGTTGGTTTTATTTTTTTTTTTTAATTATGGTATGTGGATTTTTAATTCTTCTCAATAATAATGTGAACTATGTGTTTTATCAGTATCAGCTTATCTGTGCCAAACTTCTTTCTATTTCACAACATTTGTACTTTTATAGAGCTTTATTTCATAATATTTGTACTTTATATTTTGATAGAGCTTCTATGCACACATCTCAGGGTTGTGCTTTAAAATAAAAGTGGTCACGTGATCGATTCTACCGCGTTTACGGGCTCACTTTTCGCAAAATGCAAACCAAAATCCTGATCTGTGGGATGAAATGGGTTAAGTCTTGCAAGAGAACATGCACCATATTTATCATCATTTCTTTTTCTCAAGCTGTTTTTTTTTTTTTTTTTTTGATGGAGGGATGAGACTGGTCCTTGTATTGCCTTTCATGTTGTTTTTCAATGGCTTGTGCTTACACGTGCGCGTGCAAATAAGGACATCACCTCCTCACAAGTGTGTGTGATTTACCAGAGTCTGGTGAGAAAACATCGCACATCTAAAGGATCGATTATATTTACACACCCTTTTTTTCTGTTTTGTTTTAGCTTTGAAGCCAGGTAAACACACTTTCTGAAGCTGTGGTTCTTCTGAATGAACCACTTTTGAGCTCTTTAATGCCTTCAATAAGACCCACTGACCTAAAACGTGCCAAAGTTTGAACAAATTTAGCATCCAGAATAATATCCAAGGCCATTTTGAAATCGAATCAAATAATAATTATAAACTGATCGACATTAGGGAGATTGAGGAGAAAATACTGTCTAAAAGCACTACATGTTACAGGCTAATAATCCTTCAGTATAAAACCAAGCTGATATTTCTAAGTTCAGCATTAAGAAATAATGTCCTCCAGAGCAAAGCACAAACGAACAGAGCACACACACTGCATTTTAAATGATTTTAAATTAGTTATCCCACAGGATATGTTTTCATTAACAACCGATGACTCTGGTCTTTTCAAACCAAGGGATTTGCGACTATTTATGCTAATGCTAATTAATGGCCTGATTAGCATAATGCTAATCCCAAGATTCAAGCTCATTTGCTCTTTTAAAAAAATATGTCGCTTTTAACCAGACTTATTTGACTGTATTTGTGCAGGTGTCGCAAGCGTTTTCCGTCTTGTTTGTCAGTGTAATTGTTGTTCCTGTATTAAATTATCCTCGTTTTGTCTAAATTAATGGATCCATTTTTAAGGACGTTAGCCGCCTGTGGTGAGCAAACTTCCTCGCCCTGCCATTAGGCTAGCTATTAACCTGCTTCTGCAGTACCTTCTTCACCTGTGAGAGGTGGTATTAAACAAAACAAAAACCCAGAAATTAACATTTATTCCTATAAACAAGTCTCTTTACAATATATTTACAATATTTTAAGAGTATCTAGTCTAAAGCTACACTCTTACTATAAGATATTGTTGTGTTGTCTCTCAGAGCAGGAGAGCTGCAGTGAGCTAATCACCCAGTCAGGTTCACACCTTGTTAACACCACCATTTAGCTTTGCGCTACATTTCGCCGATTATTGACTTACATTTGCGATCAAATAGCGCCTCTTTATCGCTGTTTACCGATGAGCTGAACGGCGTTAACGCTTTTCATATAAAACGCCGGCGATGTGGAGGTGTTCACTCAGTCGCTTCAGTGAACACGAAGTTTTCCTCTTCGTCCCAGAGAACTTGGTCGTGAAAACATGGTTTCCGCTGTCTTCGTCTTCTCCCTCCTCGTCTCTATAGCTGGCCTGGGTAACTCCAGGCCTTCTCCTGAATATTCAGAAAACCGCTTTCCCGTAGAAAACGAGTCGGAGGAAGTTCGATTGGCTGCTATTAAACGTCTTTTGGAGGTTTTTGGGATGGAAGACCCTCCTGCTTCTCTGAGTCGAGGCCACAAGCAGCCTCCTCAGTACATGTTAGACTTGTACAACACGGTGGCGGATGTGGACGGGGTCACCAAAGACCCTACTTTACTGGAGGGAAACACAGTCCGCAGTTTCTTTGACAAATGTAAGTTATCATTTATTCAAAGAGTTGTTTGTTTGTTTGTTTGTTTGTTTTCCACAGAATGACTAGCTGAATAAATGAATAGTATTAGTTAGCTGTTCCTTCCACACACAGATAGTGCACGTGACGCATAAATATAGGCTTCTAATAGTGTAAAATTGCATGTCCTAAATTGTACACAGTTGTTCTCTTTGTCTTAAAATATTTTTTTCTTTCGTTTTTGTTGAACAGTACACAGTCAACAGATCGAGTTCATGTTCAACTTGTCCACTGTAGCCAGAAATGAGAAGGTGCTTACAGCAGAGCTGCATCTGTTCAAACTAAGACCTCAAGCATCTCTCACTTTCAACAGACATCACTTCTGTCAGGTAAGACCCCCCCTTTTTTCCCTCAGAAACTGACTCAAATGAGAAATGAAACAGGTGTAAACATAGGCCTGGTAGTGCCTACTCCGAACCTTCGAACTGACTGTCCCTCAGTGGTGGAATGAACTTCCAACCTCAGTCCGGAGATCAGAATCCGTCGCTATCTTCTAAAAAAAAATGGCTAAAGACCCACCTCTTCCGTGAACACTTAACATAAATGTAAATGTGAAAAAAAAAAAACTTCGATCTTTATCCACAGGTCAGTGTCTATCAGCTTCTTGATAACACCAAAATGAATGTCTCACAAGGAAAGAAGCTTGTGTCTTCAAGACTCATTCCCATTCATTCCAATGGCTGGGAAGTTTTCACCATCACACAAGCGGTGAGTTAAAACCGGGATTTTAAAATCCTCTTCACAAACTGAGAAAACGATTAGAATCACTTTTTCTTGTATGCTTGATAATGGTGGTGGTAACTAATAATTTAGCACTTTTCTTCATAGGTCCGCACATGGATGACGGATGAGCACAGTAACCTGGGTCTCCTGGTGACTGTGCGGACTCTGGCAGGTGTTCAGCTGGACATGAGGACTGTGCGTTTTGCCTCAGGGCAGAGCCACCATCACAGCAAGCAGCCCATGCTGGTCCTCTTTACTGACGATGGCAGACGTGTCACTTCTCCAGAGGGTGCTCTGAAAGGTAAAGAACATAATTATGGTAGTGTCAGTTTCCTCCTCTTCAGCAGGGGAAAGTATCCTGATGTTGAGACAGGTTCCTCTAATCTGAACTCTTTCTCGTCTCCAGGTTCTGATGATTCACTAGCTGGCCCCAAGCTCCCCCTGCCCAGTCTGACTCTCCCAGGGCCTGGGCATCGTAGTGCTCGCTCTCTTGACTATGATGAAGACCCAGATAGGAAGCCATGCCAAAGACTGCCACTGTACGTCGACTTTGAGGAGATTGGGTGGTCTGGGTGGATCGTGTCTCCCCGTGGCTACAATGCATACCACTGCAAAGGGTCCTGTCCCTTTCCTCTGGGCCAAAACATGAGACCCACAAATCACGCCACTGTGCAGTCCATCATCAACGCACTCAAGCTTACCAAAGGCATAGAGACACCATGTTGTGTGCCCGACAAGCTCTTCTCCATCAACCTCCTGTACTTCGATGACGATGAGAATGTAGTTCTAAAGCAGTATGATGATATGGTTGCAGGAAGCTGTGGTTGCCACTGAGATCATAAATCTGTATATATTGTGTATTTAAAGAACTCCAATTCAGATGTAGGAAGTAGCTGAAAAACAGATATATCTGCCAAAGAAAGAATGTGGCTTGCTGATTATGAAAACCTTTTAGGGTTGGTTACTTTACTGCAAAATAGCACTAATGAATGGTGTGTGTGGTACCCTGTAAAATCTGGACTGGAGCCCAGCTGAAATGACAGACTGCTTCTTACGGCTTTGTATAATATGTAAATAGATATAAATACTAATATATGGAGGAACTTGAGTGGGTCACTGTAAATTTGTATATTGCATGTTGTGAACTATTATAAAGTTTAAATAAATTGTAAAACAAAAAAAATGTTTGAAGTTATTATTTATTGACATAAATGCCATTTGCCAATGCTTGACTGAATAAAATGAAACAAAGGGATGAATTGACGTGGTCTTAAAATTGTAATATCTGCTAAAATGTGTCAGTAAGTGTTAATTAGGAGTACATTTCAGTCCACTGAACTGAAGGGACTGGACTTGCACTGATCAGCCATAACATTAAAACCACTGACAGGTGAAGTGAATAACATTGATTATGTCATTACAATGGCACCTGTCAAGGGATAGGCTTATATTAGGCAGCAACTGAACAATAAGTTCTTGAAGTTGATGTGATGGAAGCAGGAAAAATAGGCAAGTGTAAGGTCCTGAGCGACTTTGACAAGGGCCAAATTGTGATGGCTAGACGACTGTGTTAGGGCATCTCCAAAACGGCAGGTCTTGTGGGGTGTTCCCAGTATACAGTGGTTAGCACCTACCAAAAGTAGTCCAAGGAAGGACAAAGGGTGAAGAGAAGAGGGTAGAGCGGAGGCTAGCCCTGGCTGGTGCGATCTCACAGAAATTGCTGAAAAAGTTAATGCTGGCTATGATAGAAAAGTGTCAGAACACACAGTGCATCACAGCTTGCTGCGTATGGGGCTGGGTAGCTGCAGACCAGTCAGAGTGCTCCTGCTGACCCCTGTCCACCTCCGAAAGCACCTGCAGTGGGCATGTGAGCATCAGAACTGGACCATGGAGCAATGGAAGAAGGTGGCCTGGACTGATAAATCACGTTTTCTTTTACATCATGTGGATGGCTAGGTGCGTGTGCGTTGCTTACCTGGGGAAGAGATGGCACCAGGATGCACTATGGGAAGAAGGCAAGCCGACGGAGGCAGTGTGGTGCTCTTGGTAATGTTCAACTGGGAGACCTTGGGTCCTGGCATTCATGTGGATGTTACTTTGACACGTACCACCTACTTAAACATTGTTGCAGACCAAGTACACCCCTTCATGGCAACGGTATTCCCTAATGTCAGTAGCCTCTTTCAGCAGGATAATGCGCCTGCCACACTGCAAATATAACAAAGAGTTCAAGGTGCTGACTTGGCCTCCAAATTCCCCAAGTCTCAATCTGATAGAGCATCTGTGGGATGTGCTAGACTAACAACTTTGATCCTTGGAGGCCCCACTTTGCAACTAACAGGATTTAAATGATCTGCTGCTAAGGTCCTGGTGCAATATACCACAACACAAGTTCAGAGGTCTTGTGGAGTCCATGCCTCGACCGGTCAGAGTTGTTTTGGTGGCATAAGGGAGACCTAAACAATATTAGGCAGGTGGTTTTAATTATGGCTGATCTGTTTCTATCTATCTATCTATCTGTCTATCTATCTATAAGAAAGGAAAATCTGTGTCCCATGTATTATCCCTTTCTTTGCATTTTTAACATTCCAGAATGTTGTGATTTTACACTAGTCACTAATGTAACAAACCAGTAGATGGAGACATTTCCAAGTTGTAAATGAACAGAACCTTAATAGAACCATTCATTACATATTATCAAGTGTCTGTGAAGCATAGCCAGGGACCGTGGTTTAATTATAGCACAACCAATCATTATCAAAGTTATTATATTTATTATTGAGTTCTTATTAGCCTGTTTGACTGGTCACATTCCTCACTAACTCAGAAACAAAGTATCTGAATAATTTCAGTTTGGATTCAATTATTTTACAATTGTTTACTGTGTTCTGTCAGTGTAAAGTTCAGCAACAGAAAGCTCTATGGCTCTAATAAACAGACAATATTTTATTTAAATAATGTTCATGAAATTAGTCTATACTGAGGGGGTCTGTGGAATTTATTTTACAATTTTACCAGGTTCCCTGGCTGCAAAATGTCTGTGAGCTCCTGGTCTAAAACATTACTTTGCATGTAAATTGCAGCTTTGGTGGCATTTCTTAAGGCATCACTGATAAACTCTCATTTTAAAAAAAATCTATATTTTTATTTAATCATTTCATAACATAGTATTTCAAATATAATTCTGTGTAAATTAGATACATGTAGCTATAGGTAATAAATCATTAGGCTGGAAGAACAAAGCACAAACATTTAATGAACTTGCAATTTAGGTGCCCACTTAACAGAAGTGAATATCAGAAATTGTTTTCAAAGCACAGTAGACAAACAGAAAGAGAAGCTGATGAAAATAAAAACAAATAACAGCCCATATTTCCCAAAGTACATTACACACAGAGAACTGATGAAGCATCAGATTACTTCTGTTTATACAACCAGATTGTTAAGTGCAAAAGGCAAAAAAAAA
>CM040995.1:12904083-13110089 GCA_022985145.1 Pangasius djambal | reverse complement strand
ATACTGTCTGCACTAACATTTTCCCTTTGTCTGTCATAACCTATGTTTGAAATTGGTTAGAATTAATTCAGATTATTTGCTTTGAAACAAGATCTAGTTTTAAACCCACCACTTACGGACATGCTTTCCAAATGCAACTTTGCTTCAAATGTAGCCCAGTGCGGCGTAAAAACATGACTCTGGCAACCCTGATCAGAATAATGGTTTGTGTTACAGAATAGTAGTGATCTAGTGACTTTGCCACCAAGTGCTGTAGAGGCATATTACATATATTTATATCTAATACTTTCCTAAAAAAAATCCATTTTCAATCCACTTTTAATTCAGCTGTGGGTGGATTCCATGTATTAAAGAGTTAATTCTCTATTTGGTTACACCACCCAGACAAATGTAGTGCACTATTTGGGACACAGCTGGAACCTGAGTCTGTGCAGACCTGCTGGGAAATAAAGTCTGCTGTTTTCAGATTGATTCTCGGTCAGTTCACTGTGCCAGTGAAGACTCGTGTTGTGCTGCATTTTAAGAGACGGAGAGCTCTTTGTTTTGACTCCTCCAGGATCTTTCAGGCTCTTCATGCAGGCAAGGTGTTATGTTTCCTTATACCTGAGAGGAAGAAGCAGGTTTAATAATAGGGGAGACTTCTTTCAACACACACACACTAAAAGCTAACAACAGATGTGTATTTGATTGAAATAATTGTGAAATCCGATGACTTCTGAAGATATTTTTTTTAGTTCTGTTTCAGTTTGAAATGATCATATCGCGAAAAGTGTACCACAGTGCAACAGTAACTCTGCCTGCAAGTCCGATGCTATCACAGACAAGAGCAGATGTGTTTCATTATTCAGATGCTCCAGCCCTCTTAATCTGTCACCCAGTCTATTACTGAATGCATTGTAACCTTTATTCAAGTGAACTCCCTCCCACTCTCTGATGTAAAATGGGGTGTGTGTGTCTATGCCTATCATATGAGAGGTGTTGCGTGTCGCGTGTGTGCATCATGTGAATTATGCGTGAGTGTGTGCCTGGGTGTGTAGTTACTCACGATCTCTGTAGGCCATACTCAGTCGTTGCTCCAAGTGTGTTCAGCTGCTCTTCCAAAGCTGCAATACGCAGGCCAATGTAGCCGGATGACAGGAGCAGGAGCAGAACTCTGTATACACACACACACACACACACACTCATTAGTCTTACTCTCCTTCTGAGAACCTTCCACTGACATAATTATTAATGCAGCTAAGTAATACTATGCCTACACCTAAATCTAACACTAACCATAACATCAGTATCCAAAAGGAAACCAAAAGTTAAATACATTCAACAACACAAAACATGCAACAATCTACGATGACCTTACAACCACTGACTGATCAGATTTTCCTGAGCTACTAGCTTTTTTCTTATAATTTATTCTTTTATTTTATTTATTTATAGTTGCATGTCACATATTCAATACTTAAGGCCTATTCCCACAAAAAACATTTCTTCACATTACAAAAGGGCACAGTAATATCTTAAAAAAACACTTCTGTGAATGGCTTCACATCAAAAGTGACACTTGCATACTGTGATCTTGTTTCATTTGCATGTGTTGTTTTGATTTCTGTGATTTTTTCACATGCAGTGAAAACCTTCTCAGCCAAACAAATTAGACAGTGAACTATTGATGTAATAGACAGAGCACTTGGAGAGGTTTCACCAAATCTAGTCAACACAGTGGCTGAGCAATTGATAACTGTTGTGTCAGAACACAAAGCTGTATTACAAACAGCATTGTAGCTACTAAAACATGGACTTAAAGGATGCCACTGTTCCTTAAAAGAATGCAGCAAAAATCGATACTCAGTCTATACTCAAAAAATAATATAAGGAAAGTAGGATGTAAATTCTACATTACAAATGCATTGCTTTGTGACATTGTACACTACTGCAAATGAATTCTTAATAAAAAATACAAAATACAGAAAGTCTTTTTCTTAAGATTTGCTGCTGTTGTCCACCCTTGACACAGACTCCCGCACCTCAGAAGTCACAAGTCTATCTGTTAATCCACCATCAAACTAAACTGACCTCCCACATCAGATATGTTCAAGATATTTTTCAGAGTCTGGCATCTAAGCCAACCTGAATTTCCTGGAAATGTCTGTGCTCCAGTCATATAACAAATTCCAACCCCAAACTCACACTAGATGAAATCAAATGAAATACAATCATATTTGTCATGTTCTTTCAAGGTGTTGCAAATAGGTTACAGCAACTTTCAAATCGGGGCGGGATTCCTTCATATACCCACAGCTCTGTTGAATGCTTGATTCTGATTGGTCAGAAGATGTTGATTAATTTTCTGTAATAGCAGCTCTGACAGTAGTGCTGGCTGTACGGTTTATATAAATGCACTCGTTTAATACGTTGGTTTATTAGCGAACGCTCACACAAACAGTAACAAATGAGGTTAAAAAAAAACCTCACACAAACAATGGGGAAAAAATGTTGATATGGTGAGGTTTTCTGTGAGGAGACGTTTATTTAGCATTTTTTGGAAGGAGTCTCCAATGTCAGCACATTGTGCATTCTCTGTAACGTGACAAGCTGCTTTTTTGTCTTATTAACTTTAAAATTAAAGTACAATTAAAACTTTAAAAGCCATAAAACCTTGAACCTTAAAAATGTTGGGGAACTCTGCGAAACAAGTTTGTTCCGGTTATCACTTAAGCTATAGAAGCTTTTCTTTCCAGCTTAAGTGATAACAGGAACAAACTTGTTTCGCAGAGTTCCCCAACATTAATTGCAACTATAAATGATTTATAATTAAATATAATTTAATTATCAAATTGCTGTTGTATAAGAGGAATAAAACATTTCAGGCAGTGCTGTTATAGGAAGTGACAACTGCATCCATTAAATGCCCTCACAGTAAGAATATTGCATCAATATGAATTCTTTTTTTATTATTTGTAAAGCCACATATTACTCTGAATTTAATATAAAGAGATTACATAAAAAAAAAAAGGTTGCAACCAGGACATATTTTGACTATGCTTCTTACAATATAGGATATTATTAAGAGCTTACAGTATGAGATAGACAGTGACGAGTTTGTTGACGTTGGTTGTGCCTCCCACGGAGAGGAAAGATCTGATCTTTTCTGTTACCATGGCCATCCAGGAGACAGCTAATTATAGAACATATGGTAAGAAAATTGTAATATTAGTGTCTGACCTAAGCAGGCTGAAAAAACTTGGTGTGATGTCGATAAAACAGTTCAATTTGTGTCCTGATCTGTAGTAGTCTTTACACAGAATTTCATACTGCGTGTGCTCATCTTTGGAACACTAAGCAATATTGTGTGGGTATGTGTTCAGCTTTTTACCGGTGTTCTCCTCTGAAGAGTGGCCATCTCTGTTGGTGCTGTTGCATGATGTGGAGTTGTTTCTTGCTTCGACTAAAAAAGTAGTCGAGATAGTCATCAATAATCAAAGTATCAAAACAGTGTTTTTATTTAAGTCTTTATTTATTAATTCTTTGTTTCACTACACATGATTACAAGAAGTCATGTCAGATTAGCACATACTAGCTGGCTAGCAATGGCAGTAAACATTATAAACATTTGTGAATATCAGACTTTTCCTGTCAAAAATTCTTTTAGGTTAGCTTATGTTAGCTAGTAAGCTAGAATTATCAGTGAAGATAATAAACATGTCAGGCTTTTCCTGTCAGGAATTGTTAGGTTAGCTTATGTTAGCTAGTAAGCTAGAATTATCAGTGAAGATAATAAACATGTCAGGCTTTTCCTGTCAGGAATTGTTAGGTTAGCTTATGTTAGCTAGTAAGCTAGAATTATCAGTGAAGATAATAAACATGTCAGGCTTTTCCTGTCAGAAATTGTTAGGTTAGCTTATGTTAGCTAGTAAGCTAGAATTATCAGTGAAGATAATAAACATGTCAGGCTTTTCCTGTCAGAAATTGTTAGGTTAGCTTTTGTAATCTAGAAGGCTAGAATTATCAGTGAAGATTATAAACGTTTCTTTACAATAAGAATTTTTTCTGTTAACAATTCTGTTAGGTTAGCTAGGGTTATTATTTTAGCAAGTAGGCTTTATCAGTGAAGATTATGAACATTTACTGTTTGAGTCTGAGAAGTAGAAATGGGGTTAGTTTTAGGGATTAAGTTCTGATGTTCCTATTTATTGTTAGCATAGACTGTTTGTGAATTGTGTTCTGTTCTGTTTCATGCTAACAGAAACAGCATAAAAAAACTAAGGATGCCAAATAAAGAAAAAATTTCCCGCTGCTTTTTTCAGAAAGAAACAGAATGAAACAAAACTTTCCCATGTATGATCATACAAAGCAATCTACTCCTTATTATTACAGTAAAACTAATAGGAAATATGTATATGTAATATGTAATACAGTATACAATATGTATACAATATGTAATACAATAAAATAAAATACATATAAAATACAATATGTAGTTTTAAGAGTAAGTCAGGACCAACCAATGAGTGCATTGTTTTTTTTAAGTGGTTAACAACTGAACTAAAATTATCCACCCATTTTCCATACTGCTTATCCTACACAGTTTTGCGGGGGGAGCCTGGAACCTATTCCAAGGTACTCAGGGCACAACCTTGGACTGGGTGCCAACTCATCACATACTGCACAATCACACACTACGGACAATTTGGAAATGCCAATCAGCCAATACAATCAAATGCCAATACAATGCATGTCTTTGGATTGGGGAAGGAAACCCCCAATGCCCAGGGAGAACATGCAAATTCCACGCACACGGGGCAGAGGTGGGATTTGAACTCCCAACCCCAGAGGTGTGAGGCAAACATGCTAACCAGAGCTAAAACTGTGAAACTGCTAAACAATAGATTGCTTCTCTTGAATTTAAAAATGTATCAAGTGTAAATATGGTGTGTGTATGAATCAAGTGGAGATCACTAACCGTGGGAAATGTTGGAGACTGACGACAAGAGAGGAACATTGCTGCTCGTCGTCCTGTCCTGCGCTAAGACAGAGAACCTGTGAGCGTCTGTACCGTCCTCCTGACTGGAGTGACTGGAAATCTGTGAACAGAAATCTTCTGAATACTGCAGTGCAACAACAAAAAAAGGGTTTGGAACCCTTAAGGGTTCTTTGGTTTGTCCCTCTAGGGTAACCCTTAAAGGTTCTATGAAAAACCTTACAAAAGATTGTTTTCCTATCACAGAGGGTTCCAGATAGAACCCATTTCCTATTTAAAGGACCTCTGAGAAACTCCTTTCTCTTATCTAAGTGCATAAAATGTAGTATCGGGCTGCTGATTTGGTCTTACTGTGCATGTGCATTCATTTGAAATAATAAAGAATTATTTACAGTAAAAAGGATGCAGTTTAGATGCATGTATACACAGTTTAAGCAACATTTAAGAAGCAATTCCCTGTTGTTATTATTATTGGTTAACCCTTACCGTGTAGTCTTAACATTATGTATACTCCCCTTGTCCTAAGGGTCAAAAATGACCCGCCTTCACTAAACCCCAAATCTATTTTTAATGAAGAAACAACCTGTCATTCATCACAAACTTTGTGTTGTAAATGCTTAGTGTCCAGTCTAAACATTTACGAACATGGCCTAAATAATGCTGTACTCAGAAAGCTCTTCTTGTCCAAATAACCGAAAAAAGTGGCTGCCACCCTAACAGACAGCAGAACCACATTTATTTTGGCTGACTTTGTAAAAGGAAAAGTGCAACAGGCTGTAGTAATTTATGTGACATGGCACACATAAGTGGCAAAATAATTCTGAACTAATTCCTTTTCATTTTCTTTTTTTTTCAGTAGTATTCTTACTGTGTCGACTTCCAGTTCATGGCCATTTTCTACAGGAGACATTTGAAGACTTGCATTCTGTGGAAAACAGGAAAACCAGTAAAACTTATTTAAATTTGACTAGATAAACCAATACATTTATCTGAACCTATTTACATTCTGTGAAAAGCCCTAATCCCATCATCATATTTTAAAAACCCTCTTCTACAGAGACTCTGAATTGGTGCAATTTTCTAAACGTTGGATCACTGATTCTATAGCCATCAGGGGATGGGACCCTAAATGAGCACAGCTGGATTTCCCAATCCTTTAGGTGGTAAGGATTATTACTCTGTCCTCATTACTCTGTCCCGCTTATCTGTTAACTCATGTATACAGAACATGTTCAGCTGGACGTTAGTAAGTGTGTTAGCCCTGATATTCCCAAATTGGTAGCTAGCATTAATAAGAGAGAACTAGTTTATAGGTGGAAAATTTTATAGGTGGAAAATAGCACATTTCTCTGCCTCCAATTTGGCAACGTCATGTGATAAACAGTTCTCGTATTCTTGCATTTCTCTGGAGCAATGGGAATTTGTGCCATTTAGGCACTGTTTGTTGGAGATCTCTTCAGTACCACTTTGTCACCAGTACAACAAAATAATAAATGCCATGTCATGTGAGGATTGTTTTAAATAGATGAAAGTATTTTTTAACCATAAAATTGTCTGCAAATATGAGACAATGGTGTAGGCCCAATCAGAACTTCTAATGAGAAAACAGTCCAACGAGCCCATTGCCTCCAGTGCTCCAATATGCAAATGTCTAAAGAAAAGTTTATCAGATAATATCTAGGATAACACTTCCTGCTCTTTCTCTACACGGGCATTTATTGTTTACGCTGCATCAGTATCTATTCTTTTATGTTAGGAATTTACGGTTTCTCGAAATACTTGCATGCTCATCGTATGTTTAGCTGTTTGCACTATTTAAAAACCATGCTGGATAAGAGTGTCTGCCAAATAGTTCAACCTAAATGTAAGTAAAATGCTGAAGATTTTTCCACTACCAGTAGGTCAACACATTTTTAACCTATATAATATCTCTATGTTTATTACATCTCTCTGAGTACTTTGTCAGTGTTTCGTATTTTAACATTCTACAAAAACACTGAGGTGTGAAAACAATACAAATAAATACTAATAAAGTAATATTACCAACCTGCAGCTGTGGACATATAGACTTCAGGAGATTGAAACACACGTCTCGATTCCGCAACGACCCAAACAGATACTGAAACACACAAAGACAGGGCAAAATTATAAGTAAGAAAGCCTCAGAACAGTGACGAAACATATTCATTCTTTATACAACATGCAAAGCTCATACTTTGTCTCCAGTGTTGGTGATGATGGAGATTGCATTGGGTACAACCCGTGCTGTGTTCTTCTTCTTTATAATCTGGATTTTGGACATATGTATCTGAACCTGGTTGAAAAAAATGGAATAAAATATTAACATTATGCAGGATTCTGAAATAGAGCTGCTTGAATAGGGTTTCAGGAATAAAATCCTGATACTTAATATTTAAACATGATAATTTATATTTCATATGACATTTAAAAACTGTACTATTAATTATTTAATATGCTGTCTCTTGGTATGCTTCATCAGACCATCAAGTAAGAAATAAAACACTACAGGACATGCTTTCATAGGAAAATAATAAACCATGTCCTAAAGTGTTTTATTCCCTTTATACCACAGCAATTTGCCAATGCTAACAATTTTTTTTTACTATTAAGGAATGACACATTATGCTTTTTATTCATTTTTAGTTACATTTAATGTTGTAGAATGTCTACAAAATGTTAATTCCTGTTATTACAGGGCAGATACTGGAGACTCACTCCTAAAATGCTAAATTTATGTATCCTCATAAAAAACTTCATCATGTCAACAATTGCAGACATTTTTAAAACCGTTTATGTGAAATGTCTGCCATACAATTCCCTGTGTAAGTTGTTATTATGGGAAACTTAGAATATCAGAAAGAATGCATTAACATTAATAATAAAATTGTTATTTGAATTATAGCAGGAACTACTGTCCGAGCTACTATATATAGAAAATATATATATAGAAAATATAGAAAATTAACCTATACCTTCTAACCAATCAGAATTGAGAAATCATCAGCCCTGTTATGTAATGTTGGGTAAAATTATGTGTAATATACTGTATTTGATGTTTAATCATACATATATCATCAGCACAATGGTGAGAAATAAACGATTCACAAATAAAAAATCTATGAATTACAGGGTTTCGGTTATTAAGTTGCACACTGAGGTAAGATTTCCTGGACTTACCTTGGTCTCTTTCAGTAGAACAGAGGAGTAGAAACACACATACTGGTGTGACACGTACATCTTGCCATGGTAGAGCACTTCCTTTTGGAGGGCACAGGTGAAAGCTGGGACAGTGAAAAGAACACATACTGTCAACGCCAGTGTACATTTCAGTTTCTTTGATTGTCATCACACGAACATACAGATGATAGATTTCCTTGATTTAAAAAAGGAGAAAAATGCAGTGAAAGTTTGTACATGGGAGATTTGGCAGCACATAAATATGTTGTGGTATTCCGTGCATATTTTTAAACAGTGGTTGACCTGAGAAATGCAGGGAGAAGGTGACACTAAACTGAAACAATACTCACCATAAATCAAATCATTCATCTCAGAGATTTCTGGGAAATGTTTGTGGAATGTTTTGCTATGGTTCTTGAAACTCTGTAAAAACATACACACATAAAATGTCTAATTCAGTTTAAAATATTAAAAAGTCTCGTAATCTCATTGCAAAATAATTATAGGTATTTTATGAAAGTGTGAGGTTCAAAATGCCACATTTCTTATTCATTATCAAATGAAACATCATACTTTTTTATCCATTTATAGTTACATTTAGTGTTGTGAAGTGTCAAAGAAACAATTTTGTTCTTGTTATCACTTACACTATAGCAACAATAAACAGTTGTTCCCTCACCAGCCTCGATTTTTTTCTGTATCGATTCCGTTAAGTTAATAAGACCAAAAATGCAGCTTGACACTGAAAAACTACAAAGCCCTCCATCCTAAAGACTTTCCCATTTCAGAAAATATTTATCTCTGAATGATACAAAGCGACAACAATGGAGACTCCATCCAAAAATAAGAAATTAATGTCCGCTCACAGAAAACCTCACTATAACAGCAATTACACATGCTTTTTAAAAAAAAAAATCTGTTAATGTGGATAGATATGATAACATATTAGAACAAGCACATTAATATAAATGTTGCAGCTGGAACTACTGTCAGAGCTGTTGTTATAGAAAATTAATTATCACTTTCTGATCAGTCAGGATTGAGAAGTCACATAATTGTGGTGTAATTATGATAATACAACTACTACTACTACTACTAATAATAATAATGATAATAATAATACTCACTTATGTTACAGTCTTAAAATCATTGAATGGTTTATCAGATATGTACTTCTAAAAAGAAACAAGGAAACTCACACTGCGATTAAGAGGTCTGTCTGTGTGATCAGCTCCTTCCTCATCTATTGTGCTGGTGGTTCTGTTGGATACATTGTAATTTATATAAGATATACTGTGGTATAGAAATGGGTGTTTTCAGTCTTGGAAAGTCACAGTACCAACCTGTTTATTGTTTTCTCGCACTAGTAGATCTTATTTCATTTATTTTCTAATTGTCAAGCAAATCATGAGTTATTGTAATAAGTAAAATCATAAGGCCTACGTGTTGTATAATTGCTCATTCCACATTTACAGGAGGTGAAAATAACTACAGAGCCAATAAAATATTTTATGCAAAGATGTACACTGATGTTCTAGATATAATTATTGTAATAAGTCAGTAAAATCATTAGGCCTACGTGTTGTATAATTGCTCATTCCACATTTACAGGAGGTGAAAATAACTACAGAGCCAATAAAATATTTTATGCAAAGATGTAAACTGATGTTCTAGATATAATATGTGTACCTAATAAAACAGCAACTAGGTGTAAATGTCCTGTCACACTGCAATAATACTAAATTTATCACATTTCCATGATGCTCAATAGACTCACTATGTGCTATTAAACAACACTGAATTGTATTGAGTTTCGAATTAGTACAAAAGGAAAGGTGAAAGTCTGAACATCATGCTAGCTGGCAGCTTTAATGCATTAAAATGTTGTTTCAGCTATTCCTGCTGGCTAGCAATAATTAAAATTAAAGGTTAACATGAAAAATATGCATACTGCTGTTTAACAAGTCTTTTAATACAAAAAATGCAGTGACTGTGGTGTGGCTTGCATGTGCACCATGTGCTAACCGTATGGAGCTGCTTCTCTGGAGGTTCTTGTTAAGGAGTTCAAAGTGTGCTTCGTCCAGGACACGACCCTTCATGCTCTCAGAACTCCTCCTCATTTTACACTCTTTGGACTTTCCCAGGGATCCTCCACAATCCAGGGAATAGCTACAGCAGGGAATCCATAACATCACTGACGCAACAATAAACTGAACAAAATGGCTAGTAATTAAATAATAAACAGTAAAGTAATGAATCTTTTCATTTACATTGCCGTTTTAACCTGTATCACAACATATTATTCAGGTGATTTAATTTCATCTAGTGGATGAGACACAATTCAGGACTTATTAGCACATTTCTACAGAGGTTTGCAAACTTCAGAAACTGCTCATGTCCTGGAATTTGTATGCATAAACGCTGACGTGAGATGCTTTTCTGCTCACCATGGTTGTAAAGAGTAACTGAGCTACTGTTGTGTGTGAAAATCCCAAGAGCCCAGCAATTTCCGAAATACTCAAAGCAGCCAGTCTGGCACCAAAAGTCAAAAGTCATAGCCACTGATAATTTCCCCATTCTAATATCTGATGTGAACAGTAACTGAAGCTGCATTATTTTATGCATTGCATTGCTGCCACATGATTGCCTGATAGTATAGTTGCATGAATGAACGGGTGTTCAGTTGTTCTTATTAAAGTGTCCAGTGAATGCAGATGTGTGACTTACACTAAATATAGCTTAATACCCAATATTGTAAAACCACAGCATTATAATCCCAAGGTCAATGTTCTCATAATTTGATGTAACTGTCTCAACTAATTGTTTCCTTCATATATTTATTTATTAAGGTTTAATAGCTAAACGAGTGATACCAACATGAACATCAAGTTTTTATCTGTTTAAAAATAGAGCCAGTAGAAACCAGATGCCTTCTTGTAATTTGAATCTTTGTTTCAAGAGCCACCATTGCTAAGGGAACTGGTTGGCAGGTCAGCAGTTTTCAGCAGTAAACTGAACGCTGAAGTGAAAATTGATATGTTGAAGAAATCTTTATCTCATAATAGCAGGTGCCCAGAGGCTAAGTGTCACATTCAATTTAACTGCTAGTTGCAGACAGTCACAGTACACAGTTTAGTGTATATCAGATGTACAGTTTAAATAAAGTTTCACATGTCACAGCAAGGTGGCATAATGCTTTTTTTTTTTTTTTTGTAAAGACTGATACATACGGCAAGAGCATTTTTAACAACTGCTTTATCTGATTTTTAAGCACATTCATGATCTACAGAGATAATGTGTATAGTAGAGCCAAAATAACTTCAAGCTATTGAAACACTGAAGACCTTTACCCCATTTTAACCCTTATGGCATTAACATTAAGTGAGGTTAACATTAACAGAATATATATTTCATGACCTGACTTCCTAACAATTTCACATTCTCCACATTATCATTACATGGCAACTTTAACAGCTCATATGTAGATCATGACGTCAATTCATTTCTAAATTAAAATACTACCTATATAGAATGATCTTTCAGTTTACCGTCCAGAATCTTCATGCTCCATTTACTACAACAGACAGCACTCCTCACACTGACCGTGAGCAGATAATGAAATGTGCTACTCAAGGCTATAAGAGTGCAACACTTTGCTTAACTGAGAGCAGTCACCTCCCAAACTGAGGTGTGTGGCCAAATTGCACTCAGAACGACATAATGCGTGCTTATTCAGCGAGGTTCTTTGAATGCACTTTTGCTTTTGCCCTGGATTGTACACCTGTGCTGTACGGCTTGAATGAAACTTACTTTCTAAAGCTCTTGAAAAGCTGAGAAACCTGTTTCCTTTTGGCGTTTATTTTTTTCCTGGTGAAAACCAGACCACTGAGATACAACAAAAATGAAGGAAGCACAGCGTACATAATGTGCTGTCACTTTCAGTTTTAAAGCCTGTCATTATCGGACCTGGAAGTCTCTTGCATGATCTTTTTCATTCTTTTTATTTTTTTTTATAGTTTTGAGGGCATTAATAGCAGTACTGTAGAGTATAAGTATTCTTATAAATAATATTTTAACATTTAGACACATTTATAGACATACATACCATATGTACTGTACATGCAGTTTGGTTACAGTCAGGCCTAACCAATTCACAAAGAGACCATTTAAATCTATTACCTAACTACATAAAAAGTCTCTTTCATAACATTACTAATCATTGTGGCTTAGCCCCACATGCCATGTACTTTATATTAGAAACTACACCATACACCAGTCGCTTTAACAGGAGCACCTGTACACTTGCTCATTCATGCAATTATCCAATCAGCCAATCATATGGCAGCAGCGCAACACATAAAGTCCTTCAGATACAGGACAAGAGTTAATATTCATATCAAATATTAGAATGGCAAAAATGTGATCTCCATGACTTGGCGTGGTTGGTTTGAGTATTTCAGAAACTGCTGATCTCCTGGGACTTTCACACACAACAGTCTCCAGGGTTTACTCAGAATAGTGCGAAAAACTAAAACATCCAGCATGTTCTGCAGGTAGAAATGAGCAAGCGATGATGAGCGAGGTCAGAAGAGAATGGTCAAACTGGTACGAGTTGATAAGAAAGCTACGATAACTCAAATAACCATTTTTTTACAACCGTGATGAGCAGAAAAACATCCCAGAACACACAATATGCTGAACCGTGAGGATGGGATACAACAGCAGAAGACCACTGTGGTAATAGGAATAAAGCACTTCTGGACATGCTGTTATAGAAAAATAATTCACTTTTGCTCAGTACATTTAGTTGTAGGAGTGTTAAAAAGGTCAGACAAATCAAGTAGTATCTAAAAGTATATATAAAAAAAACATACAGCAAACATTTTAAAATATAACTAAACATAGACTATATAATTAACCTGTTACTGAAACATATTACTGTACAGGCCTCGACTTCTCAAATAATGTATCATATGATGGTTCATTTTGAAATCCTGAGCAGGTTAGTTGTTTACATTCAATATTTTAGTGTATGGTATGTTGCCTTCTGCTGTGTCAACGTGGTATGGCTAATTCAGTCTATAGTAAACTGAACTAAGGACATGATGGTAAA
This sequence comes from Pangasius djambal, assembly GCA_022985145.1. Lineage (NCBI taxonomy): Eukaryota > Metazoa > Chordata > Actinopteri > Siluriformes > Pangasiidae > Pangasius > Pangasius djambal. Next base: position 13,096,803 of record CM040995.1, on the reverse strand, counting down.
ATAACCACATTTCCCGCAGGAGCTGTGTATGGTTAGTTATTTGAGAAAATAAGGCCTAAACATTAAAAAGATTTTTAAAATCAAGAGATTCAAGAATGTTACTACAAGTTATTCATGTGACTTTTGAGCTTTGCTTACTACATTTCAAAAGAAAAATCTCTACCTTCTACTCACTACATTTTAAAACTCTACATCTCTACATTTCATTGTCATAAGGTACCTTTTTAGCATCAGGCAGTTTCAAGAAGTCAGTGTTAGTTAGCCATAGATAATGCTGGATCTTTGGTGAAAGAGGCACTAATTTACCATCAATAACTAAAATCACTGTGTGATCTGAGGCAGGCATATTTTCCTTTTGCGAATCTTTCTTGTACTTAAAAATGTTTAATCTTGTACATAAAGTTAAGTGTTGATCATTGACCAGAGTACTTAATATTCAGTATTTCAATGAGTAATTGCACTTTTACTTGAGTAAAGACTTTGGGTACTAAGTCATAAAAGACTAAACTATGAAAATTAATTACAAATATGTATGTAATTTAAACAATTACTAATAATTTATACTAATTACCACATAACTATATATAACTGCATTTTTGCACATGGTTGACTGCTGGTTGAATTTTCATAGATATTTAACATGTCTCTCTGTGTCACGCATTATGAATATGTTCTGTTTTGTGTCACACACAGCACACGTTCCTCTTGTGTGTTTGCATCCAACTTGAACGGTGCATTGTGCCAGACATGATCGAGATTTTCTTTACAGACAGAAATGAACGAATGTCTCGGATGCCAACAGCCCAAGATGAAAACTTTTTTTTGTGTGTGATTTCTGGAGGTTGTAGCAGTCATTTAGGGAAAAGATGAACAATCTACTATGGTTTTACCATCATGCCACTGAGATTCAGAAATGAAAATTTAGCTAAACCTTAAAGCCTAGTCTATACAATATTTGGCTTTTAAAATATCTACTAGTAGTCTGTTTTACAAACCTCACCATCATTACAATAGGATTATCACTCCATCCCAACCACCATATTTAAATATATGATGCAGCAGTGGGTGACTCACCCCAAACTGTCCAGTGAAAATTTCCTGTTCATTTCTTTATTTTCATCCATGTTGCAAACACAAATCAGCTTGATCAGAGCTCAGCTTCACTTACACTTTCTCTCTACACACTGACTCCCTCTTAATCATAAAGCTTTGCTTTCTGCAGCACAGACTACACAGCTGATAGTAACTATACCCAGGAGCCATGCAGGCTCCTCCTCTTCATGCTCTATTAACCCTACCCACTCTGACCAAAATCCACTCCCCCTTTCAGTAGTTGCCATAGATGCATGGGTTCCATTTGCTCCACCCACTGGAGTAAGTGTGAATGGGTTTTTTTTTTTTGAGGAAGCATGGTTACTGCACCAAGACTCATGCACATTATGCAAAGTTATGAGGGAACAGGTGACGAGCCGTCACACGTGTCCAGAACACCCTCTGCTCTAATGCTCGGATACACATCACGCAGGTGATTGTAATCAGTAGTCTTACAGGTATTCTTCTGGTTGTTGTGAACATAGAGCATGTAGGTGAAAGTGTGCAGCGTGAGAGAATGAGAAAGAAACATTGATATACTACATTAATACACAAAGAACCCACTCTGTAGAATGCACTAGAATGTAGTACTAGTAATGAAGCTTACCAGTAATGAACACAACTGCCAGTACATACTGTGAGGGATCATATTACTGAGATGGAAACTCTTATCTGTACTAGAACATCTGAGTGTAAATATAGAACATACTTACCAACTCTTACTAAGCACGAACTATGGCTAAAATGTTCAGAATGACACAACAAACCAGCACAGACTCAACCCACCTCAGATTATATATCATGAATAGTGACTGTAATGGAATACATTGTAGTAGGTAGCATTCATTCCCTCCCATACCCCTAGGAAGCCTCTGTACTTTTTCTTGCTGCTTTTCCTTGTACTTTTCTTTCTTGCTGTGTACCATCAAGGATGCTTTGTACATTTAGTATATAACTTTTATATGGGAAGGTGCATGTGGTATACCTTTAATTAGCTTTTAGAGTGAGCCTTATGGTCCATTGATTTACTTTAAAGGAGGAAGATACCTAATATTAACCAACTTATAACTCTGTATTAGAATCGACGTGTTCAAAACTGTGAGTCACAGTATTATCATGCAGTGGGGCTCACTACTTTCTTTAATTCAGGCTTCTGTTAACATTTATACAACCTGAAAAGTAGCTCCAAACCCCAGTCTGTACAGAACAGCTCAGCTCTGACCCTTTTCCCCAAGGCTGTGTTAATACTTACTTTTAACTAAGTGTACATGCACAAGATAGAGGCAAAGCATGTAAGATATAGAGTTCATTGGGCCATCACCTGTGCACTTCTGAGAAAATGTGACGTTTATGTCTGCAACAGAGAAATTAATCACAGCTGTCTGTAATGGAACATTGTGTCAAGTCACCAGACATAATCTCTTTATCTTTTAGGAGTGGGATTTAAAAAAATGAGAAAAAAAGATGTGTCCATTCAGCTCAATAAACCTCGAAGCATCACTGAGAAAAGGCTAGAAAATCTGTTTCTATGAGCAAAGTGCAATGCACAGACTGACTGACAATCAATAGTAAGTGTAGCAATGGTTTCAATGTCAAGAAGTATTGGAATATTATGTACTGAACACAGACAAGTAGAGTGATACAAACAGTGAAATGTACCAAAATACCAGCACGCTTGGAGCAATGCTTGTTGAAACGTAACTAACTGTTGTATAATGTGTCATATGTTGGATGTTTCTGCTCCAATTTGCTTAATGAAATTTCTGTGTACCCCATGTTGGAATACAAATATAAGTAAAAATATGTAAAATAAATGTAAAAATATTGTATAAAATAAACATTATACAAAATAATTCCAAAATTTTCCACTCAAACAGTTTGAGACACTTTTGCAGAACACTCTGTGGATTAAACAGGAATCTCAGTCTTTGGATTTGCATTATATTAAAAGTCTGTGGTGTGAATTGAAGAGGGCTGTCCAAACATGCAAACCTAACAGCATAGAGGAGCATGAAATGTTGTACATGTAAGACCATCGAAGATTCCTCTACAAGTGTCATTCAGTCTTTGACAGTACAGTCCTGATGATGTTATTTGCTGCAGGGGAGGTTTCAACAAATAATAATAGTGGGGGTGCCAATAATTTTGGGGACAAAATCACCAGGAAAATGTGCTCGACTTAAGAAATGATATATAAAAATAAAAAAAATAAACATCATCCTCCATGTGTTTAAGCTCGAAATCTCACTCACTGCATGATCTTTGTTTTATATAGGCATTTATGAACATTTCAATGAAGGGTGCCAACAATTTTGGAGTTGCCTGTATATCAGGTGTACAACAAAATGAGAAGGCTTGGCAAAGGTAAATTAGCACCACTGGTGCAATGGCTTATTCCTCTGGTGGCACGAACAGCATTAAGTATGTCTCACACCCCTGTACACACCTGCCACCCACACACACACACAGTAAGCAACACTAAAGCACTTGGGGTTTACATGTGTAGCACTTCAGTGATTTTCAATAAACAAGTTAAAACTCTGCGTTCTAGCACAGCAGTACTAATTGCTCCTTCCTGTCCTGTTATATACAAAAAGAAAGCACAAGTAAATAAGTAAGAAAATGTTCCGATGTGATCAACAGTGAAGATGATGATAAAGAGGGGAAAAAACAAAGTGAAACAAGCATAGGAGAAGAGTGTAGATGTTAACAGAAGTAGCAGAGCTTCCAGAAGCTTCCTGTACTGTTGTGTTACAGCTTGCATCCATAGTGCGTGTTTTCTCATAAGGCCCTGGGGCTGTCTGGCACCATTTGTTACAGGAACCATTACCAGAGATCATGTGTTAACTAAATAAAGCATGATGTGTTAGTTAAGGAAAGGTGCTAAATGCCAACCAAGAAGAAAGGAATTAAACACAAGGGGCATGCTGTTATAGGAAAATAATCCACAACGGGGTAGAAGTGGATTATTTTCCTATAACAGCACAAGAACACTGAGGCGTTTTATTCCACTTAAACCACAGCACTTTTTGGTTTATAGTAATGTTGTGTTAGTTCCTGTCATCACTTACGCTATAGCAGCTTTATGCAGCTGTTCCCTCACCAGCCTCTCTTTTCTTCTCTCTTGAAGAGAACAAACAATGCAGCTTGTCATGTTGCATTTGCATTTGTCAAAAGTTCTCTGTCCTGAAGACTCTCTCATGATGGACAATCATTGTTTCAAAGCGTTTACCACCAGAGACTCCTTCCATAAATGTTACACAAATATGTCCTCACATGATAATGATAAATGATAACGATTGATAATTTTTAATATTTTTATTTTAATATTTTTTAATAATTATTAACCATACAATAATTTAATAATTATTAACCATACAAGTCCCCATGACTGAGCTGTTACTACAGAAAAGAAATGAAATTCAAACAAACGCAATAATATAAACATCTGATTTGCCTTGCAGCTGGAACTACTGTCAGAGCTGCTGTTATAGAAAATTATACAACAGTTAGTTCTAGTCCATTAATTTGATTGGACAGGCGGCATTCCAAGAGTGATGACATTTAGTGTAACAGCACCGGGACATTTCACTGTTTCTATCACTCTGCTTGTGTGTGTTTGCTACATAAAATTCCAATTCTAGCAATAGTTTGTTACATTAAAACTGTTATTACACTTACTATGTCAGTCAGTCTGTGCTTTGCACGTCAACATGCAACGCTTTGTCCAGCTGTGGCTTCTTTGGGAGCTATATTTCGCTGTCAGAGCAAAAAAATAAACAAAATCACACTCACAGTCGAATATCAGCACGGCTGTGATTACCTGCAGCCTACAGCCGAATCACAGCTGTGCTGATTCAGTACAACAGCACTCTTGCTCATGTGATATTGTTTAATGAATGAATATAATATATTATATATGTATTATAATGTCTAATACATCCAAGATCATGCTTTTGCACTCATTTTGACTATGTGACTATATTTTGCTTTCTTGGACATGAAACAGGGCATAAACATTGTATCTTTTTTGGCAGGTCATCCCACATCAGCAAAACTGCTATCACATGAGATGATGAGAGAATGCAGATAAATATGTGATAAAGAAAGATGTGATAACGTGATTAACACTAGAGGTAACAAAACCAACCAGTATAATCCAGCACACTCTAGATATTTCAGCCAGGTCTGGTCTGGAAGGCTAAACATAACATATCACTCAAAGATTATGGGTCTATTGTTTTCCATAATCAAATATTTTTTATATTAACAAAGTAACAACAACTTTTCTGAAATAGTTAAAAACTGTGCAATACCAGGACCAGTATTCAGTGATACGGAAGCACACTGAAAGGACTCGTGGGGTTTCTTTGCATTGCTCATACACAAAGGCATCAGAACCATTAACCTTTTAAGTCACAAAACAGTACTTTAGAAAAATTTGGTTGTAAATCACCAGAGCTTCCTGCAATTTGTGTTTTAAAATCAGATTTAAATAAATGTAAAAAAAAAAAAGAAAAAAAAAAGTGCTTTAAATCCCTCATTCTGGCTACATTATAAATTTTATTAATCTGTTTTTCACCTGCACATTTTTCTAACAAGTAACCACCCCTTACCAGTGTTTTAAAAATGATTAACCATACTCTTTAACGTTTAACATGAACACACCTCAGGCCTCTGTCAGAAACCATGTTGTCCTCGCTGTCCTCCGAATGCTGTCGCTTCCACTTGCTCCACTTCTTTTCCATCTCAGTGATCTCTAATGCAACGGCTGAAAGATTCAGACTCACAATGTTCTCAACACACCACACACACACACACACACAAAAAGGTATACTCCGCAAACCATTGAATTTCTTTAAAAAGATATATGTATATTATAGGAGCGTTTACCTATAGCTAAGGGTGTGAGTAGGATAACCTAGCCCTTCTTTGGACGTGAGAAGGATTAGATTACCTCTGGTTTCCTGGACACAGGCCCTGTAGACAGTAATGAGATACAGTACAAGCAGAATGAGACCTTTCAACAAAAGAAAAAAAAATACACAAAGCTCCTGAGGTTAAACATGTAGGATATTTGTGAATGGGGAATAAAGAAAATAGGGACTTTGTTTTCATTTTTTCAGAAAAAAAATAAATAAATAATGAACAGCATCCAGGCGGTTAAATTAGGCAGAGAATTATTTAATATTTATTAGTTGTAATTAACAACTGAAATGTTGAGCCTCAGGAATTTTGTGTTTTTAACGAACTATTAAATCATTCTCGTTCTCAGTTTCTGCCCAGGAGATCCAAAGTTTTGTGATTTACCTGCTCTGACCATGAGTTCAGTCAGGTGTGTCATGAAATAAAGGCTGAACACCACTGCTGGATTACTGTAAATATTTGCTGCTGTCTGAGTTGTATTGCCATCTAGTGGAGACTGTAGTAACACTATATGAAGACTGTCAATTAGTGAAGTGAAGCGAAGTGACATGAAGTGACTGCATTTAACCCATCCCAGTGCACACACACAGTAGTGAACACACACACACCGTGAACACACACTCGGGCAGTGGGCAGCCTTTTTTTTTTTGCTGCGGCGCCCGTGGAGCAGTTGGGGGTTTGGTGCCTTGCTCAAGGTTCTCACCTTAGTCGTGGTATTGAGGATGGAAGAGAGCGGTGGCCATTCACTTCCCCCACCTACAATCCCTGCTGGAGCTGAGACTCGAACTCACAACCTTCAGGTTCGCCTTCGGGTTACAAATCCGACTGGCTAACCGTTAGGTTACAACTGCCCCCAAAGCTGTTGTGGCCCATACGGAGATCATGGGGTAAGAATGCCACTATCTGCATCTGTATCTGATTAATGCCGCAATCTATGTAGGCAGGTGCTCATAATGTTTTTGCTCATCAGTGTATATCAGTGCTATTTCTTCCATTTGAAAACTCTGGATAGAACTGAACAGTATAAGAAACAACACCAAGATGAAGAAATTTCTTCACATTGACCCTGCTTGTATATGTTCACATCAGCTGCTACTTACACCAAAAGGGTCTACAGCTCAAATTTGTTTTATTACTTATGTTAGTGAGTATTAGTTAGTAGCTGGCTTTGTTGGTGCTGCTACTAACAACTTTCCCTAGCTTAGTTTTTTTTTTTCTTTTTTTTTTTTCTAACATCCAACCTTCATTTTACACACAGGGGGACAGCAAGATGAAAGTGAAGAAAGAGGGCAGATGTGGAACTGCATCTCTGTCTACCCGGATTAAAAAAAAAAAAAAAAAAAAGAGAGATAGTTGTAGAGATGATGCTGTGAACAGCTTGCATTAAAGACGAGAAGGGAGAAGGAACAGAAATGGTGATAGAAATTTAATATTAAATATGAAGCACAGAAATGTTGCGATTGACTCAGTCATAGCTTTTAAGCTGTCGGCGATGTGCTTGAAATTGTGAACAGAAATAATAAATGGTGCTGAGGTGTGAGCTGATCACCTGCCTCTGAAAAAATCTCTGTTCGTCCCTGGAAAAGAAAGTAGACTCATTGTAGATAAGTGTGTATCCAGTCTTTCTGTTTTTATTACAAAGTCAACATATCTACATATATGATTTCAAATAAATCAGCAGAGAGAAGTAAGAGGTTGAAAGTGTGAACACTTGTTAGCACTTGGCCTGAATATCTTGCAGTGTATTAAAATCTTGGGGTCCATTGTTTGTCCAAATTCTGTGAGTTATCCTGCGTTATTTTCCCTCTTTTACAGCGCCTCCAGGAAGTATTCACCCCCTAGTGATTGGTTCTCTTTTTGCTGTATTGCAATATATATCAGAATGCTTTTTTTCTGGTTCTTTTGAAGTGACTCTCTAAATAAATAAAATTAAATTAATTATTTGGATGTTCTCAGAATAATTAAAAAAAAATTTAATTAATAAGTATTCCCCCCTTTCTTTTAACAGTCTAAAGTATTTCATTTTCTTGAGCACTCACACTAAAAATGTTAAATGACGTTCATTTCAAATCCACCTGTGTCCAACTGTATGCTTGCACAGTATACATCACTGACTTTGGGAGGTCTCACAGATAAAATGTCAGATCAGATCAGTCCTGCTGTCATGAGGACCAAAGAACTGCCCATGAAGCTTCCAGATGTAGTAGTTAGGAGGAAAAAAGAAAAGCTGGAGAGGTTTAGAAAAAGATTAGCAAAGCTTTGAAATGTGCTAGGAGTATCCATTATAACAAAGTGGAAAAAATATGGCACAACCCAGACACTGCCAAAATCAGGCCATTCTTCCAAATTGAGCACACAGGCAAGAAGGGCATTTGTCAGAGAAGTGTCAAGAGGTCAGATACAACACTGAAGGAATTACACAGCTCACTGGCTTAAACAGAAGAACCTGTGCAGACTTCAACAATATCATCAGCTCTTCACAGATCTGGCCTCTACAGGACAGTTGCCAGAAGAAAGCCACTTCACTGAGGAAGGCTAACTTTAAAAAAAAAAAAATCCTGGAGTGGGCTAGAAGGCATGGGACAAAATCTGAGAGCTTTTGGAAAAAGATTTTGAGCCATCTGGTCTAAAAGCAAAGCCATTATGATTGGCCCAACACTCAGGTAACACCATTCCTATCATCAAGGATGGTGGTGGACCTGAAAATCTCGTTGCCATCAAGGGCAACAAGGATGGACCTAAACATAAGCAGATTCTTGAGGAGAACCTGTTCCAGTCAGCCAGAAATCTGTGTCTAAGGGCAAAAACTACAAAACAATGGCTTGAAAAAAGAAGGTCTGTGTTTTTTAGAATGGCCGAGTCAAAGACTATACTTAAATCCAATTGAAAATCTGTGGCATGACCTGAATATTGTTGTCAACCAAGGTTCTCCTTCTGATTTGGCAGAGTTGGAGAAACTCTGCATTGAGGAATGGGGAGAAAATGGCAAAATCAAAACGTGCAAAGCTCACAGAGGCGCATCCGAGTAGACTCAAAGCTGAACTTGCTGCAAAAGGACAATGTATTAAGAATTGTCTCTTCACTGATACTTATCAATTAAGCAGTGTTTAGAATTTTTATTTGCAAATAATTCATTTAATTTTATTTCTGTAGAGAGTCACTTCTAAAGGAGCAAGGGAAAAAAAGAATCCCATTCTAATATACTTAAATTTGATGTTACAACACAGCAAAAAGAGAAAGAAGCACTAGCGGTGAGGACTATCTGGGGCACCGTATGTGCTGTAACATTTGTAAGATATGTCAAAAGCTGGCTATATATACTGTATGTACTTTTAAGGTTGTTACATATTCAGTTGTAAGTCTTTCATATGTGCTTTACCTTGAGGGATGAGGAGAAAAGTTCATCTCCTCTATCACTTCAGCCCATTTTAAACTGCATTTGAACATATGCTCCATTGTTACAGAGCTGTTTTGATCATAATGCTGTATATTGTGCAATTTCACCATAACCATTTCCATATATATCAACAAACATCAGCCGTAATCTAATATAAATAAGTAGATTGGATAATAAAGGGTAATAAATATAAGTTAAAATAACATCAGTACTCCATCAGTATGTGCTTTAAAGAATAGCCTCTAAAAGTCGCTGTGGTCATTTTAACGCTCCTTAATCTCTCTCCAATACTTTTAAGTAGTCGTCGTTTGTTTAGGTGTAATTATTATTATCAGCAGGAGGATTATATTTATAGTGCTGACACTCTGGAGAGCTGATCTTTCTGACGAGAAACGGTATTTGTGGCATTTGTGGCATTTTCACAAAAGTAGGGAGGGTTGTTTGGCCCTTCTGGGAGATAATTCAGCTTTTTTTTTTTTTTTTTTTTTTTTTTTTAGGAACAAGCTCATTCCAGGCCTTGTGCTGTTCTGTTCCTACAGGACACTCTAAGAGAGAATTGTACAGGAAATATCAAAAAAACGTACAGAGGGACCATGTACAGTCACGTTAGCTTGCCAACTACACAACATCTCGTCGATTATATTCCAGCAAGTACTCCAAAATAATATAAATATTATTAAAAATACAAGCATAATATCAGCAAAACGAAATAAAAAATCATGTTGGTTAAATATTTGACGACGACAATAAGGCTCACTTTTAGTCTCTTGACGAGATGAGGATCAGACCTACGAAAACTGCCCTCCGTCTTCCTACATTTCAGACGGCTTGTGCTAAATCCTCTGTAACTATTCATATGAAACTCAGTTGTGCTATGCCTACACACGACTCCTCCACTAAACAAAAACATAACATTTTCTTCTAGCTCAGTTTAATTAAGCAAGAGAACAACTGGCATAACTGACTTGTACTGGCTTCTGCAGTCAGTCTTCGCTTTTGGCAAGGGTTTTTATTCAACTTTACGAAGCTTTTTAGTTTTTAGTATGAACACTAGAATGCTCTGAAATTTACTTCTTCTTGGGACCTTTAGAGTTAATGCCAGGACCATTAGAATTAGAAATACTTCAGCTTTATATTTTCTGCCAAGGTATATACATGGTCATGTTACGGTCATTACTGCCCCTAGTGTTTATTTCAGAACAGAAGAACGGCGTATTGTATGTATATGGTCTTTATACGGGCTCAGACAAAACCAGCTTCTTGATCTGCAGTCTTGGATCTTGTAATAAAAAAAAAAAAAGAAAAAAAAAAAAGCTCCACTTTTTTGACATTTTCAGGAGATGACTAAATTTAAGCCATTGCTAACTCATATTTTTCTTCTCACACACAGGGTATAAGCAGCATATTTGTGGAGAGAGAAAGAGACAGAGAGAAAGAGAAAGAAAGAGAAAGAGTGACACACATCAGAATAACAGTATTCACAGGCGCTCTGTCGAAATCCGACAAAATCTATAGACGTATCTGACAGCTCTTCAAAGGCAAGGTTCAATCACAATAGCGCTCCAACTGACCAGGAGTAAAAGAGACACTGAAGCTGATTATATCACATTACTAATGTAGTGTAAGAAGAGTCAGTGATACAGCCGTTCGCCTCCGAAACCAAGAGAATCCATAACCTTTGACCCTCTGCTGTTGTTGCTCCGTTAGGCACAGAAGGTACGAGTTCTGCTTCCTTTACGGCACCGAAAACCTTCGTCATTCAGGAGCTGACTGGAGTTCACATCTGGTCTTTTCATTGGCAAATACAGTTCGGGTTAAACTCCCAGTGAAGAGTGCAGCAATTTTCCAGGCGTTTAATTTCATTGTCTATTTGTTTTTTTTGTTTGTTTTTTTTTTTTTTTACATATCATACTTTTTTTTGTTTTGAAAGAGGTTTCATTTATTTATCCACATTGTAATATTTCTAAAAAGGCGACCACAACATTAATATCAATAACTGAACACTGAGGTAATAAGCTTGCTGTGATACAGAACTTCCCTGGGAAGCTCTTGAGAGAAAACCTTTTCATTTGTCATTTTGTCGTATTTTTTCCTCCTCCAAAATTTCTTTTCGATGTCATCGTACTTTGAAACGTTCCCCTTCGCAATAGCATCATGGAACAAGAGAATTTCTGTAGTGTTGTAAAACATCGAGACAGGTTGTTGGTGAGATGATGCACTTTTATGTTGCATAGTGATCGAAGCTTCCCAAGTACTCGAGGGCGGCCTGGTAACAGAACTGGTATTCATCCTGCAGAGACAAAGACCAAGGCACACAGGGTTATATCCACCATTGGAGAAAATGTCACAACATAAGAGGGTTCTTTGGGTTGGGAGCACTTAAGAGTTCTATGAAGAATCTCACAACAAATAGTTTCCCTTTGGGAAAGATAGCAAATAGAACTCATTTAGAAAGCTGGAATCATTAAAGATCCAAAGAACCCTTGAGAAACTGGTTTTTATCAGGTTTGTTTTTTCCTTATTGTAACGCACTTAATCCAAATGAACAGCTAATCATTAAGCTCTTAACCAGCTGGGCTAGATGTGTTGAAGAAAGCATTGCAATTAACATTGCTATGACTTGAAATGATAAGAAAGTAACTGAAGGCTGTATTCAGAATCGTGGGCGTAGTGTGTGTATTCAGAATTATGGGCGTAGTGTGTGTATTCAGAATCGTGTGCGTAGTGAGGGTTTAATACTGAAATTGTGTACATCAGTATTTACACAGCTGTAGTAAACACTGCAATTGTCTATGTCTAAATCTAAGACCAGGACTAGTCAGAGTCAAGACTATCTCTAAAGGGGTCAACACCTAATCAATTTTGAGTCAAAATGAAACAGAGTCAGAGTCAAGATCAAGACCAAAACCCTCAAATCCTTTTCATGGCCATGCCATTACATCTACTAGACTTTATTCATGTATTACACAAATTCTTGTTTGTGCATGCAAAATGAAAGGACAAACAAAAACATTATTTTACCTTTACCATATTTATCGAGACCAATGCCCAAGACCGAAACAAGTCTGAGTCATTACAGAAAACATCTCGAGACAGGACTCGAGTCCCACAGCCCTAGGTATACAGACCTCAGATAGACTTAAGCGCTATTCAGTTATGTGAGAATTGCACAGACCGGACAGAGTTTGCCTAAAGCAGAGATGTGTCTTAGTTATGAAAGATTCTGAACTTAACCTTGAGGGCATTTTTCATGAGAGATATCAGCTCTCCCGAGGAGCAGTATTAAGTCCGGTACCATGTACAATGCTGAAATTTGTGTTCTGGGCTATAAAAAAAAAAACTATGGAATGTCATTTGAGGCCAGTATTAAATACATAATACTTGTCTATAAAGATGATTGTCTAGACACTATTGAATGCTTTTACTCAAGAATAATCTTGCAGCCATGTAGGCGTGAACTACGTGCAAGTGATTTGCATATTAACTTATTTATAATTGGGATTTGAAAGAGGCTTTGTTTTACCTCTGTCTGCACCATGGCTGGCCGTTGTGTGCGCAGCATTTTGACTGTTTGGAAGATGTCCACAGCTCCCTCGTAACGCATCCTCTCCAGCACGATGCTGAGAGTGATGAACACACCCGTCCTACCCACGCCCGCACTGAGAGAGAGAGAGAGAGAGAGAGAGAGAGAGAGAGAGAGAAGAAGCGAGAGAGATCACCAGAGTGAAAAACAGTGTGTGTGTAGAGTACGAGTCAATAAGCAAACGAGACAGATGAGGTGTAAGGAAAAAAGGGAAGTGGAAGAGAAGGTCGACTCCTGCTTAATGAATCACTCTTGTTTGATTAATTAATCAGTCTAATGTGAGGCAGCAGCTCATGTGGGCGTTATCCTGACCCTTCTTCTGCCTTTTAGAGGCCCTGTCATTTTTCTTCAGCATGTTACGCTGCTCCGTATTAAACCTTCACAGTAAAACTCTAGAGTAAATACAATCAGGGGTGTCAAACTGAATTTTGCTCAGACCACACTGCCATTTTTGTGTGCAATGGAATGTGAGGCTAATTCATTTTCTTAGCTTATGGTTATAAATGAATCTATTCTATAGATTAACAGAGGCTACATCAATAATCTAGACTCATTAACCGAAAATGGTGCATTTCTAGGAAAAAAAGAGGAGTTAATAAATACACTTTTAAAATGTGTACACTAATTGGTGATAAAAAAAAATGTCACGGTTTCTTTGCAAACAAATCACATTGGAAAACTCACTTTGCTCTTTTTCAACATCTTTGTATGTAGCTGCACTGGTGATTTTGAAAAAAAAAAAAAAAAAAAGTGAAATGCTAGCTGTCTGGTGATGCATTTTGGGATTTCATTGCATTACACTAATGCAACTTTAAAGTGCATATGCTGAATACGAGTGTACTCCTAACCGTTTTAATATTATTTTTTTTATTTGTCCTTGATCACTGGTAACTTCTGAACCACTGACAGTACAACAGCAAAGTTTGCAGAGGACAAATGAATTTCCCTACTGATATTGCACTGATAAGCAGTACAGAGTTGTGCACTACAGCTAGAATCCAGGTTTAAGTTTCAGCTGCGCCACGTGACTATTGCGGTCTCCGAGGACACTTATATTTAACCAGCTGCACGTGCTGCTGCCCTGTATTCACATGAGGTCAAGTGCTTTTTTCCAAGGGCACAGCAGCAGTAGCCATCAGCAGAGACTGTACCCGTGACCCCTTGAGTGAGAGCCGAGTTATCTCTGATAGGTAGGACAACGCTACATATCAGATCTATCCAGTACTACAACAAACCTGCAGTGGACAGTGATTGGCCCGTCCTGCCCGAACTGCTCCTTGGTTTTGTGCACCTGCCCAATGAAATCGATGAAGCCCTCTCCTGATTTTGGCACTCCCTGTTCGGGCCAGTCAGTGAACTGGAACTGCCTGACTGTCCGTGACTGTCCGTCCTTCAGAGAGAAACACAGTGCAGAACATACGCACAGTGAGAAGATGATAAAACGGTGGACAAAGCATGAACATGTATTGTTCAAATACCTGACAAAGAGGACCTGTAATTAGCTAAACCTTTTTGTAGCAGTTCTTAGGATTGACATATAATTATCTTTATACCACAGCGCTGTTGAATTCTCAAATCTAATTGGTCAAAAGGTGTTGATTCATTTTCTATAACAGCGGCTCTGAGGATTATACCATATAATCATTCATACGGTGAAGGTTTCTGTAAAGAAACATTCATTTAACATTAACGGAAGGAGTCTCCAGTGTCAGTGCTTGGTAACTAAGTTTTCCATCATGGGACAGACTTCAGAACAGAGGACTTTCTGGGTTCTTGGTACCATGAGAAGCTGCAGGTTTTTGTCTTATTAACGTCAAGAGAGAGTTACCTGATAGATAACAGGAACTAACTTGTGTCCTGGATGAACTATAAACAGTTAAAAAAGACTGGCATGCAGTTCAATAATAATTTGAATATTGTAGTTGTTGGCAAATTGCCATGGTATAAGACAAATAAAACACTTGTTTTGATCAACTTTAGGTTGATAACACTAACTCTGCCTCCATCGTGATCATTTTCCTGTAATACTATGCCCTGTTGTGTTTTATTCCTTACATAACATGAAGTTAAAATGTAACACAGCCTGAAGTCAGAGTAATGATATTTGGTACACAGTAGCCAAAAAGCCCCCTATATTTTAGCATCTGTGGTAAAGCAAGCAAATTTAAAACACTCTATAATTAAAAAAAAAAATCTAAATAACAGAATAGGCATGTGTAAACTGAGAAAACTGAGAAACCTGTGAGAAATGAGAAGTATTGCAGGTCTAAATGGAAAATGCTGAGTTTCTGCTCACGCTAATTGGACACTTGTAGCACACAAGTTATCTACAGTTATTGCACCTTCCTTGATTAAAGCACTCATTTAGTCCTAGATTTATTCAAGGTTTGTACAAAAAAAGTGTAAGCTGAATAGCAATGTTTACAAGGGATTGCATCTTTCAAATGAGCAAAATCTTATCTATTACTGTATGCACATTTCTCTACGCAATGACTACACAATTTGGGGCTTTGTACCTGAAACAGTGCAAAAATAGAGGGCAGAGTCAGTGCAAATAGATGAACTGACCACCCACAGTCTGATTTAGGAACAACTACTCGGTGTGTAAATCAACACCACAGAAAGAGACGAATTAAAACTAAGTCATTTTCTGGCAAAAAAAAACATAATTACATTGATGTTTCTCAAAATTATGTCTCGGGACTTCATATTTCAGATGCCAAGTAACAACATTTTTCAACTTTACAACTTAATGTTATGCTGCACTGTCCTCTGTGAGCAGGTTTACTTGACCTAAGAACAGGGCATACACATGACTGCATGCTTACTTTGCTATAATTTAATAATTTAGACAGTTTTTTGATGGATCTCACCACCTTCAATCTGCATTATAACTGACAAGCAATTAGGCATATGTGTGGCAAGCACGAGTCTCAGTTTTATCCTTCCCAGGGCCTTTTTCTTATCTGAACTTGCGACAGCAATCAAGACCAATTAACACACTCAATAATCTCATTTACATTGCATCTCATTGCACAACAAGCCCGCTAACTGCAATCTCTCAGATCTCTGATTGAACACTTAATGTTTTTTGATTGGGAGTGTAGATAAAAGTCATTATTCTGATTCAGAAATGTTTGTGTATTCCTCTCGCTGTGTTGTGCAGTACTCACTCTTGCGTCTGTAACTTTGAATTCTCTCAGGATATACTGAGGCATGTTGTACTCGGCCATGGGGTCCACCACAAAGTACTGGTAGCGGGCAGAGCGTTCTGCAGGCCAGTACTGGTGACATTTTTCCTGTGTGTGCACGCAGACATAAAGATCAATAAACGTGGGATTTTGAACACGTGAAGCTACAGACACACTTAACCTCTTATACACTATGCTTTTAAAATTATGACTCAAATTGGAAACTTGAAAAATTATAGAATGTTTGCCTTCATTTCTCTAAAGAACATGAAGTTATATTTTTAATATAATATAATATAATGAATTATATTATATTATAATAATTAGACAGTGACTAAGTAATGAACAGAATATTGGGTGATAAATTTCTCTATTTTATTCAAACAAAATTCCAAGCCTGAAAATAACAGGGTTTAATCATTATAATGAGATTTTGTAATTTCAACACAGTTAAAGCATCAAAGCATGTTAATGATGTTGGTTATTTTAATCTAAAGCACATTTGTCAGCTTCTAACTAAATTAAAACACTAAATTTCAGGCTAATTTCTTAAGTTGTGGTGTGCTGCAGTTCGTCACCCACCCGCCCCATTTCTCTCAGTTTGGTAAGCATGACCACGATAGTGGAGTTGTGTTCCCACAGCATCCTCCAGAAATCCTCTGTGGTCTCCGCTAAAGGACCTTGTGTGGCAATGTATGCCTTCTGCTGCCTAAAAGAGGAAAACATGGTGATATACAATCAGAATACATTAAACCCTGGGGTAAATGCCAGAGCACAGCAGATGTGGAATAAAAGGAGAGAGTGTGACCTAGTATACTAATGAGCAAGAACACTCTATACAATGCTGTTTAACCTGTAATGCAGTTTATGATTAAATTTTATATTATGATTCAGTTTACAGATCATCTCTTGTTGTATTATTGGGCAGTATCTGAAATGACATTAAATATTCATTCACTAAATATGTCACATCAGTATACATAATTATGGTGCATTTTTAACTTAACAATGTTGGTAAAACAAGCATGTCAAGTACCTTATAAATAGAAAATGGTAATAAGGAATTAGTATGTGTAAACTGAGAAATTCTCGTAGCTTTGTATTTTAATGGAAACAGTGTAGTTTTAATTGGAAAAGGCTGATATCTGGATTGCTCTAATTAGGCCCTTGCTGCATATGTATATTTGTCTTAAAACTGATTTTTTTTTTTTTTTTTACAGTCTTTAATCTGTCAAATCATAATATTTAGAGTGATATCTGCAGTATTCATTTGTAAAATAAATGAATAACTAACTACAATATGAATAACTATAATAGGAGATTATGCGTTCTCTCAAGTTATAAATCAAGCAACAGCACCCCTAGTTTGGGAATCTTTGCTTTCATATTTCTCTTATACAAAACGCCTTTCTGTACCATTTATTTGGCACTCATAATGATTAAAAAGCACAAAAACAGGTGTTTAAAAACTTTGGACTGGCAATGTAGGGTAGCATTAAAGGTAGGCTAAAGAATTAAAATGATCTACTTCATTAACTACAGTGAAACTAATAGAGTACGTTTGCAGTTAGAAGAGTGAGGACTTTCTAATGGTCCCTAGAAGTCCTACTTTTTAAATGTGCACAGATTAAGCAGACATCACAAAAACAAGCCAATATATAAAGGTAATTTAGACTGAAACAGTGTTATGCTCTACCTATATCCATCAATAAAGCTGGCGTTGATGTAGTCAGAGCCATCGAGGCCTCTGATTGGCTGCAGGCACACGCGGGTGGTCTCATATGGCATGATGTTTACCAGCCTGTTCTTGAACTTGTTGCAGGGCAAGTTGGCCGTCACAAACCTGGAGGTGTGGGCTTTAGTGTTCGCCAGGCGCTATGAAAAGAAAAGAAAACCTGTTTAGTGTTCAGCAAACTAGATTATACAGAACAAAGTCATAGATCAGAGAAGAAAAATAAAGGTGGATGGAGAAGACTGTGACTAAAAGTGGCTAAAATGATGAAAACAAAATAGTTAAACAAGTACCATCTCATTAATTAGCATCAATATAATTTAAAAGGAATGGTTTACCAATTTAAAGGGGCAGTTCGTAATTTTGCCTGAGGGGAGAACTGCACAGAAAACACGGACAAGCTTCCGCGATCTCCTGGACCAACCCCACTCCCTCTGTTAAAACTACTTATGCCTAGTGAGTTGTCAGTGAGTGCTGAGCAGCTGTTAGTATTGGAGTCAGACCCGATTTCTGGGCCAGAAATATGGAAACAGGAGCCAGAAATGAACAAGTTAGATTCATTCAGAGCAATATTGCAAATTACAGTTTTTAGATATCTTTAGAATGATTGTGATTATTACAGGTTTAGAAGCATGTTTAAACATAACAAATGCCACCTTTAAAATGTTTGATCAATAAAAAGTATAATAGTTGTAACAGATTTTCAAAGTTTTTGTAAAAACATTTCATCTTAACATCCTGGAACTCAAGACACACAGTTGTGAATGGCCCCTCCCACCCCTCTCCGGGACTCTTCACCTTTCTGCCATCTGGCAGCAGGAACCGGAGCATCCGTGCTACCACCACCAGACTTCAAAGCTACTTCTTCCGTGAGGTAGTCAGACTTCTCAACACACTGCTGCCCCCGACACCCTCCTGGTCTAATCAAACTCTTCTTAAAATCCAACCTTTGTACGACCATCTCTGCACATGTGCATTTTAAAACCTTGCTACGAGATTCCGATCTTGCTGCTACACTTTTCTTTACGTTAAGTTTCTTTACTTCTCTCTGACTTTTCTTTAATCCTAATTGCATGATAGTGTAGAGCCTACCATTTACACACAATAATTTATCCTGGTTTTCTCCCATTCAATACTGTTCTGTTGTCCCGTCTAGTCAGTGTGCACTGTCCTGTGTATTTATTGTCCTGTGCATTTGTCGTATATTTATTATCATCCTTTATACCACAGCGCAGTTGAATGCTCGAATCTGATTGGTCAGAAAGTGTGCATTATTTTCACATAACAGCACAGCTGTACCCTGAATGATGAGATATTATTAATGTGCTGAAACACTGTAATCATTGGCAAACCGCCATGGTATAAGTGAAATAACACACCCCAGACCACACAGTTATATGAGAATGCTCGGCTTGCGCGTCATGCTGCCTCACATCCACCCTCCCTCCAGCGTGCATTATTTTTGTATAACAGTATGGTCTGTTGTGTGTTGTTCCTTGCGTATTTGCACTGTGTACCATGCTGCTGTATTATTATTACGTGTCTCACCATGGTCCTGAAGAAATGACATTTCATTCTAATGTATATGAGTTTTATATATAGTTATACAGACTTGACATTTGACATGGTCTCTGTACCTTAAATTCCAGTGCCCTGCCTGTGACGTGCTCGCCGCTTTCCACCTGTGCCAGTTTCTGCATGTAGGAGTAGAGGCTGCGTGCTGCCACCTCGGTGTTGCCACAGGTGACAGCCTCCAGCAGGGCCTCATGGATGAAGCTGTACTGATCCTCCGTCTGCACCATGTAATTCCTCTGAGAGCGCATCAGCGTCACATGACCATAGATGTCCACGGTGCGCTCGTGACGGATACGCTCCAGCATGGCATCGATCACAATGAAGCAGCCTGTACGTCCCACGCCCGCACTGAGAGAGAGAGAGAGAGAGAGAGAGAGAGAGAGAGAGAGAGGATCATTCTTACTTCTCATTTTGTGTGTGCATGTGTGTGTGTGTGTGTGAGATGTATAATAAATTCTCCAAAGACACAATCCATGACCAGAGACAAGATCCAGCTGAGTTAATCAACCACACACTGTAAAGCTCAGAGAGACAAACAGAGCAAGACAGAGGAGGAGATTTTATAAGCTGCTGAAAGGGGAGAAGAAATC
Source organism: Pangasius djambal (assembly GCA_022985145.1). Lineage (NCBI taxonomy): Eukaryota > Metazoa > Chordata > Actinopteri > Siluriformes > Pangasiidae > Pangasius > Pangasius djambal. Next base: position 13,076,717 of record CM040995.1, on the reverse strand, counting down.
AACATCATACGTTCTATTTAATCCGTATTAGAGGCCACATTACAGTTCTAGAGGTTGTCTATTCTTAAAATTACTTATGGGAAATACGCTGAAAGATAATACGCCTTTTGTGGTATGGAGTCTGCAGTGGAGAGACACAAGTCCAAACCCAGACTGTATGTATATATGAGGCAGCCTGGAAAAACCCTTTAGATGTGTCTGTGGCTGAATTCTGGTAAACAGCCAAAAATGTCAATACAATCAGGTTTTGACCAAAATTGCTTTTTAACGAATAGACTGATGTGGTTGATATTGATAATCATAGGTAAGTAATGGAAGAATTATATATTTTCCATTGTAAACTTATATAATTCTTTGATAAATTGTAACTAATGTAATTTCAAAAAGTAGATTAAACATTACAAATGTAGAGATGGGCATGGCTAAGGATAATATTAAACCCGATTCCAACTGAGATAATATAGCAATGGCAGCAGAATTATTTTTCAGAATTATATAAAAACTCTTATTTATGATATAAATGATATGAACTGGTTTCTACTAATATTATTTGCCATTTGTATATCTTTAGTTAAGATACTTTATAGGGAGCATCTTTGGAGATACCTGCAAAAGAGAAACATATTTCAGTTCAGGAATGAAAATGTGAAAATGTGACCATGTGAAGGGTTTTCCTAGTACACACTTATGTACATACATACCTATATACACATATACGTGTGCAACTCTAGGACCATACAGTCGGAAGGTAATCACATCCATACTGAAAATATGAACAAAAGATCTACAAAACTAAATGACAGAAAGTTAACAGATGTTAACAAAGTTTATTTTATTCACTTTTATCCAAAGTGACTTACAGTTTAGCTGAGCAGTTGAGGGTTAAGAGCCTGGCTCAAGGGCTCAACAGTGACAGGTTGGCAGGAACCAGGATTTAAACTCACAACCTTCCGAACAGTAGCCCAGAGACATAACCACTGAGCCACCATCCCTAAATGCTCCATGACTAAAGCCAAATAATATTGAAAAACCCATAAAAATGGATGGACTGTGTGTGCGTGTGTGTGTGTATGCGTGTGCACCCTGCATACTGACCTGCAGTGAACAATGATAGGCCCTGCATCTGGAGGATTACAGGCTTTGACTCTGCGCAGGAAAGCCAAGAATGGAGTGGGATACTCGGGTACACCATGATCAGGCCATGCCGTGAACTGGAACTGTCTCACCTCTCTCCTCTCATTACAGCCACTCTGTAAGAGAGACAGAGACACATTGGGAAAAAGAGTTTAAAACTAATGCAATAACAGGGACAGTAAAATGAAAATAACGTTGCTCTTTATTACCTGTCTATTTCCCCTCAGTAAAATGCAATATATGTAAATGCATCCTAATGATTAGTGTACAGTAATAATTATATTATGGGAAAAGTAGTATTTATTAGTACTTTCTCAATTCTAGTTTAATTCAACTGGCCCTGTGCAGCCAAATTTACAGAACTTTCATAAATTCGTAATTAATATTTGACAAAAATGTAGGTGTGAATTTCAATCATGTTGAATTTGTTACTTCGAGTGTCATTAATTATCATTTATAAAGCAGGAATTTTGTATTTGGTCAGTCAGGTGGTTTTCATAATTCAGCTCAAACATTCATTATATTTCAAGTTCTCCCAATCAACGTCTAAATTCAACAAAATTAGAAAATTCAGTCACAAAAACCAAATGTGGGTGATTCCTTTGTGAGAGTATGTGTGCGTACGTGAGTGTGTGTGTGTGTGTGTGTGTGTGAGAGAGAGAGAGAGAAGCCTGATATGTGATACACTCTCCATGAGGGAGGAAGGTAATTATAGAGCCTGAGTCTCCAAGTCTCTGGAGGAAAGCGTCAGTAAGAAACACAGAGAATGTCAACTATTGAGATTAATTTAGACAGCGAGTCATGGAGAAAGAGCTACGAGCAGAGAATGTGAGACAGGCAGGGAGTAGAAAGAAATATCACCTGTTAGTGGAACTGAAAGCAGACAGTGTAAGAGAGATAGAGAGAGATCGAGAGATAGAGAAAAATGAAAGGGAGACTGATTGGTTGATGGGCTGTGCAAGAAAACAACATGAAACCTAATAGATATTTTGTAGGTCTTTTTTAATACCTTATTACCTTATATGCATATTCTGTTATCAATTGCATAATTATATTAAAAAGCATTATTTAATATATATTTTATAATATGTTCTGATCACCTTGTGCAATGAGAGGGTCCGCACACAGAACGTGGCGAGCTCCATGGTGTCCAGCAGAGTGACCTGCACCAAGCCGTACGTTTCTGTGCCTCTGCTGGGCCAGTACTGATCACACTTTATCTACAAAGAGACACACAACAGCCATTAGTCACACACATACACAACAATGTGTACATAAAGATAGACACAGATGCCTCTACTGTATATACATATATATTTGGGGGCAGTCATGGCCCGAAGGTTATGGGTTCGAGTCTCAGCACCGGCAGGGATTGTAGGTGGGGGGAGTGAATGACCAGCGCTCTCTTCCACCCTCAATACCACGACTGAGGTGAGACCCTTGAGCAAGGCACCGAACCCCCAACTGCTCCCTGAGTGCTGCAGCAAAAAAGGCTTCCCACTGCTCCAGGTGTGTGTTCACGGTGTGTGTGTATGTTCACTACTCTGTGTGTGCACTTGGATGGGTTAAATACAAAGCACAAATTCCGAGTATGGGTCACCATACTTGGCCACAAGTCACTTCACTTCACTTCAAACATACAGTATGTTCTATTTTATACACACAGACACTTATCCACAAATGTAAAAAAGAAATTAAAATGCCTTACCCAAGGATAGATTCAAGAAATATATATCCTAAAGTACAATTTATTTATAGTCAAGCACTACAAAAATGCAAAAATTTACAAAATTTTCTCTCTGACAATGTAAGCAACCGACTGACTGGGGTGTAAAAGAGTGCGGTAATGACAAATCAAAATTTTTCCACACATATTTTTTTTTTCTTTTGGTCTTACACATGTCAAAAAATGTCAAGTTGGACATATTTCTAGGTGCATGCTGGTCACCACAAGTATCAAAAATATGTTAAGATTGTGGTATGTAACTGCAAAACCACTTCCAGCGAGTTTTACAAAGCTATGCTAATTAGCATAGCATGGCATTGCTAACAAAAGTAGTGAAATTTGCACCTCAGGTTTCACGCTCTTTGCATTCTTTGTATTTCACTACCTATTTTTCCACTCACCGTGTGGACTGAGGTAAAAATTGGGTAAACAAAATGCTAAAATGTTAGCTAGATAAAAATGCTAGCTTAATGAGTGACAGAGAGATCAGTTCACTTCACTTCAAAAAAAAATTAAAATTCCTTTTGCTAATAAACTGCTAATAAATTCACCACAGAGGATACAGCTAATAGTAAGAAGCTAATCATGAAAATAAATTGACAGGGGCTTTAAACACATTGCTAACAAAAGCAGCTGTTGCATTTCACACCTCATCTCTCACTATCTTTTACACATTACAGTAAAACTCACTCTCAAACACACACACACACACACACACACACACACACACACACACTTTCTGTTACATTAGCATAACACTTTCTGTTACACTAGCATAAATACGGGACTCTCTCACACTCACACGGCACACTCACTCTTACAAACCCAATTAAAATAATGTTTTACCCGTGATTTCTCCTCCAGTTTAGTCATCATAACTATTGACGCAGCTCTCTGCTCCCACACCATCCTCCAGAAGTCTCCGAACGTCTCAGGCAGCGGGCCTTGTGTGGCGATGTACGCATTCTGCTTTCTGTAGCCATCAATGTAGTTTGCGTTGATGTAGTCACTACCTATAATGCCTGAAATGGACAAGTAAGACATATATTATACATGCATTACTGGCGTGAATATTTGTTTAAATATATATCTCCCATTATGTCATTATGTATATATAAATCTGAGTCGCTTTCTTGATATTAAATTAAAACTCCACTCTCTTCAGGAGCAATTCAAAATGGCTCCCTCTGTGATATCCTTGAGCATTAAAAAAAGTGGCTTGAGTCTAGGATTAGCTGTGAGGTGGGTTATAGAGAACTCAGTCCTATAACAACCCAGTCCCATCTGAGGCTGTATTCAGCCAGACAACCACTAAACAAAAGGTGGGAGCTTAAGATAAATACAGTGTCTCTTATCAGGCATATGCACATGGACCTTCTTTTTCCGAAGCCAAAAGCAGTTTATGCACAAAACTTTCAGAGCAAGTGGTTCTGTAATGTAATTTCACAGCACTCAAACTCAGTGGTAGTGCTTTAGAGAGGGGCCAGTAGTAGAGCAGTGAATGAGCAAGCAGTAATACTGTGGTTATCTGCGGTAATGGGGGCAAAATTAAAATTGCTCCCACTGAAGCAGCGCAAATAAGGCATTCCAACAAGACCGGTAATAAAATGTGTATTAGCATCCGTAAATCCAAAATGTACAAATTAGTGCTATGCAATGACCTAATATTTCACTGTGCAGATCAGTGAAGCAGAGTATAAAGTAGACCTATTTCTCTCCGAAATGGCGCAATAACTTGCTTCAAACAATAATAGAGATGCTTCAAGTAAAACTCCACCGTGAAACACATTAAATGTGTTTATACTGAAATATTTCTGATGCTCCTAGTGATTCTGATGCTAATTTGCTGGCTGGTACTTTGTGTCTCTTCTGTGAGAAGGTAGCGCTGTGTGTCGCTCTGCTAGTTAGCCCTGACAACGGCGTTTAATAGGAGAAGAAATTTCAACCACCTTAAACACAAGTGATAATGGTCAAATTTCACGTTAGCTCTGAAAAACAAAACCCACCATTTTCCAACAAAGTTCAATGCTTAGAAACTCGACACGGCTCAGCTAGTCAGTACGAGATAACAGGCATGAGGTGAGAGGATTGGACAGACTAAAGGACTAAAGCACTGCTGCATCGCTCTCTTTAGGTAGAGATGAAGCAGGGGCTAAATCCTATTGGAACCACTATCAGCAGGTAATCAAATGGCATTGTGGGTAATGCAGGAAACCGTTGAAAACCGTCATGTCGATGAAAGTAGTTAAAACTAAAAAAAAAAAAACTCATTTCTTTAATGAATACATCTTCTAGATCACATTTATTATAAAGATTAATAGGCAAGTTGTTTTCTTTTTTTAATAAAGACAAAAAAGTAGAGTCTACATTAAATTTTGTTGCAATTCTTTTAGGAAATTCTTTGCATCAATGAAAGACGCTGTACTTTTGAACATTATTAACAATGAACACCAGGTGGCAACCTCTTGAAGACGCTGTACATTTTTTTTTGTACTTTATTTGAACCACAAACCAAATTATGCATTCAAAACATTATACTATGGATGAAATGCTCAAAGCAATACTTAGACTCTTTTTTAATGATGTAATTAGGCATATTCACACACACAAACACACACACACACACACAAACACACACATACACTGATTTTTCCCACAAATGCAATTTTCTCAGTTTATTCACACTGGATAGGAACATGTGTCATCTTTTTTCTTTCAATCATCTTGCTAGCTTCCAGTCTTGCTTTTTTTCTGGTTGCACGATTTTTAAATGATCTAGCAATCTGAACAGAAACTGACCTTAATCAGTGATGCTGCTTAATGTTAATTAGGGTCTGTGCTGCAGAGGAGCTGATTAGTCCACATACATTCACAGACACATGGCTGTTTGGTGAGCCAAAAGGAATCAGAAAAAAATATGTGGTTCAGTAATCATGGCTTCCTGACCCTGGATCTAAATTTCTTGTATATATTGCAAGTTTTTTTGTACATAAAATACCTTCCAAAGCAAAAAAAAAAAATAAACAGTCATGAATTATTCTTTACACACTGCTACACCTATGGAGAACACATTAGATTTTCTTTAGGAAAATAATTAATGAAGTTATTTAAGATATGAAGTTTTGAGTTCTCTACATGCGTGTTTTTTTGGGTGCTGTCTCCACCCCTGTCAAGTGAAAATTGCATTTCGCCTGTATGAAAATGTGATTTCACCTCCTACAGTTTGAGAAGCACTTTGCTTACACAGCTGATGAAGGACTTTTGTCCACAACTTTGTGTACTACACTGCAATTTTTTTTACTACCTCTATTATATATACAGTATATAGCTGCGTATAGAGGAGAGAAAGCTGTTTCAGCTGTACCATTCACTGGGGAGAGGACGACCCTGGTATGATCATAGGCAATGACGTTAGCGTAGCGGTTCTTTGGCTTGTTCACTTCCAGGTTCGAATGCTCCCATGTGAACTGCTGCCCGGGATCAATGGACTACAACACAGAAGTGGGAGATAACAAGAAGAATATATTTATACCTTTATGATTTCAGCTTCAAAAGAGCAGAAATATTCACAAAGTCTCACAGAACAGATAGCTCAGTCAGACAACAGAAGTGTGAATTATTGCTGTTTTTCCTCCCTGATGAACAAACATGCTTCCAGCTAGTCCTCAATAAAACATCATCTGCATAACATGCACCGTTTCCAGAGGCTCTCGCTGAGTAGCAGCATGACTGTATGGGCTGACGAGCTTCGCCAAAGTCACCTTGGATTTTACGACCACCTCTCTTTTTCTACTCCCTGTCTTTCTTCCCTTTTCCTGTTGAAGACTCACACCCTCACTCACTCCTCTCTCTCATTTTTATTCCTCATTTTTATCCTCATATCCTCTCATTTTCTGTTTTCTCATTTCTTTTTCTCTCACACATATTCACTCTCTCTCTCTCTCTCTCTCTCTCTCTCTATTCTCAATAGGCCCCCCCTCTCATCGGTCACCTCGTACTCCTGGGAGAGCCGGAGGTTGTCGTTAGCCTTCTGAAGCTCGGTGTGTTCTGCCAGGACGGAGATCGGGATGGGAGGGTGACACATCATACCTGCAGGGGGGGGGTAAAAGGTCAAAGTGGAAGATCAGAACAGACTAAAATCGCCATTAGTCCCAAGAACACCTGTGCTAATGAGCCAGGTTAGTGTGTCCGTGTGAGTGAACGCATTAGTGTGTTGTACTGTGTGTAGGCTACAACATAGGTGTGGGTGGTTACATGTACATATGTGTATGAAAAAATGGTGGGAGGGCACTGGTGGAAAGATCTAGACTTTCACCTAGGTGTGATTTCACAGTTATGAATCATAAACGTCTGCATCTCCAGAGACAATGGCCATTTTGTGTACAGGAACAGAAGAGGGGGGAAAAAATCATGAACAGAGGAGAATAAGATGGAGGGAAAATCCTGTTGATGATCAATGAAGCCATTTTTTGGTATCTTTATAGTAGGAGTTTTTGCCAACTGCAGCAGATTTGACACCAGTCTGAATTTTGTCTTTAGTGTGACTAACGTGATTCACTCTTTCACAGTCAGAAGCATCCTCGTGTTGCGGTTGTAGTCTGACAGTACACCGTGAATAAACTAGATTTTAAAAGAGTACTCCATTTCTCAGTGCATCTTAATCTCTACTTAAATGCTATTTCTGACATCTGAAAAAAAATTATGCACACCTTTACTTATATTATTAATTTTATTATTATTCTACACTCCTGGGCCAAAAAATGGGCCAAGCCCAAAATGGCAAAATATTAAGCTTTTAATGGTCTTAACAACAAATCATTGGTCAGGAAATTGCACTCCTGAGAGCTCCTGTGCCACCATTTGCTCATTTACTTTTGCTGCAGTGAACTGTTTGTTTGGGGAAAAGCTAGAAACAGGGAAATTCACTTATGTAGTCTTCTTGTACAAAAATATCTTCTGGGATGTTTTTTTTTTTTCTTAAAAGATTAGTCATTATTTAGTTATCTGCCACACCTGATGCAGCCCATCAAGGGCCTGATAACAAGCTCATAAATGGGATTGATAGAACAGAGAGTAGAATATCTATAGTATTTGTTTAATTCTTGTTTTTTCTGACAAATGATTTTTCCTGACTATTACTGTATTGCTATAATGTTTGAAAGAAGGAAACTACATACATTTGTCATTTGTGTAGCCATATTGCACTAGCCTTGGAGCTACCAGTGAAATCAAAGCAATCAGTTATAAACTAATGACCATGTATAAATAGTCTAATGGTCTAATAAATGGACAGGACTAAGCCTCCCCTGTCTTTCAAAGAAGGCATTGGTATAAGGCTATGTGGCAAATAAATTCACATTAAATTAGGGCAGTAGAAAAGACTGGGTTAATTTCTTTCTAGCCCAGACTATAGATCAGTGACAGTCATGTCAGGTCATTACACGGAGTGAGACGCTCCCGCGATTTTGTGCGGGTGTAATTTTGTGATTAAAACTGTTCATGTATGTGAAACGCGATGCACAATGTGAGCACAGCTTAACATCTTACTTAGGATTTTGCCTTAAAAAATAAACAGGTTTTCTGCATTTTTCCCAGGACAGAGAACAATGTCAATGTCTGTGCTAATCACAAATCACTGCACAGATGCTGAACATAAAGATTAGTTTGGAAAACTGTTTGAGAACTCTTTCCACTTTTTGTGAAAAACTGAACATCTAAATTATTTTAATTGCAAATAATTAATTATGTATTAATTATTTATTATAATCTTTTAATAGTAATATTAATAATTTATTAATTATTCATTATGCAAATATTTAGGTGTAAAAAAGAAAATGGGAAAAAACAGCAGAAGCAGCTGTTAGTCATGTCCTCAGTGAATCAGAGAATATTATCTCCTGCAAAGGAATGGGTTTATTACACCGTGGCAGAAATATCTATTTATGTCGAGTATCAATTAATGCTTACGTGCCAACTTTAAAGGTCATACTGAATTAAATGGTGAGGTTCTCTGCTCTTCATTTTCCACACTCTTCATTTTTTGGCCATCTTTTCCCTATCTAGCCTTCTCTATCTCTCCCCTTTAGCTTTCTTTCTATTCCTTCTCATACATCTATCACAGATTCTCTGCTTCCCTGCTGTTTTTGCTCCTTGTTTTATCTTCTGGATGACCCTGCAGGGCATACTTCATTTTCACCAATACATCCACACAAAGATGCAGTGTTCCCTCCACATATGTACAGGGTCAAAGAGAGAGAGAAAGAGAGAGAAAGAGAGAGAAAGAGAGAGAGAGTGTGTGTGTATGTATTAAATGCGTGTGTGTTTACGAGCCTGGTGTCTGGAAGTTGATGCGTCTCATCTCGACGGGGTCGGTGGGGTGATGAGCCATCATTTCAGCGTTGTTCAGTAAACACTTGGTGCCAGGCTCAGAGTCTTTGCGCTTGCTAATTAGCAGAAACAAATACACCCACACACACAAACAGATACACACACAAAACACCCGTGTACAAATTCAGGGGCTTAACTAGACTCAGGACACAGAAATCAATATGTCCAATCTACAAGTCTAAACCAGCACTTAATAGGGGCTCTAGCAGCCAATTGCTAAACGTTATATAACAGAAAGCCGATTTGGCTATTATTAGCCATAAAGCTCCCTCATTAGCAGGTTTCAGTATTTGCTATTTGAGATTTTTTTCCCTTTAGAATAAATACTGTAATGTTCTACTGGGAATTAGAGGTCAGCACTGGCTTACCTGTCTGGTTTGCTGATGTCCCCAGAGAGTGCCATGTGAAATATGAGAGGGAGAGAAAGACAGAGTCAGGAAAAGACAGGAAGAGGAAGAAGAGGAGGAGATAAAGAAGGAGAGAGAGGCAGACAATTCAGGAGGGCCAGAGGGTGAGATAGGAAGAGAAATAAGAAGGAAAAAAAGACAAAAATAATCAATATTTTGCATTTGTATGCACAGGCTACATAACACCTCCTCCAGATAACAGTGCATTTCATCGGGGAGTGTTTAAGTCCTTTCCCCTCGGGGATGAGAATGCTTCCGGACTAAATGGAAGGGCTGTGACGGTTGTATGGCTCAGCGAGGGATATACATGCCAAAAATGAGGTCTAATAAGCCAAGGTCAGGGCGTGTCTGCAGATTGGCAGACTGTTTCTCCCTCTCTGAGCAAATGTTCTCCAACTAAGCAAATACAGAAAAATACTCCTCCCTGAGTGAATGTGTCTGCTGAGATTCTTAGTTAGGACTGCTTAGAATTCCATCTAGCTTTATTGTTCACTTCTTTATAGGCTGCTCTCACTTGCGGCTTGCAGGATTTTGGCACTCTGAATAGAAAAATCGGTTGGCAGCTATCCCATTATCTCCTGTTATCATTTAATCTCTTTTTTTCCCTCTGATACTATTCTCTCCACTACCAAAATACCATCCTGTTACATATTTAATCACTGCTTTAACATTCTCCCTATTACACTGGCAGTGTGTAATAGTGGCCCTATTACCAGGCATCTTTTTCCTCTTTCCCTTTCCTTCCTTCATTCACTTAAACTTCTACATATGGAAAGAAAGCCAATAAGATATTTTACACCATTTTCGCATATTTTTGAGAGCTACGTCATTTATTATATTTATCTACTAATATCTGGAGAAGTCTGCATAAATAAGGATCTACTAGGGATGGCATTATCTGGAATGAACAGATAATGTGTTCTAAACAGATAGAAATAGAGAATGGTTCCCAGAACGGTTCACAGGAACACAGTTAATAGGAGGTTTTTACTTTCATGAGAGTGTGAGCGAGCAGTCAGGAATGAAGCTATCAGGACAAAGAGAACTATTGTTGATTAACATAAAATACAGCATTCATCCTTAGTAACTGCCTGGTCAGTGTCATGGTGGTTTAAATCAGTGTACTACTTTGTTTGTTTTTGTATTTTGGGAAATAAAAACTAACAAAATTCACTAGAGAATATTGCAGGCAGGTACAAACAAAGATAATAACTGTGCAGGCAGGCACTGTGCATATAAAACCGTCCTGCGTACACCTCTAAGTAAGGCCAGCTACTTGAGTGATGTAGCTGAGGTTGAGAAACTGTCAGAGCCAGAATTCACACATCATTTCTACCTCTGAGTTTTTCCCCAGTATTTTCTAGTGTCTCTGGAGGTACAGTAGTAGGATTTGTATTTAACAATAATAAAAACTTATGGATGATTGGAGCACTAAATAGTTACAGATACACATACAGATAATTTTCTTTTCTCTTTGAGTTAGACCCCAAGTGTCTATACTGTTATCAAAGCATAACTGTGTACACCTCATCAAATAAAGTACAGCTTTTTCCTAAACTGTATATGTGGAAATAGGTCTAAACTATTTTACAGTATTGCAGTGAAACAGTATAAAATAAACTGATGCCTAAATTCTACAAATGATCGTCACTCACTTCTTGTATAGCAGGATAGCGATGACGATACAGATGATGAAGACTACGGCCAGGACAGGTCCTACCACCCAGATGAGTCCATCTCCAGCATCCAGAGGCTGGGGGTCTGAGTCAGGTGCAATGACCGGGTCCGTGTAGGGGCTGGCAACGAACATCTTCTGAACACACAAACACAGCAGTGTTACACGGCGGAATAAGAACACTGCTGTCTCTAGAGTATCGCTGCAGCCCTGAGATTTTTTCCCCTGAGAAACTAGAGACATTAGGGTTTATGAATCAAAGTTGCATATAGTCAAAACTGATAGCAAAACGATAGTTTCCGTAGTCATCACTTTTTTAGCATATCTGTATGAGCAAACTTACGTCTAGTCGCAGTGTGTGTAAAGTTGAGCGTAACATTTTAACAACCTGAAAAAAATTTTTGATTTGCAGTTAAAAAATTAAAACCAATGTCATCAATAATTACAGCAAGTAGAGTAGTATAATGTCGATAATCACGATTGCACAAATGGGAAACTCACACTAAAGTGTCCAGATTTAATTTACGAATGTGAATCAGAGGCGTAAAGATGGATGATTTTCAGCTCATTAATCCTTCAGCTGAGCGATAGGTGAAACTATGTACAAGACGGACCAAAGTTTCATTTTTTAATATCTTACATCTTTGTATATTTGTTCAGGATGGAAACTTGGCTTTCCTACATTTATAAATAAAGTTTCAATTAAATCTGACCAGTTAAATCTGACCTATTCGAGTGCTAAAATGAATGAAAGTCTTAGCTATAAGTTTTGCAGGTAACATTGATGGCCAACAATTAAGGCCTTAGACAGTTATATTAAAAAAAGCACATTTCCATAACTGTCTTTGTATTTGCAGTAACCTTGGACAAACGAATCTCAGCTTTATCTCAACCATTTTGCTTGTCTCTTTCTTTCCTCACATCTAGCCTGCTGAATGCTTTCCTTTTACAGCTTCTTAGCTGCAGAATCTGCATAAATTATGCTTATGACATGGAAACAACACACTAGTGGGCAGGGTCCATGCAGCTGATCAACATCATATGACGGTTTCATGAATCAGACTTGTTAATACATCGTTTCATGCTTCCAAATCTACACTTGTTCTTATGCAACTTTGACAAATAAATGCCCCTGGGAAAATCTTCAATGTTTCTTTCTATCAACAAACTAACTTAAACTTGTCTGTCGGTGCCCTGTGTGCATTATTGTACGTTATATAGACCAAATTTTTTGCCATCTTTGTTCGTAATGTAATGAATGAAGATTTAGATACATCTCTGGTAGGGTGCACTACAGGCAATCACAGGATCTTATTACGAAACATGAAAACCAGAGTTGTTTAAAGCAGAACCACTGAAAACTGAAACAGTTAATCATTAAAAAAGTGTTTTATGACTGACAGGAGGAACTCAGTCTGGCTGGTTCTTTGGCACACAAAGTACAAAGCCATAATCACTGGCTTAACATCCACAGTAGGACCTTATGACAAATGGACACCTATTCACTAAATATGCTTACTACATAGGGTGTAAAACAATGACGTTGTAGACACTACACAGTGCACTCTACGTATATGCTCAAGAGAATGCTATTTAAGATTCAGCCAAAGAAAAGGAGTGACATTCTTATAGCAAGCCACATTTCACACAACATTATAGTGATGGAGATACACAAGAGTGATGGTCATGGAGGAATGTAGAGGGCACATTACCATAAACATCTCAAAAACTCGCTTGCTCAGCTGCAGCCTCTTACCCCAGTGGTGGAGTTGAGTTCAGCGAGGATAAAGAAGACATACTCCTGGCCAGACTCCAGAGCGCGGTTATCAAAGCCACCATAGTCCAGCTGGTCCCCAAGCGTGAAGAACGCAGGCAGGGTGGAGGGAGTGAAGCGGGCGGTGATGTAGGCACGACGCAGGTCCACTTGCCTCTGCCGTGGGTCATGCTGCTTCTGGCTAATGTCCTTCAACAGCTAAAAGAGGACACTCAATTGAAAACAGTTTATCACTAACAAGGTAGAGAAAAAAAGCTAGGAAATAAACAAACAGGTAATGAATTTATAGTTGAATATTATGTAAATGCAGCTGAAACCATTAGGGAATTTGATGTTGCTGAAGTGCCTGTAATTTGGAGCCTATTTTAGTCATACACACTGTAGGCCTGCAGGTGTTTAGTGTCCTCTTCAACTGCATAATGCACTAAAATTAATTTTAACATAACCATATATAAAATGTAAGAAAAAAAACTGATTGATAGGTGTCTCAAATCTGTGGTGTCATGTATTACCCTTCTCAGTGCATGATGCTGAGTGTGTTTAGTTCTCCATGTGCTTTTGTTTATGTTTTGCCATGTGCATTTGTTTTGTTTTCAGGCCTGTCTCTACCCCTGTCTCATCATTGGCTTGTTACCCTAATGTGTGCACCTGTTCTGTGTTGAGCTCTTTTGGTTATTTATGCCCTGTTGTCTCCAGTACTCTTCGCCTAGTCTTGTTGATTGTTTTTGTGCATAACAGTTGTCTACTGCCTGGTATCTTTGGTTATGGAAATTTCTTGTTTAACATCGACTGTTCTTTGAACCACGCTATGGACAGTGTTTATGACTACTGGATTGCCCTTAACAAAACACATACTGACTATACGCACTTGCATCTTGCCTCTAACCATCCGGAAAACATTCTGTCATGATCCACAAATCTGTCTCTCTCCATCTCTTTCTAACTTGCGCATATGTTTGGGATGTACACACAGGCTAAAGTTCATACCTCTGCATTACACCCTTTCACTTATCATGTGCTTCAGACTTAGACAACCAACAGCTCAAAGTCCCCTAGCAGCAGCTAATGCAAGCCCCGCACTCAACTCTGCTAAGTGCCCTCATCACTCAGGCTCAATATATAGCTGCCCGGATGGAGGCTTTTCACCCGCAGGCCAAGTTCCATCAGAGAGATAACTTCAAGTCAGTGTGGTAAAAGACTCAAGTGCCAAATGAGCATGGAGCAACAGCCTGGTGGTTTGGTGAACTTGTTTTTCCAACAATGCCAGTTTGAATCCTATTCTGAGAAACACCAATGGACCTAATTTTTTAGGCCATGGCTGTGACTCAAGCTGTACTTCAGCTATACTGACTGTAATGTCACAAATGCCACACTACCTATAGTGAGAGTACAGAAAGTCAGAGGTGTTTACCCACCAGGAAAGCTGACGTGTTTCACCACTGACATTTGCTCAGAAGCTACAGGGTGTTGGCTTAATAAATTTTTCATAGAAATCCAGATTTTCATATTTATATTTAAGTTCAGTGCAATGTGGAATCTAATGTGAACCTGATGATTATCAACAAGACGCAATAACTGATAAAATCAAGTTTTCAAATTAAAGTAACACACGCACTTATTTAGCCTTTTCTATCACTGTGTAACTAACATTTCAATTAAAAAAAACAACCTGTACATAAACTGATTATTTTAGAAACCTGCACCTGTATATGGAGAAATAACATAACTACAACTAGTAACAGTAATGACACTAATGTGGCACTACTATTAGTGACAGTACAGTAAAGCACAAAGCAATCTAAAGCATTTGCACCAAAACTAAAAAAACTAATGAAAAAACTACCCTACCCTAAACTTCCCATAAACCTATTCTGAACCTCAGGACTACCAAAATACTATTTCTGCAAATTTTTCCAGGTGCTATAATGCCATAAATGTTATCAGTGCTTTAGTGAAAGTACACTAAGGCAGATTATTGTTTACCCACCAGGCAAGCCAACAGATTTTATTGGTGACATTTGCTCTGAAGCTACAGGGTGCTGGCTTAATACATTTTTTATAGAAATCCAGACTTTGCATAATAATGTAAGTTCAGTACAACCTAGAAAACTGTTTATACAAAGAATACTGGTTGTTCATTCAATTCCACAGACAAGCACTGATAAAATATAATACAAATATTTGCCTTCAGTTCTTCATGACATATCTGTTTCAACTGCCAGATGTCATACACTGCCTCCTGCAAATCAGGTCTGGAGACCGAGATGGTCTAAACACTGATTTCTGCCCCCCCACCCCCCACCCCATACAATTTTTCTGTTGGATTTGCATTATGTATTGGATTGATGTCATGTTGCAGTGTACCCTCTCAGGAGTGGACAAATGATAAATGCATAATCTTACCCAACGGACACGTAATGTGCTTCCCGGTTTCATGTTTTAGTTGTAGAGAAATGAACTAGGCTACAAAGTGCTAGCTAACTTAATGTAAATTTTTGCTCGTTAAGTGCATTAACACAGTCTAAGGAAAACTACCAAGAATGTAGCATATAGTGTTTGCATACTTTACAAAAAAATAAATATCACTTTTTTACAATCAAAACCTATGGGGGATGCAAACTTTTGCACTGGACTATAGATGTGGCAAAATTTCTCCTGAGGGACACAGTAAAGGCGGTCACGCAGCATACCTCTTCCAAGTCCATTTCATCTGGGCTCTTTAGATGCCGGTTCCCTCCTCGGCCTCTCTTCAGTGGAACCACCACCACATAGATATTCCTGTGAGTACAGAGAGACAGCAGTGTGAGCCGGCTTGTCAAGCCTCTCATTAACTAGGCTTACAGCAGAGCAATGGAGTCTGCTAATGAATGTTTTCAGCACCGAACTCCCTGAGGACCTGCTGATTGTAATGGCAGTTTCCACACCAGCAGATGCACAAGCCATTGGCGCATACAGGTGAATTTGATACTACACTCAACATCACTGGTCAAGCCTGTGGGGGAAAACACTAACCCGTGCAATTCTGTGGCCTGAGAAACAGGAGTGCACTATGAGGTGTGTGTGTGTGTGTGTGTGTGTGTGTATATACTGTATGAGATGGCCATACTGTAAGGTTTGGGTTGCAGATGGAAATGTGCAGCATTTTTTTTTTCCTGAAGTGTGACTGGGAGCTTCACAAGACAGACAACTGAGCAATACAACCTGACTGGGAGTCTGAATTATTAACATACTGAGAAACTGGAAGAAATCTGTAAGTGTGAGTGTGAGGTAGTGGGGGGTGGCTGGGATGGAAGCATGTGGTTGATATATGTAAGTGGATGTGTGATTCAGTATCACCATTTGTTTTAGTGTGTGTAATGGAGATGTGTTTGTACACATGCGGTTATGCATGATTTATATGTAAATCATGCATAACAAGGTTGTAGTCACACTGTCATTTGATCTGTAGGTCAAATCTACGTAAACTGCATTCATTACATAATTTTATCTGGCCGGGTACATGTTCATGCTTTAATATAACTCACTTTCCTACAAAGAATCTACACTATCACACATTTGCCATAGTTTCCATGTTGCCATGTGCTTGTGTTTGTTTTGGTTTCTGTTCCAGTCCTGTCTCCACCCCTGTCTTGTCATTGATTTGTTGCCTGATTGTGTTCACCTGTTTTGTGTTTGTTCTTGATTAGTTTGCCTTTTCATATCCTCTGTGTTTCCTTGTTTGTTGCAAAGTCCAAGCCTCGATTTCCATGTTTCCTTGTTCTGTATTCTCCTAGTTTAGACCTAGTTTGTCCCGCTATAGACTTGTATTATGATTCCTGGATTAACTCCAATAAAACATATACAGAGTTTATGCAATTGCACCCTGTCTCTACTCACTGCATGATACAGTATTATAAAAACATTTAATGGTAACTCTTTATTTTCCTCTAAGCTCATGTAAATGTGCTATTACAAAACAGTCTAACTCAATTACAACGAAAATGCTTGACTGGTTTTAGGAATTAGGCAGGTGAGGATGTGGTCTAAGCTGTGTAATTCTGGGTATTTATTTTTGGTACAGAAAGATAGTAAGTCGCCTGTCGTCAATGACCTAGCGTGTAAGAAAGGAGCTAAATACTGCAAGGTGAAATTCTCCTTCTTAATATTATTGCGCAGTTTATGCCAGATGGGCGATGATGAAGTGATTAGAAGGATCTGATTTGAGCTAATATTAATGTTAGCTCTGTCATCAAGTTAAAGACAGTTAATGCTATGGGTGCTTCTCTCTTTTCACACTGATTAAAATGGAAACCAAGTTTTTTATTCCACAATTTTGTTCCAATTATGGGTGAGCAATATAGCAATGATATCGTCTTCAATATATACATAGTATGTATCACGATATGACGTTAATATATCACAATATTCTTATCATATTGTCACATCACCCACCATAGCAGATTCTTTTGGAGATTTTAGTGCAGTTTAAATGTTGCTTCTATAATAATTCTGAGTATAAATATCAACTGATTTTAAATAATTTCATTACATTAAATTACTGATATTAAGTAAAATGATACAGCATACTAAAATACCCAGTGATTGGAAAATTAATTAAAGTAACAAAGTGTTAATTATTAACATATCCTCACAAGATGTGTGACCTACAAAAGACAGGAAATCACCATAAGTGCATTCAAGTAACAACAGAGTGATATTATATCTAAATTACTTTTTTATTATCTGGCACATCCTCCTAAATAATTAATGGTCAAAACTATGTGTATTTACATATGCATGCTCAGAAAGGCATGTGAGTAGATGTGCGCGTGTGTGCTCCACTCACCTAACATTGTTCCTGGTGTCCAGTGAGGGCAGTATGATGGTGACGGTGGTCTCAGTGTCGCGGCTGTGGTCGATCTCGGGCCGATTGATGACCATGGGAGGTGAGGTTTTGGCATGGATGCGGTGTCTCAGGCCACCCAGGTTGCCCTCAGGACTGGTGATTTTAAAATCATAGCTGGTGTCCGGCATCAGGTTGGGGATCACGGCCTTCCTTAAACGAGCATCCACCTCCATCTTCTGACGATTATACTCCACCTGAGGAGCCATTTAGATTACCTCCAGATCACTTTTTTTTTTTTTTTTACAATCATAGAGATACTATAACAGTGTTAATGCAATACAAAACTGTAGCTGCATATTCATAACCACCAAACAGTGCAGTGATAATAAGATCAATCCCACACTTTGCTATACATTGCAATATATTACTTTTTGCAATACTGATATAAAAGAAGCTCACAATATGCAATGACCCTTCAAACAAAGCACAATTTTTATAATGTGATTTGTGAGCTTTCTGAAAATCATAGACAGATATTTTGTGTGTGTGTGTGTGTGTGTGTGTGTGTGTGTGTGTCTGTGTTTTAATGCATTGCAAGGCATAAGGATGAACACATGTAGCTATATATTTACAAAATTCTATTTTTGTCCATATCATGCAGTCCTAAGTCAGATTTTCTGAATTTTTACAATGAAATGATACATTGTATATTATAGCATATAGCATATTTAGCATTGCAAGCTCTGTACCTAACAGATCTTAAACAAGAATAAATTCTCTGTGAGCTTAGAGGAAATTAAAAAAAAAATATTCTCTAAAAGTCTCTAAAATTTTCCACTTAGCAGTTTAAAGAAATTGCTTTAATATATATATATATATATATATATATATATATATATATATATATATATATATATATATATATATATATATATATATATATATATCAACCAATATAATCATGGCTCATACCATAAAAGCTGTAACTAATGTTTTTATTCCCTGTAGCATTTTATCTAGACTAGATAGATGAAAAGTGCTTCCAGATGTATACAAGTAATGCATAATTAAGCAAAAAGCAGTTTCCAATTCGCATTGCTCTTACTGAATTCCAAATAGGAGCTTTTCTCAAGGAAAAAAAAAGTTTCTTTATGTATAGAGTACATACTATTAGCTGTTAAACTGCTAAACATCTCAGTGTGAATGCTTTCATTTCTATACCATGCTGTGTGTTTGACATCTTGGTGAAACTCACAGTAAAGCGGTAGGGGGAGCTGCTCTCCGGAAACTCCCACGTCAGCAACACACTCGTCTTGGTCGCCAGATTCACAGAAAAGTTCCTGGGCACATCTGTTGAAACACACATGAACAATCATCCCATTATTAAAAAAAAAAAATCTAATTATTAATCAAGAGGTGATACATTTGTATTAAAGGCAGAGGCAATATCCAAGCACAGAGAACAGGGTGGTGTGTGGGCTCCTTCCTGCTGTTCCTTTAATCAGCGGAAGGCTGCGTAGGGAATTCTGGGAAAGAGAAGGTGTGAGCGTGATGATAACAGTTGGCCGGTTATGAAGGGCCGCATATGTCACCGTGGCAGTGTCCCAGAGAGAGCTGGCCTAGATTCCTGTGTTCCTCATGAAGAGCAGAGAGATGGACATGGACATTCAGACAGTGAGAACTTATATAGAAGTGGAATGAACCAATTTTTGTGCCACATAACAAACTGGAGTGGGAATGGACGGGGGTTGAGAGGAATTAGCGAAATCAGAAAGCAAACTATTGAATTAGCAAGGATGAATGAGTGCAAAAGCTTTCCGTGACTTACCGTGAGATGCTACGTTAACTATACGGCTGTTACATCCACTTACCTCTGCAATCAACACCCACATGACTTACTGACTTTTACCTGCATGCTTGTGAGCATATCATTCTCACATTCGCTGCTCCATTCAAGTGAGGGCAACAGTAATTGTGTTGCTGGGCAAGGGTTGAAAGTAGAGAAAGGCAGTGAAGGAGGTGGAGGTGATTCTTCCAGTCTAACAGTTTTCCATTTGCTTTTGTGAACGTGAAGCCTTACATCGTCCACCAATCAGCTTGTGGGTGGCATCGCTGGTTCCCTGCATCTTTACTGCATTGGCTTCTGGATATTTCCTGCTTCTCCATAATCCAGAGGCATCCAAGAGAAGTGCAGTAAACAATGGGTAGGAAGGTTCCCATGGCCCCCTTGCTGTACCCAGAGGGACCCCTGGTGGATGGGATCAAAGAAAACAAAGAATCGCATTTGCAATGAAAACAAGCTCTTCCCATTCCCCACATATAACCCTACCTCCTCTGTTAAAATGATGCATGCCAGAGAAGCGAGTTCCCTTTAAAAAGTTACAGGATGTAAGATTTTGGAATTTTGCCCTCTCTGCTATTACGAGCGACTTGTGGGAGAACATTTCATGATGTGGGTTGTGCTGCATCCTCCAGTGCGATGATTAACCAGAAGGCTGTGAGTATGGAGAAGATTCCGTTTCAGTTTGAAAAGCAATCAGTGGAAAAAAAAAGGTGAGATGCAATACACACACGCAATTGCTTTTCATTAGAGACTTGCAGCCACACTGCGACGCAAACGTGCCACACTGAAAAGCAAAACGTTCAGTGCATTACTCTTGTGTTGCTTGAGCACTTCAGTGAAAAACACTCAGCAGGGGATTGCTTTTTAAGCATTAAATGTGAATGTAAGGTGAACGTGATCAAAATTTAAAAGCAATCCACACCATCTGCATTGCATTTCACTGTGCGATTCGCCGGCTGACAAGCAATCACATCAGTAAAAGAATTGAGAAATGCAATACACAAATTGCATTGCTCTTCAGAAGTCACATGCAGAAAACATGATCAGCTGTGGGAATATACTGTATATGCATATATTCAAAACCCAACAGCTCTAACTGGGAATTACTGTTATTTCGAAAGCTGGAGTCCTAGTTTTAAAATATATTTTTCTCCCCTGACTTTATAATGCTTTAGTTTTCATTTCTTCATTCATTTTCAGTAAGACCTTTGTCCTCAGGGTTGCAGTGGATCCAGAGCCAGGGCATGAGGCGTAAATAAACTCTGGGTGAGATTTCAATCCATCACAGGGTACCATGCACATCACACACTCATTCATACCTGGGGCCATTTTAGAGTCCTATGTTATCAGTTTAAAAAAAAAAAAACTACGTACTATAGCTTTAAGGAAAAATGGCAGAGCTATTGGTTAGAGGTAAGTAAATAGCCAGATCCACTGCATAGCGATAGTGTAAATTACAGTATATTTAAAATTATATGAATATTATATCTCTAGATGTATATCTTGCAATCCAAGTATGACCCAAAAAAAAAAAAGAGAAGAGGAACCTCCATCCATGCAAACCTTGAAGAGAATTATAGACATGTGTACAACAGTCTAGGAGTCCTTACAAAATAATCAAAAGCCAATTTCCTGTGTGCGCTTGCTCTAGTGCCTCTGGATGAGATTTCAGCATCTGTTCAGGTTGTGTACTCTATTTCATATTTTATTCTGCTGCCTCCTGAACTGGAGAAACGGCAAGTAACTTGCCTGCCACACATCACAACATGTGAAACACACACACACACTCTCGGCCACATTAACTCTCTCACACTCACACATTGATTTGTACAGAACTGTAGGTGATACATATATGCTCTAGAAGTCTGGACAGTCTGTGTTATATTAATACGTAGGTGGTGACAGTCTCCAGGCTTCCTAAGACCACTTCCTGTAACACATACATAACACGTACATGCCTAGTGTCTGTATTAGAGCTCACTGAACAGAGCATCCTGTCACACTATTTTAGCAATAGAATATCGCTGGCTTATAAATGGTGCCTAGATTAGGCTCCATGGTCAGAAATCAGTATTGTCCTAAATCTCAGCTTGGTGTTATTTTGCTAAATTTGACAGATATATGACTAATTTATTAATGTTTGTTTTAGGGGTTGTATATCTATTGTATATCTGTATCTGTATTTGGATCTAAACCTGAAATGGGCATAGCCTAAACCTTTATTTTTTTTAAAATTTAATATAAATTCTATCACTACACCCTCAGAAACAGTGGAACTGGGGGAAACAGAGGTAGAAATGCCAGCATTGTCAGCATGGTCGGTGAATTCTGTCTCTAACAGTTCTTCAGCCTCAACTAGTGACGTGTAGCAGTCTCAACTAGATATGTTTGCAGGGCATTTTTTACTTTATATCCTGCTCACACAGTTATCATTTTTGTTTGTACCTGCCTGTGATATTTTCGTATGAATTACTTGCTTCTATTTCTCAAAATATAAACAAACTAATAGCCTAATTTAAACCACAATGACCCTGACCAGGCAGTTACTAAGGATGCAGTGCTGATTCACGCAGCACCATGCCTGAGCACCATATACACTTTCATGTTAATGAATGTGTTCTTTGTCCCGCAACCTTCATATGTGACCACTCGCTCATGCCCGCATGAAAGTAAAAACCTCCAGCTCGTGCGATTTTTTTATCCCACAGGATACCTCTAGTCTCATCCAGATGCCCTGTGAACTTTTCTGGCAAGCTTTCTAAAAAATAAAAACAAAAAACAGAAATGAATAATGTGCCTCATATTCATATCTGTTCTTGCATCTATTTAGAAAACTATCTGTTCTAAACTTACCTGTTCATTCAGAGCAATGTATTTGTATTCTGTTTCATCCCAGGTTTGTTTGTAGGTTTTGGTACATTGCTGGGTTTTAGATATTTACCATATTTAAAGGTTCGTCTCCCCTACTCTATAGCATCAGTTTGCCTCCAACGTATGTGTGAGGCTATTATTTTGAAAGTGACGGTACAGGACTTTTAGAACCCTCTGCTGCCAGTTGTAATAAAAACATTGCCAGGTCTTTGCTTTTCCCCCAGCTGATCCCAGCTACTCTGATGTAGCTACCTAAGCCTCGTAAATCGCCTTTTAGAGAAAAAGATGCAGAAGCACTGTTCTGATTTCAAGGCCAGAAAACTGTAAATAAGGGCCTGAAACAAAGAAGCTAACCTGATCCTTTGTACTGCAAACTGTAAATCATAGTTATAATAAAGCACATTCAAAATTATAGTGATTATATAAAAAATTATATTTTAATATTTCATTAACCCTGTAGAAAACCTATATTAATGTTTTTCACAATCGAGTCATTTTTGTTTGTTTTTTTTTTAAATCCTATGAGGTTGTTTTTTGTTTTTTTTCAATTGAGTCGTCTTTCAATTTTTTTTTCTTTCAATCTTCTTTCAATTGGGTTTCTGTGTGTCAGTTGGCATTCAATATTAGATTGGAGCAATGGGGTGCAGTGTATAGTGCAGACACTTGTGCAGATGGAGAACTTGCTCTAATGAGCTTCACACCAATGGTCTGAAGAGTCCCGGCTCAAGTTGATCTGTCTCAGCATTGAGACAGCAAATTCACACCCAAGTGTAGGGCAGTAAAGCCTCTGTGAGGAGAGTTCATAACCAGCTTTATGTAACACGCACGCACAAACATATATACACATGCACACACATACAGTCAGATGCAGAAGTTCTGGCTTATTGGTAAACGTTATGAAGAAATGTTCTGGTGGCTAATTATCTTCTATAATTATAATCTCACACTAAAAATATGAAACAAAACTAAAGTTTAATTGAATTAAATTTATTCAAAATTTTTAACAAAGCTCATTCTGAGCGTTACTGGGATCAGCTCCAGATCCACCGTGAACCTGACCAGAATGAAGAGCCTGCTGATGATGAATAAATGAATGAAACATGTACCCATTTACATTTACATTTTAAAGTGTTAAGCAGTCGCCCATGACTTCCCGTTTCACTGGGGTATAAATGTGATGTCGCCAAATCCCCTTAGTTATTCATCAACATGAGGAAGATTAAAGAATACACAAATGAAATGAGAACAAAGTGTGCTGTAAAAAATAGCTCCACTCCTGCAAATGCAGATATCTACTGTTACTGCAATAATTAAGAAGTTTGAAATCAGAGCTGTAATGAAACTGCCTGGAAGAGGACGCAAGTGTATTTTGCCCCCCCGAACAGTAAGGAGGATTTTTAGCGAGGCAAAAAAGCATCACAATTCAATACTTGCAGAAGATGGTAGCATTTTAGGGTCACCAAGTCTCTAAATCTACAATTACAGACCACTTCCATGTCAACAAATTACTTGTAAGGCATGCCACGAGAAACCCTTTTCTTTCACTTTACCACAAATCTAAGCACCTAGAGTTTGCTACATGCTACTGAAACTTTTACTGGAACTGGTTTCTATGGTCAGATGCGACAAAAATAGACTTTTCTGGCAACACTTCATAATGTTACGCATGGTGGATCGGGACAATTTTTCCTCCAAATGGCCTGGACCTTGGGCCCTGGAGGACCTAGAGTGATTGTGCCCTGAGGTCTGTATTCTCCAGTCTCAGCATTATAAGAGAAGAAGGTTGCACAAATTACTATATGCAGGGTCCCAATAATTGTGACACGTGGTTTTGATAAAGATATATATTTTTAATAACGGTTTTTCCACTTTCTTACAATTAATCTACTTTAATTACAGGTTAGATTTCACTAATATCTTCAGTGTGAACTTAAACTAATTGACCACAGAGATTTTTTTCACAACCCTTTTCACCCATCTTTACCAAGGGCGCCAATAATTCTGAGCAGAGTCCTGAATCGCAGTTCCGCCTCCCCTTATGTGCCTGCCATACTCACATATTCTGCCGCATCATCCATTTTTCACTAACACAGTGCCAGCAGGAAGAGAGGAAAAAAATACACAGGGTGAAGGAGAGAAAACAGAGAGCGCAATAGAGAGAGAGAGAGAGAGAGAGAGAGAGAGAGAGAGAGAGGGAATGTGAAAAGTATGAGTCAGGAACAGGGGGAGCGTAGGAGTGAAGGGAAAAGAGAGTGAGGGAGGGGGCGAGCGAGCGAGTGAACGAGCAAGCAATTTTCTGAAAAGGGAGAATGGACAGCCTGCTGGAAGAGCAAGAACAGTTGAAGGCTAACAAGCAGAGAAAGAAAGTGACAGAAAGAAAGAGCATTTCATACTCACTCTTACTTAAAATGTGTATTTCACTGGAATCTCACTTATGAAAGAGCTGATTTGGGGTTTGGGAGCATCTGTGGCTTTTGTCATTAGTGCATTCATTATGGGCAGCTGAAGACTTAATGAACAAGGCACATCATGAAAAAACAAAATGAGAAATATTTTCTAGAAACTCAGCTAATAGGCATTTGCTCATTTGGCTGATGTTTTTATCCAAAGCGACTCAGACAGGATACAACTGACCAGTTGAGGGTTAAGAGTTTGGCTCAAGGACCCAACTGTGGCAGAACCATCACGACATCCTGATGTTTAATGTGAACTTTAATTGAAGCTCTTGACTTGTATCTGCATGATTTTATGCATTCTGCTGCCTTATGATTGACTAACTGGATAACTACATGCATGCGAAGGAGTACAGATGTTCCTATTAAAGTGGCCAGTGAGTGCGTGTATGTATGTGTGTACAAAGTAAATCAGCGTTACTGAAACTTGTGCAAATCTGACTGGAATTTTTTTTCTTTACAATTTGGCCTACGCAAACATTACACAAAGAAAAACATTTGAAAACACCATTTGAAAAACACTAAAATCATTATTTTGTTTGGTCATTTGAAAGGAGTGGTTTATTTAACACATTTTCACATATTTCGGATAGTATGTTTAAGTATTTTGATTAAAATGTGGTCTTAATTTTCATCCATTTGCCTAAAATGGCATATACTGCATGTTCAGTCTGTAAAATACTTACCTTCTACTTAACAAAAATGAATAAAAACACATTGTTACTAACACTCTGCTGCACACTGGAAAGTAAAATAGTGTTTTTTTTTGTTTTTTTTTAAATACACCCAGCACAGTTTGCCTACACAAACTGTCCATTCACCACATATGACCACAAAGCAAATAACAGTGTTTCCATTAGTGCATGAAATGAATAGATTTTGAAAAAATAAATGTTACATGTTAATGTTAATGACCTATGGGGCCACTCAACACTGCATCAAAGACCAAACCACTAACAAAACTGTCAAAGCTGTGAAGAGAACCATTTGGACTGTTTTATAGCTCAACCTGGTCAAGCACAACACAAAACCAACACAAGTACTTTCATTTTCAGACAGTATACACGCTTCCGGTTTTTATAGAGCTGATAACGTCCTTACAATGTTATCAGCTGAAACTCACTTTATTTTAAGTTTTTTTGGACTCTCACTGGAAAACACTGATTTTCTGAAACACTGATTCTCTTCATACTCTTGTGTGTGTGTTGATCACCTGTAAAGAGCCAAGCACGTTCCCAACACACACAAAACTAGCTGTAGTGACACCCACAAAAGCTCAAGTACACAGACAGCTGGGAGCAAAAATGAACAATAAAGGCTGGAAGGCAGAAGTCAAAGTTATTTTGACTCACTACTATACCAATAAAAATATTTTAATATTAATATATAATAGTAATAATAATAAGCGAGCTCTAAATACGGCGCCATTTCTTTTTACTTGTCTTAATTTATGGGTTTGTGATGGCTTGCTTTCTCAATTTCATGCCAATGCCAATAATATAAAACTTCTGTTTGTTTGTTTTTTTTTTTTTTTTACAAAATTTTCCCTGACCTAGTGAACTAGCATGAAGATGTCTTTTTGACAGAGACTCCAAAGCACTTCTCTTTGTCGTTAAGGGATAAGAGCATCTGCTAAATGCTAAAAACGTACTAAAAATAAGCAATTTAAACTCGACAGTATATTCAATATGTAAAAGTTCATTAAGTCATTCAAGTAAAAGTTTGCATTAGTTAGTCTTCTTAGCATAAATGTACTCAGAAGCACAAGTAGGATATGAACGTTCTTCGGAATTTATGGGATTTTCAAGAATACCAAATTTCTTGTGTAAATGCTCATATAAATGATTTACAAATAAATCCGTTCATATCTACCTTGATGAATGAGGCCCGCTGTACCTAAAACTCAGAAAAGGCATGGTGAGATGACTTCACCAGGCCATCGTCTAGCATCACAACCGCACACCAGCCTGTCAGACTCCCTGTTCTCCTACATCTGGTAACCATAGATCTGCCCTTTCTGTTGCCCTGGCAACACCAAATATCCACGCTGCCCTGATGGCAGTGGAGATGAGCATCCGTACCTCCACCTGTGAGGGCACTGCCCCAGACAAACAAACAAACACACACACACACACACACACACACACACATACTCATCTGAGCTCAGTCACACAGAGGTCACAAAATAGCAAGTGATTTTCGACACCATACAGACACACAGGGCCTCTCAGCAGCACTGTGGTGAAAATCAACACCTAGATAAAGTGCACTACTTTGAAGTCTTGTATTACGGGTTTTCACCTCTGCACACACAACAGCTGCTGTGATGTATCTGGCTTTCTGTCAGCACAAATTTAATCACTACAACTACAATAAAGCTGCAGAAGTGATCGCAAAACTTACAGTTAGGCCAGTGGGATTTAGGAAAACTGCCACAGCAACACCAATGGTTGTAAGGAAATACACAAAATGGATTGAAGGAACGAGGCTGGGGCTGATTTCTTTCTACACCAGAGTGTACATTAATGCAGCCTAACAGTGACTGCTGTGACACCCCTAGATTTGATCTTCATTTGTGCTGATATTTTTCAGGGTGATTGGTGCCAATGGCACAGAATGACTCAGTGATAAACAGGTAATGGTTCAGGTGATCAACAAAAGGACTAGAAAGCAATGTCAAAAAACTAAATAAACAGGGTTAAAATCAGAATAAGTGCATAATATTCTACTAAGAGCAACACTTCACAGTGAACTGTGGTGTGTATTTGTAGTGAACCAGTGACTGGATGAGGTGTGTGTGATTAGAAGTCTGGGCCTTGAGAGCAAGGTCATGTGATGGACCAGGTGATAAGTCTTGTAGTTTGTTATCTGGTGGAACATTCTTGGAAATGGAGTTTGTATTTACAGACACAGCGGCATTCAAAATACAAAACCAACAGAGACACACCAACAAATTTAACACTACACCTTTCGGTTGTATTCATTTGCACACACAATCACCATTCCTAAAGTGACTTTCAGGTTTATTAAATCACATTGCGGGCGCTAAGTAAATTTATTTGCACTGGCTCCACCCTCTTAGTGGTTAGCACGTTTGCCTCGCACCTTCAGGGTTGGGGGTTCAAATCCCACCTCCACCCTGTGTGCGTGGAGTTTGCATGTTTTCCCCGTGCTTCGGGGGTTTCCTCCGGTTTCCTCTCCAGTCCAAAGACATATGTTGGCATTTCCAAATTGTCTGTAGTGTGTGAATGGGTGTGTTAGTGTGTGTGCGATTGTGCCTTGCGATGGGTTGGCACCCCGTTCCAGGTGTCCCCCGAGTCTCCTGGGATAGGCTCCAGACTCCCCCTCTACCCTGTGTAGGATAATCGGTACAGAGAATGGATGGATGGATGGATGGATGGATGGATGGATGGTAGGTGCCACCCTGTATTGTACACTTTTTTTATGTAGAAACACCCCAAATTGCACATTTATTAAGGCAAACATGCAAAACAGACAAAACAGACAAACAGACAAGGCAATCCTCCAGAGGTCTTGTTAGTATCTTGCACGTTTTTGGGGGGAGTTATCGAGCTTGCATGTTTTTACACATGTAAATCTTCAGAAAAACGTGTAAACATTCATTTAAATAGTTTAATTTACAGCTAATCTTTCTGACTAATTCTAAACCAGACTACAACATTCCTCACTAATATAAGTCAATAATGTTTGTTCTTATTGATCGAAAGTAATTAGAGCAATTAGAGCACATAATACATAGCAGACAGTACCAATTAAGTCAGGTATATTAATATTTATATCAGGTATTCGCCATTAGTACGAAATGACAGCAGTTAACACTGTGTGCTAGAAGTGAACATGTTGCTATTGTAGTAGAATAATATGGCATTTTAGATTTGTGAAAAAAAGCAAATGGTGTGTGAACAGAATAATCTAAAAGTTTTCAATATGTTATTGCTGGAAAATGTGTTCTTTAATCATAAATAAAGTTGTTTTTTTTCAGTTTATAAGCAAATGTTACTGGGAAATGGCTCAAATCCTTTTTTTTTTTTCAAGTACAATATTGTGTGGCATTATATAGTACACTAATCTCCAGAGTAATGTATATAATGCTAGGTTTTAAGTGTGATGAAATGGAAGTGAAATATTGTATCTGCTGCAGCTTTGTTTCAGGGTAAAAAAAAAACCCAAAACAACAAAACAACAACCCTGCGGTGAAAGGCATTAACAGCCTTACGTCACTTTCACACATCTATTTATGTCTCACACTACTCCTCTTACAATGCCCCCCCCCACGCCCTAACACACACTCTTTCCCCTACACACTCATGCTCACATAGTATCCGTGCAGAGGACCAGGCTTGTATAATCTCTGTCTCTTAGCAATTAGCAGTTTGCCACTTGGGCTCCCATGATGCTCAGTCTCCACTGCTGGAGGAGATGGGATTGTCTCCATAGGGTACAGTACTCTGTATGCATGTCAACTGCAGGCACAATATGATGAGCACTCAGGGCTCTTAACTCTCTTTTTACTCAGTAGCAAGTAGCAATGGAACTCCTATTATCTATGTCTTTTTTTATTGTATAGCAATATATATTTGTAAAACTAATTTTAAAATGTATTTGTGAATCTCATACCAAAACCACCTGGACTTTATCTCTGTGTAATATGCAATTTTAAATGATTCTCGAGCGGCCTGCATAAAGCTCTGACCTCAACCCCACTAAAAACCTGGGATGAACCGGAAGGCTGACTGCACACCAGGCCTTTTTGTCCAAAATTAGTGCCTGACCTCACTAATGACCTTGTGGCTGAATGCACAAATCCCCACAGCCACTCTCCATAATCTATTGGAAAGCCTTCTCAGAAGAGTGGAGGTTATTACACCAGCAAAGGATGACTGAACCTGGAATGGCATCTTCAAAAAGCACATATGGGTGTGATGGCCAGGTGTCCACAAACATTTGGCCATATAGTGTAATTTGAGCTTTAGAAGCCTCATTAATAGAGCCTAGAACCCTGAAGTATCGAGAGATTCCTTAGAACCTTGATCCAAGGACACCGATCCAAAACATACATCCAAATCCTCACAAAATGGTTTAATACCCACAGAATAAAGAATAAATGTCCAAGTCCTTCAGTGTTTCAGTGCTGATTAGATTCAAGATTCAAGATTCAGTGCTGTTATCTTGGTAAAAGGAGGTTGCACTATACTAAGTAACTAATTGCAGGGGTGCAAAATAATTGTGTCATATGGTTTGGATAAAAAGTATATAATTTTTTTATTTTCTTAGAAAACATGTACTTCAATTAAAAGTTAGATTTCTCTCATATTTTCTGTTTGGTTTGAGGTCTGTATGAGGTTAAGCTAAAAAAAAATAAAGACATTTTAATAAGCTTTTCACCCTTCTTTACCAAGGGTGCCAAAAATTCTGGAGCTGACTGTAAGGTTTAATGCTTAAAAGAATCTTTTGTTCCACTTTTAGCTAAAACAATAGTTTGACCCTAATAGAACAGAATTAATTTAGTAGTGTATTAAATTATGTAATATAATGTATATGTTAGACAAGTCAGCCTTGTCTGTGAATATAATTAATATCCTTATTTTGTTTTGTGAATTCATCATTCTTCAGGGTGTGCTAGGGTGCTAAACTAGGATTGAGTTTCTATATTAAGCACACGTTTAAAGGTTTACTGATGAGACATTTCAATGGGACGGCTTCTGGTTCTTCCGGATCGTACTATATTTATCCATAAAGGTGGCGCTTTTAGGGCCTGAGCTCTGCTCTGTAATCACAGACACAGTGAAGCAGTAACTTTCCCAGATTCCTCATCAACATCTGATTTGTTTCAAGCCATAAGATTCGACTCCCCAGCTGCAAGTCTGGCAACATATCTTTAGCCGATCAAGACACTGCTCTGGTTTTCCGTGGTGAAGGA
Organism: Pangasius djambal; assembly: GCA_022985145.1. Classification (NCBI taxonomy): domain Eukaryota; kingdom Metazoa; phylum Chordata; class Actinopteri; order Siluriformes; family Pangasiidae; genus Pangasius; species Pangasius djambal. The sequence goes on along the minus strand of CM040995.1, from coordinate 13,045,681 downwards.
AGCACACTTACCAAGCATGAGATGGAGTTCAGGCTCATGCACAGTGCAGCCAAAGGTCCTGAGTGGGCAGGCAGAATCAAAACCAAATATGGAGAGGGAGGAGTGATGCAAAGAAAGAGAAATTCAATGAATAAGAAAAACATGTCTCAGGAAATGTAATAATCAAATATCAGAGGAGATGAGACACTGGAGAAGATTTCATGTCCCCAAGATGACAAACAAATCAATAAACCTAATTATGGGACACCAAATTCAATTTGGGTCAGACCTTAATAGATAAATGAGTTGAGCGAAACAAACAATGAGGTGATGAAGCAAAATAATATTAATGACATTTTTTAATGGATCTATGATGAATAATACAAAACACCAGCATTGTTTATCTGGGAAACCTGGGCAACGCTGAAATAGTCGATCGGCTGATGATGAGAGAAGCATATTGAACCAGAATGGACAACCTAATTAAAGGGAAAGTGAGTGTGTAATGGATAGCTGTCACCTGTCACCCCTCATTCTGTTGTAGCACAAAAAGAGATTGATGGATGGGTGGATGGGCATCTGGCCTGAGGGGAGAAACAGATCAGGCTTCTCATCCAGATGGTGACAGTTTATGGTGAGTGAAACTAAGCCTAGTGCCGCAGCCTGAGACCAATACATGTCATTTCATTTACAATCCATCAAGGGTTATTAAAAAGATGGTGCAATTTTTTTTTTTGAAGGATTATTAGATCCTCCTGAGCATATGCCATCAACTCTAATTAGCTTTCTTGTTTAGTAAGATAATGAAGAGAACAAGAATACATATCATTTCTCATTGTGCTCCAGAAATGTTGGCCATAGGGCTAGTTGTGTCTCAGACAGACAGACAGACAGACAGACAGATGTGTCTGAGCATGACAGTAAAGTGCAAAATGAAAGAAAGGGAAAGCTGACAATCTAAAATGGTAGAGTGAAAAATTGACTTTATCCTTCCTCAGGGAAAACCACATTGTAGGCAATATACAAAAATCACTGTGTTAATCTGCTCCATTCCATTCAAATGCAACCACGCTCTGATTACACCGACTGCACTGACAGCTATTATAAATGTTAATGCATTGTAGTAGTGCAGTAGGTATAAACATGAGTTACCAGAACACATCCATTTCAGAAGAGGTGTGACTTGTCTGACACTGTGTTATGTGTATCTGGAGTGCTGTGCTTCAACCAGCCTTCAGGCAAACGTTGATTAGGCGGAGAGCTGCGTAATCGGAAAGACTGTGACATCTCTTCCATGGGTTTCATCAAGGAATACAGAGTAACATTCACAGAGCCAACACACAGTAATTCTGTAATATGATTGTACACCTGGCATCACTCCAATGCTGCACTATAATGAGTAAAATGTATCCAAAAAGTCCTGATATCCAACATGGAGAGAATGGTTCATTAATTCTAAACATAGATACAAACCAAATGATCATTTTAAAGAGTAATAATAAATTAATAAATAAATAGAAATCCCAAACTGTCCCCTACCTGTTCAACTTCTAATAGCATCTAATAGCACAGTGATTTAGAACCCAGAAGTAAGTAGTACTGATCCACTCCCCTCTTCCATTTTTCTTCAGTGAAATTTCTGCTTCTAGTGGACAAATTAGGTGCAAATATCAAGGCAGACGTATTTGTGAATGCAGAAATATAAACCAACTTCCACCTTAGTTTCCACATATACACAGAATGCTCATCTGTGATGCAAACTGTCTAGTTAGTAATATACATTAAACATGCTTTTTTAAACACTTGTGGCCATACACCAATTTGAAATCTCACCATTTCAGTGTGCGAACTCTGTGCTGCCACACCACATAGAATGACACTAATAGATGGCATTAGTGTGAATGGCAGCAGGGTTAATTTGGATCTTTGGTCTCTGTGATTGAGGGTAATTGCGTGAAAGCGCCACAGCTGAAGGCTGTGCTGACAGGCGAAGGACCAGAAGCGAGGGAGTTATTAGAAATAATGGAATCCGCGCCAAGCCGTCATAATAATCAATAAAACTGATAATGCTCTTCCTATGAACTGCCTGAGCTCGGGTACACAGCGATGTGCCATGGACAGCATGCCCAGTCATGTAACACAATAATTAAAACGTGGCAAAATAATTAAATTTAGGGTATCAGAGATGACACATGGAATTAAATAATGACAATGTGTAATTGCTTTCAAAATGGTTCTCTCAGAACAATGTCTAAAGCACACACACAGGCTAATTGGGCTAAGTTGGGCTCCCCCTGTCCATATGTTACAGGTCAACACTCTGTGGGCAGTCGTCATGAGGGCAGTATCAATAGAAGACAGCCTTTGGAGCTGACCTGAGCTCGACATTCAACCGTCTTTTAAAATGGCTTTATGAAAGGCAAAATCAGTTAGGGGACTGTGAGACTACATGATTTATGGGGTAATGATATGGATATTGGGATGTGCCTGTGAAAATTAAACCAGCATACAAAAGGTTACCATCTTCTGAACTCCACCTGTGAATAGTATCAGTGGACTAGTTAATAAATATGACTTCCTTAAATGAAAGGCAAGAATTCCACTCTCTAGAAATGGCATTTCCTTTTTAGAATCCTATAGTCTCAACTTCAGCACCACTGAAATTCATGGTGACGTTTGCAGTCGTTGAATATGTACTGACTCATCTCAGACAGATTCAGAAGAAAGATGATACATTCCTAGCCAAGGGCAACATTTTAAAGAGAGACAAATGAACAAGTGAAAAAAAATGATTAAACTATGTACTGCGGAGTCTATTTTTGAATAGTGCTCCACAGAGGCGTAGCAGAAGGTTTGAATCACGACTCTAGTCTGAGACTCTCGGACGAACATCAGCAGTGCGGATTCAATTCACCCGTCTGAAGCTAAAGTAAATAAAGAAATAAAGGCTACTGGTAGATAACAGTGACTGCAAGTAAAACTGTGAAATATGCATTCGCAAGGTTATTGGACAGTAGTCCAATCAGAACAACTGTGTCTCTGTCCTAGTCCTGATATAATGGCTTTGAGAGCCGGCCGCAGCAGAGAGTGGCTGCTGTGTTCGCACATGTCTGGCTATTTAAGAGCATGGTTTTGCAGACACCGATTGCAGAAAATTGCAGATCACCAAACAACCTGATCTTGAAATCCACTGATATCTACAGAAGCAAATGAGTAAATATTTCTATATGACTAAATAGCAGTACACGCACATCTAGATCTAATTTAACATTCACCCTGGAAAGCAACAAAGCGACAGGTGACCATTCATTTTCTATGACAAACCCAGATGACTGACTGAAACGATTCCTCAGACCAAACCTTCGCCATGGGTGGTCCAATGTTGTTTCCATTCCCCACTCGTAACTTTAGTTCCTACTTACAATTAGTTCCCATTTGCTATTTGGAAGATAAAGAAAAACTTAAAACTCTTCTGAGTCATTGTGGCATTCTGGCGTTCATACTCACACTTGTCTTGGTCTTGGCACTAGCCTCGGTAAATATTCTAATATTTTCTTCTATAAAACGTAGCCTAATCACTGGCAAAATTCACAAATTAAGCCAACTAGCTGATGTAAAGGCTTGGCCTTGAAAAGGTTTTAATAGTTTTTGGTCTCAATTTTGATTCAGTCTTGCTTTCATTTTGACTTGATCAGGACATGGCCTTGAAGATAGTTCTTGTCAATTTAAGCCCACTCTTCCACTGACTGCACAAATCAGCTAGAGTTCGTGCCTATTTTTGTGTTTTTGGTCTACTGATTTTGCAGGCCAATCACAGTGTTCTAGTGCTCATCAGACAAATCACATACACTGGTCCGTATGCACTCTACAGTAGTCATCCCAGAACACGGGTGTGCCAGTGTTGTGTTGTGCTTGGACATGAAGCACAAAGGGTAATTTCAGAGTCTGAACAATGACTAAAAATCTGCTTTCATGCTAAGTTGTTTTCATCCAAGTCCGTAACACTGTACAATAAAGCCTGGTACTGGAGGATACACCTAGTTTTTTCCATCCATCACCAGTGGAAATAAAAAAAAAGAGGCTTACCGTGAGTGGTGGTACTGTCGTGCCATGCCAGTGCAGTTCTTCACTCAAGGTCTCAGTTCCCATCAGAGGCCAGACTGATTCTCACTTACCATTAAGTGGCTCTTCGGGTGCTGTTTTCTACTCACATTCAGTAAATATCTTGGTGGTTTATATTGGTTTATGTTTGAAATGTGATCACATACCATCAAAATAGAAAAAAAAGATTAATGATTTCAAGTCATTTGGTAAACCATGTAGAGCTAGTGGTTAAAGAATAGTAGGAGATTGAGATTAGGGATGAAAATAAATATAAGGGAAATAAGGAGAAAATAAAATGAAAACAAACACAAATCCCATCCAGTCTGTTTGTGGCTTTTTGTATTGCAGGTAAATGCCAGAAGAATTCACACACTACATAACAAAGCTACATAACATTCAAATGGCAGAAAATGTGACACATTTTGAATGGAGAAGCTGCTGAATGAATAATGATAGATGATGGATGATGGATGGATAGATAGTTGACAGACGGATACTTGATATCTTGAAGACACAGGCTAATTCTGTCAGGGGTTTGGTGGAGGAGTGAGGCATGCATGTGTCTCCATGTTTCAATTTCATGCAGATTAAGCAGAGCGACAAAATGGGGGTGAATGGGAAAAATCCATAGCGCACTCCGGAAATTCCTCACCAACCCACTACCCCATGTCTCACTTCTGTCAAAGTACTCTTCATGACTAAACTGGTTTTGAGGTCAACGATATGCAAAAATCATCAAATAGCCATTTTGGAGGTCACATGCACAACTTGTCCATACTGAAACAGAGGTCATAGTGAAACATTTCTATCTAAATCAGCCATTTTAAATCACAAAGAACAAAATGGGACACAAGGAGAAATGAGTATGTTAAAGGATGGGATCATTCCAGTTGTACAATACAGAAGTTCTGATGAGACATGGACATACTGGCTTGTGCAGTGCGCTGGATGATCTCATTGGTGAAGGCTCCGATGCCTTTGCTGGAAATGGCCGCCAGAGAGAAGGTGTACTCTGTGTTTGCTCGCAGACCCTCGACAACATACGAGGACCTGGGCTCAAAGCCCTTCTTCTCCTGTTGGTACAAAATAACTGGCTTATTAATTAGGATTCAGAGACAGATGGGTAATATAAGATAAAACAGAGAAAAGAAAAAATAAGGGTACAATACTAAATGTTGCTTAACATTACCTAACAATAAGTAATGCATATATTAACATGGAAAACTCATATGAGACAAAAGGAATAAAACAGGGTGTGCTGTTAGAAAAATAATCAGTGTTTGGGTGGCATGAGGCAGCCCAAGGAGGAGTTACTGTTACCATCCCAAAGGTGATTATTTTCCTATAACAGCACATCCCGAAGTGTTTTATTCCTCTTATACCACAGCAACAAGTAGTTTTTACTACTTTTATGAAAATCAAGTTTTAGTAAAAGTAGTATAAGATGCAAATGTCACTGTGAACCGCCATATTGTCATGATTGTCTGAGAACTCAGGCAAGGTGGATATTGCCCAAGTTCCCCACCTTGGAATTCCGAGTTGAATGACCACTCCATTGCACTTTTCCCTGTTGGAGGTTGGATTTTTCCGAGTTCCAAGTACAACAGATTGCAGCATTAATTGAAACCTTCTGACCAATCAGACTTGAGAATTCAATGGTGTTGTTGAAAAATGTTAGTTAACATTTAGTTAATCAATATTTATAAAGTGTTACAAGAATTGGAATAAGTTCTTATTCTAGGCATACATTTTTGACAGCAGGAATAAACATGAAAAAGTTTAGATGTCAGAGTTTTGGAAACAACAAAATCTTTTTTTTTTCTTTTTTTTTGCATTTATTGATATTACAAAGTGTCACACTGACAAGGATTTATAGATACAATTATGCAACCTGCCTTCAGCTGGCTTTGGAAAATTCTGCAGAGCCCATATACCCCATCCATAATAATTGTAATAATCAGATGTCTCACCTGCGTGCCATGTTTGGCAGCTCTGTAAATGAGCTCGTAGCTCTTGATGGGCTCTTTAGAGAACGGCGGATCCCACATCAGCTCGATGCTCGTATCTCTCACTTTGCCCACTCGGAACTTCCCCGGCTGGCCTGGGACTAAAACAGAGTTTATAAATAAATGATGTAAATTAATATGACATAAAAAATGATTGAATTACAAAACCACTTGTGATGGGCTACAGTGGAACATAAAAAGTGCCATAAGTGCAACAACGATAAAAGGTTTTCCAAGGTAAAAAATTGTGCTTCATTTCTCTAATGAGCATTAAAAAAAAATCAAGTTTAAAACTCACATTTACATTATGTCAGGTAAATCTGAGTAGAAATCTAAATAAATGCGTTCGAAATGACAGATTTTTTAAAAAAATATGAAAGATAAAAGTAATGCTAGTCCCTGTGACTTTGCCTCCATCTCCATCTATTTTCACTCACAGACACATACTTGCCATCAAAAGAATTCCCACACAGTGGGTTTTATGTGTCCGCAAATCCAGTTTATGTCACTAATAATAAAGATAAAGGAACAGCATTACTCAAGGGTTCTTTGGAGATTTAGTGGATCTTCCCTTTCTAACTTTCAACTTGAAACCATTTAATAAACCCCCCAAAGCAATAACAGTCATCTTAGAATAAATCTGTTCATTTTCTGTCTAAAAATGCAAAAGACATTATTTGGGTCAATCTTTTGCTAACTAGGGAATAGAGCATATAGAGTGTTATACTGGCATTCTTTAAAGGAAAACTCCACCATAAAACACATTAAATATGCTTATATTGAAATATTTATGATGTGCTTAGCAGTTTTGGTGTTAATTTGTTGGATGGTGTGGTATTTTTGTCATTTCGATGATAAATTGGCGGTTGTCAACAAGTAGTCGAATGGCAATGGGTAAAGTAGAAAGCCAATAAACCAAAGTGGAAATACACCATGTCAATGAAAAAAAATTAGCTCAGAATTTCATTACTAAATAAATCCTGGCTGCCGTTAACATATTAATTATAAATATTAATATGCACATTGCTAGTTTTTCCTTTAAGACAGTATTTACCAAAAGCAGATTTTTAAAAATCGACAGTCCACCACAATGAATTCCCAAACCCTTCAGAAGTCAGGTAGATTTAAAGAATTCTACTCACCCCCAGGCAGGACTTTAATATGCACTGAGTCAGAGAAGGGGCCATCTCCAACAGAGGTAAAAGCCAACACACGGATGGTATAGGTCTCAGATGGAGCCAGGCTCTGGATGGTAGTGATCACACTATCCTGAACATTATGGATCTTCCAGTTGCTCATTGGCTGGGACGGGTCCATGGTGTAGTAAACTCGATAGCCCTTTATCTGGCCGTTGGGTTCTTCAGGCTCCTCCCACCTGACAGTTACTGCGCTGGGTGAGATGATTTGAGCCTGGACGTTCCGAGGCGGGCTGGCTGGTGCCTGCTCCCCTGTCCTAGCATCCACCTTGTTGCTAGGTGGGCCTTGGCCGATGGTGTTGAATGCAGAGACACGGATTTCGTACTCAGTGTTGGGGTAGAGGCCACCGATGCTGTAGCGCGTCGTTGTGATGCCATCCACCGTCTCAAACTTGCTGTCGGGTGATTTTGCCCGGTATTGGATGATATAATAGGACACGGGGTCTGGGTTGCCAGAGTCCCAGGTGATGGTGATGCTTGTGGCCGTTGTCTCTGTCACGATGGGGGTGCCGGGAGCTCTGGGTAACGCTGTGACAGAATGATAAGCAAAGAGTTTGTGAGATTTGAATTGAAGTACAATTTGAAGGTAAATCAGAAAACAGACTTAAAACACAAATTGACAGAAAAAAACATAAAAAGACTGGAAAGATAGTGATAAAAAAAGAGATGTGAAGACACGTAAATATGCAATGTAAAATTTGCCACTTCTCACAAAACCTGAGGAGTACATATATACAACTGTCATCAAAACACCAAATAACAGATGGTATCTTTCAGTTTAACTAATTAAAAGAAAAGTTCTTCCAATCAAAATTTAGGTACTAGTCGTGACTTGACAGAACTGCCTGACAACAACAGAAACCTGTCTGCGAATACATCTTGCTTACATTTAACGATGACCTGAGCCACAGCTTCTATAATCCCCAAGCTGCTCATGGCGACACAGGTGTAGTTGGCTGACTCACGGACGCCATTCAGCTCCAGAACATTCCGGCCGACCGGCATCTCATCTTCAGGCGTCAGGTCTTCAGAGTTCAGCATCCATTTCACGTAGGGCATGGGGGAACCCACTGCTACACATGTGATATTTACGCTTCCTCCTGGCATGATCTCGTGACTCGAGGGCAGGATGGTGAAACGGGGTGGCACACGACGAACTGCAGCAGAGAACAAGACAGAAGAAGAGACAGGGATAACAATAATGGCAAAAGAAGATGTGGGGTTTACAGATATATTCAGGTAGATACAACGGAGGAGCTGGACATCAGAATTGACAGGAAAAGCACATCTATAAGGTCATACTGCAAAAATTAAAAGGTATGGTATGAGACGACATGATATAGGAATGTAAAAAATATGCAATATTTATGAGTTCCGATTCTTAAGGCAAATGAAAGGTCACATAGTCAGTATAATAAACTGACTATCACAAACTAAATTCTAAACAAATGCAGGTCAGAGTGTTTCCATTTTAGGTAGTAGTGATAGGGCTTTCATTAACATCATAACTGAAGGGTTTAATAAGACACTACGTGAGCTATGTCTACGAAATGTAGAAGGGGGAGAAAATGTAAAACACAAAACATAAAACGCTAACACTAGAGGTTTCCTTCTCATTGCCAATTTTTTCACCCAGGCGACGTTTTAGAATAACACCGCACTGCCATTAGCAACTCAGCAAGGAGCGGGTGGGAATAATAATGCTGCATATTTCTTTTTAACAGTCACCCCGTTCCAGTGAGCTTTAATTTCACCGTGCAGCCTATCCGGCGTCAGCTTTTGCAGCCGATCTGAAATGTCCTCAGCTTCCCCACGGCTTCGCCGCACAATGACAAATTTAAATGGGATTTTTGTGCAGCTTCAGGGCCAGGCTCGATCCAACAGGGCCCTTTCAAGATCAGACGTGGCTCGGATCGATACGTGCAGCTATCGAGCTCATGGGCAGTTCAGTTTGGGCTGCGCTCATCTATTGAGCATGTCAGATATGGATTTGCAAGAACTGCATGAGGGAGCAGGACAACAACGTGGGCTGCCTGGAATAATGGGAATGTTTGGGCTTTAGAGAGGAAAGAAACTCTAGGCAACTTGCATAGGTTAGTATATTTGGCATATTTAACAACTAGCCTATACATCAACAGTCACTGCACATATTTTATTATGTTTCATTGCAAAATTATCAAGCCACATCCAAAAAACATCATACTTGGTGTCAGCCGATTAGGCTATTTCACTTACTATGCATTGATACTGAAGGTTTTCTTTTAAAAATCTATCCTAATATGAAACTACTGATGCTGTGTTCTTATTGTTTTATCAACTAGAATGTTACCCTGAAAAATAAAATGTTAAAATAAAATAATTGCAGAACAAAGAAAAAAAAAACCCTGCACAGATCTGCCTATTTTACCCAGAACAACAACAACAAAAAAAAGGACACACATCGATTACACTTTCAAGGTTTCTCGTCGATGAATTCTCATGGATGAATTTGGCACGAACCTGCGTTTTTTTCTGCTGATCTGTTAGCTTCTCACTTATATAATCTAAAACGTTAAATTTCAGCGCTGTTTCTTGTGTTTATTAAAAAGTTCAGCGCTATATAGTGCAAAGAAATGACAGAAGCAGTGCTAACGCTTCCCCAATGCCTTCTATAGTGTATTACGTTCTATCCAAAAAATATTGGCCCCTTGCACTCTTACATCATGTTTTTTGTTGTTAGTCAATTAAACAATGATGTGCCGGTTATAAAAATGTTGATAACGTGCCTTGTTTCGTTGACTACTTCTAAGCTGAGCTTAGCTTATATTAGCAGCAGTAAAATAATGAGACCTTTACATTACTAAGTTGTTTATATTTAAAGTAACACTCTGTTTATGTATAATACACCTTGTCATGCTCCGTGTGTGTGTTAGACACTAGATGCATACACACCACAATGCAACAAAGTGCCTGCTGTCAACACTATTCAAAAGGAAAACTGCTGCTACTCTCTCCTGGCAGATCTAGCTCAGCCTGAACAAGTAAATAAATAAATAAACAGATTAAATAAATAAGTGACGAGAGAACAAAAGAAGGAAAGGAAAAACTGAAAGTTATGGTAATGTACTATGTGCCAATTCCTCACACAAGGGAAGAGAGATGGAATGCAGTGAAAGGAGACGGATATTCAGAAATAGGAAAGAGGAGTGAAAGGTGTGTGCGTCTGATAAAGAGTGAGAGAGTGAGCTAGAGAGACGAGAAAGAGTAACGAAGAAGAAGGAATGCCAAGACACGATCTAAGCATTCAACACTGCTTAGTGAATTGATGAAACGTCCAGGTAACTATCAGATTTATTTGGAGCATATCAAGCATCTAGAGCATCAAAGGATTCGTAATCCAAACTCATGGGACAGGGGACAGAAAGCAAACATGGATAGACTCGTGAGAAAGGAGGGGAGGTATGGAGCAACAAAACCTGACAGAAAAAAGAAGGAAGTATGAAGCAAGAACTAGGGCATATAACTGAGAACTGTATTTAAGACTAAAATTTATTTACATATTCTCAGAAGCTCAACGGTCACTTTAAACGGAACGGCTGCAGAGCTGCTCGTTCATAATGTGGCCGCAGCACAGTATATACCATCATGCAGATACAGGTCAAGCGCTTCTGCTTATGCTCACATCAAACAGCAGATTGGAGCAAAATGTGATCTCAGCATGAAAATTGGAAAAATGTCACTTGGTCATTTTCCAATTTTCAGCTGTACACTTTTAGTGAGCCTGTGCCCACTGTAGCCTCAGATTTCTGCTCTTGACTGACAGGAGTGGAACCTGAACCTGGTCTTCTGCTGTTGTAGCCCATCCACCTCAAGGTTCAAACATTTTGGGCTTTCTGAGATGCTTTTCTGCTCACCACGGTTGTAAAGAGTGGTTATTTGACTTACTGTAGATTTCCTGTCAGCTCAAACCAGTCTGGAACTCTAGAGACTGCTGTGTGTGAAGATCCCAGGAGATCAGCAGTTTTTGAATGTTAACTGAGAAAAATCTGCATGAAATCTGCATGATTTTATGCACTGCACTGCTGCCACACTAATGGCTCATTGGATAATTGCATAAATATGTAGGTGTACTGGTGTTCTTATTAAAGTGGCTGCATAGTGTATTACCATATTCAAGAAAACGTCTAAAATTATATCTGTTAAGTAACAAGACCTTATTTAGCAATTCCACCACCATCCAATATAATAGTTCCAGCGCAATTACATGACAAGATTTTGCCTTAAGATATTTCATAAAAAGCAATTAAATCTCAAGAAGTGCCACTTAGAGCCATAACACACTACTGCTGTGTTTCGCGTACACATCCTACAAAGAAGAAACATTAAATTTAATGAAGCAGTTCAAGCCCAGGTTCTTGTTTCTTGGGAGTAGGTTTTGCGAGAGTCGAGCCAGGTCTCTGCGCAAAGCACGTATTTGATTTCATGGCTTATGGGGGATTCACTGCTCAGGATCATGTTTTAAATGGCAGCTTTGGCCTCGGGGAGAATATAAGCCCGTAAGACTAGTGAGGAACACAAATATATCAGCTTCAGGTTAAGCTATTCAGCTCAGGATATCCTGCTAGGTAATCAGGTCACCAGCTTTATGGAGATTAGAGAATTTAAAAGAGGGAATGTCAGTTACAGATGACGCTCATGAAGTAGCTACACTGGTGGGAATGTGAATGTACATGTGGCCATCAACTATGAAACATTTCGGTCATTTTTGGTGAACCGCATGTCATTATGAATGCCACATTTCATAGATTACTCAAACGCTCACAATCATAAATACATTTCAGTTTTCATACACTTCAGTTTTTGCATGCGCCAGAGGATACCCAGAATTGGACAACAAACTACGACATAAAACAAATGTTAAGCCTAAAACAGTCATTGCCTTGATTAAAGATGGGTGATCATAAAGAATTGGAGTGCATGCACAGCTATGAATCATCAGCAGAGGCATATTTAGACAGAGCTCACAGCACTGCGCCAAAAGCAAGCAGCATTCACAGCATGCAGCATTCAATCCAGACTCTTTCCAATTCAGTGTCACAAATGCAGCAAACACAGAGAAAACATTCCAAATAACTGTTTTTGAATATAGGCTAATGGCATGATTACCATATCTTCATAGCACACTGATGTATAAACACAAGGAAAAAAAAAACAGCCAAAACTAGTATTTAGCAGATCTGATTCAAATGCCTTTTTAAACTGTTTATAATAAAGAGCAAGGGCTTGACTAGCCAGCCGTCTAGACATTACAAATATCCGCTTCTGGATTAGGAAAACATCTGAATCAATGTTTTTTATTGTTAAAGTACTCATGTGATAATAGCCCTGCTGTCTGCTATTTGAACTATTTAGCTGAATGCGATTTGGCCTTGTAAATCAGACGCATTAAAACTGATTTCTCATCCTTGCTCTCATTGAGATCCATGTTGAGAACAAGAAAGGGTTATTGGCTTATAATTTTACAGCACCCATAAGTGCAGCAATAAAGCACTAGCTTTCAAACAAGAGACGGGGTTAAGGCCAAAGGGCGGCCATTTTCTAGACAGCTGGAGGAGACGGCAGGAGACTGTCTGTGCCGCATTCAAATGGCTCCGTATCTCTGGCCTGTCATATCTGCCTTCATCACAACGACGGTTTCTCGACAATGATCTGAGATCAGTGTAGGGATGGAGTGGTAAGCTTGAAAAAATTAGTAAGAAATTGCACTTTTTCAGCTAATATCTGTGGTATATCACAGTATCTTCTGAGAACATCACATATTCAATGTTCAGTCAGTTATGTCGGGAAGAAAAATGGCATAGTAATTGGGAAATGGCACGGGAAATGGCATTTTCTCATATTTTTACCTGTTGTAGTTGATGTTTAAAATCTTGAATAGCTTGTTAAAACCTATTTAACACTGCTCCTTGCCATGTCATCATTTCTACCAGCATTTCATAATATTACTTTCAATATTAATAATATTCACCTCAATACCAATTACTGTCTCAGCATTACATGAGGTGCACATTATTGTAATGATTGGCAGAGAAATAGCAGGATCTCCAGCAAATTCCGGATGTGTATAAGAAGGGCAACATCTAGTTCAAGCAGCTGAAACCAACCTTTAAAAAGACCAGCGAGCTAACAACACGCTTTCATCTGACTCAAAGGTGACAGACACACAGCATGCGTAGCATCTTTTTTTTTTTTTTTAACGCCTTACGCTCCCCATAGAATGATTATCAAGCCCAGTGGGTTGGCTGTGTCTCCTTTTGCATATCACTCTAGGCCACTTTAATGCCTGATTCAAATCACAGAGCTGGAATGACTTAAGTAAGGAATAAAACACAATGTGGTGTGCTGTTATAGGAAAATAATCCTATTTGTGAGATGGTGTTGAGATGGCGCACAATGCAAAGTGGACGATTAAAATTTTTTCTTATTTATTAACGAACTATACTTTGTACTTTGTATCCATTTATAATTTCATTTAATATTGTGGAATATCCTATTATCAGGAACCATAGGAGCAACTGTAGAATAAAAAGAAGTCGTGCCTTCACCAGGCTCTCTTTATTCTATTTTGAAGTTTAAAAAAATGCATTTTCACAACATCAATGTTCACACAACTGCACTTGTTACATATTACTTATTTGTTATTAGGATTAACCATACTAGTCCCTGTGATAATATTATAAGAACCTCATTAATATAAAACTGCGATTTGCCTTGCCACTGGAACTATTGTCAGAGTTGTGTTGTTCTACAAAATTAATCAACACTTTCCGAACAATAAGAATTGAGAATTCAACAGAGATCTGGTATATTTTAATACTGTAATAATTGTATGAAACTAGAATTAAAATCCTGTTCCCTTCCAAAAAAATCTAAAAAACAATGAACATGTCCGAGCATGCTCCACAAAATTATAAATATATCGCAACTGTAGAGCTGTGGAGCTCATCTCACAGAACACAGAAGAACTAACAAAGGACTGATGAAAATATGGAAATTCTAATTAGGATTTATCAGAGGTTATAAGTGTATTTGATCACTGGTTAATCCCTATTGATATCTTAATCCCTGCTGAATGCATAGTAATCCGATTTCATAATGCATGCTCAAGGTGAGAACTTTTTAAGAGGTAATCGCTCGCAGTGATGACACGTTTCTGAAGATTCCTCACTGCTGTCACACCTAGAGGCTTGCAAGGAGGCTCATGAGGAGATCAACATGGCAGATTAGCCAGAGTGAGATTATGTGGGTTGCCGACCACCTTAACTGTTAGAAAACAGCCACTCGTGCGCTGCAACCCAGTGTACTGAAAACGGTTGTTCAGAAGGATTGTTCTTAATAATAATTCACACTAATATAATTAAAATGAATCGAACAAGGTGAAAAAACTCATGAATCAATGAATTTGCTTTTCTTAAAGATATAATATCCAATTATAAATGTGAAAAACTGAAGAATTTAGCTAGGGATCAGGAAACAAATTCCTCCTGCCTGTGCCTTGGAGTGATTTTCTTATTCCCAGCAATTCACTAGAACTAGGACCACTAGAACATCATATTACTGTACAAACTAACAGCTACACTATATTACCATACTACTATATACTAATACACTTCATAATTTCTTTTAGCCAGTTACAGAGCGTTTGAGTTTGAGTCTGTAGTTTAGCTAGCTGTTCTCTAAACTTTGGTTTAGCTAGCTGTTCTCTACACTGTGGTTTAGCTAGCTGTTTTCTACACTGTGGTTTAGCTAGCTTTTCTCTACACTGTAGTTTAGCTAGCTGTTTTCTACACTGTTGTTTAGCTAGCTGTTTTCTACACTGTAGTTTAGCTAGCTGTTCTCTAAACTTTGGTTTAGCTAGCTGTTCTCTACACTGTGGTTTAGCTAGCTGTTTTCTACACTGTAGTTTAGCTAGCCGTTCTCTAAACTTTGGTTTAGCTAGCTGTTCTCTACACTGTGGTTTAGCTAGCTGTTTTCTACACTGTAGTTGAGCTAGCTGTTCTCTACACTGTGGTTTAGCTAGCTGTTTTCTACACTGTAGTTTAGCTAGCTGTTCTCTACACTGTGGTTTAGCTAGCTGTTTTCTACACTGTAGTTTAGCTAACTGTTCTCTAAACTTTGGTTTAGCTAGCTTTTCTACACTGTGGTTTAGCTAGCTGTTCTCTACACTGTGGTTTAGCTAGCTGTTTTCTACACTGTAATTTAGCTAACTGTTCTCTAAACTTTGGTTTAGCTAGCTGTTCTCTACACTGTGGTTTAGCTAGCTGTTTTCTACACTAGTTTAGCTAGCTGTTCTCTACAGAGGAAATTCCAAATTCTTACATCCTGTAGTGTTCAATTACAGAGAATATATTCAAGTCCTTTTAATCTGAGAGCAATCTGAGGAAATAAAGATGTTATAGAACATTTCAACAATCTTTTATTTGCCCCTCTACTCATGCCACCACATCCTATGCATGAGGAAGATGCATTCTTCCTCATATCATCTAAGGGAGTTTTTCCTTGCCACAGTCACCTCAGTCGCCTCAGGCTTGCTCACTAGGGATAATTTTGTTTAACATCTAGGACTGTTTGCATGTTTTTGTTTCTGTTTGCATGTTTTTCTGTTTCTTATGTTCTGTAAAGCTGTTTTGAGACAATGTTCATTGTTAAAAGCGCTATACAAATAAAATTGAATTGAATTGAAGGTAGATGAAGATATAGTAGGCATTCTGCAATAAATGTTATACTTGGATTACCGTAAAATTAATAGAAATGGCCTAAGTAAACAGAAGTTTAATGCTTTAAGTGCTGTACTTATTGTACTTACGCTGTACAATAATAATACTTATAGTCATGAGCTACATGTATTATCAGACCATATGGGATTTCTCTTGATTGACAGAGCAAATCCGCTTATATGGATCGATATCAGTATGGAAAATATCAGACACCTGAGTGTTAATGATTAGTAAGCCATGTAGACTCACACTCAAACAACAAGGACACGCAAAAGCCAAGCAACACACACAGACAAGCAAGCCCAATGATATAAATGGACCAAAAAAACAATTACATTTTGCAGAAGCAGACGAGACACGACACAAGCTCCAAAAATAACAAGCCATTATAGAAGGGCAGAGACATGTCATGGACAGCGTGAAGCAACAAGATGACACTCAAAGACTCATCAATAAGCTTCTTCTGTTCAGGCATGCAAGCATTCGCACATTCTCCCAACATGCACAAACTTCAGAATATTTCCAATTGCTGGGTTTCCATGGCAATGCGTGCAGCGAGAAAGAGAAAGAGAGAGAATGGGAAGAGGAGGTCTTCTGATAGGAAGGGCTTTTGCAAACAAGAAAAATATCCCACAATGCAATGCAAGAGGTTAACATAACCCTATATAAATGCTGGTGGCTATATTTACTATATTTGTTTGTATTTGAGGCATATGATCTGGCATTGACACACACTGTCAAATATCTAGTGTTTAATATTCTGTCTTTAGGTCTTGTTTCATTTTGTCCGAATGTGAACGTAAAAAGCCAAAAAAGAGAGAAAAGAACCAAAAACACACCAACCTTCTCGCAGCTCTGAGGGGTGTAAGGGGGGTTGATGCAGAACACAATGACATGAGGAGCCGAGAAGAAAACCAGGAAACACAGAAAGAGAGTAAAAAAGGCCACCGCAAATCGTCTTTCAACCTGCCACATTCCCGTCCTCCTCCAACCATCCCACTGCTTACCTGTTTCTCTCGTCATTTTCTTTTTCATTCTTTAAAAGCATTTTATCATTACATCTAAACCAATAACAACCAGAACTTATTTGGTACATTTTTGTGGCAGTGATATTGAAAATATCAATCCAAACTCAGTCTCGGCTTTTAAGGCCTTGCTGTGATCTAAAAATAAATTAAAATTTAACTTTGTTAAGAAAAAATAAATGAAAAAAAAAAATAAAAGGCAAACCAAGGACACCAAGTCACAGTGCAGAGAACTGTATTTTTTTTAGTGACAATTTAAGGCACATTTATTACACCATAATATTTATTATATTCATGCTCAACATAAGTGAAATCCAAAAAAGGTCAGATCAGTTAGAAACAAAGAGGACAAAAAAACAACAAGACCTGCAAGTTATTAGAGTATTAGTTAGCATAGTTAATATTAATCATGCAAAACATCAGACTGCTTCAGCTTTACACGGGGCATTACGTCTCACTGTCGGCTTGATATACAGATAATGTATATTTAGTCAGATTTCACTCAGATAGGTGGTATATGGATCTATATGGGTCGTTCTATGGAAGTGGTGCAAAACACTGTCCCCGTATTATAATACGTCATTACATTTTTCACTGATAGAGCAATTCAGAGACAGTGAGCCACATAAAGAGAGGCAAAAAGCACAAACGTAGCAGGAATACAGACGGCGGTTCAAACAGGACCCGATAGAAGCCAATAAAATATAAATAATATATACAAAAGTAAGATGTAAGATGAAGGCAAAGGGAAGAAATTATACCAAAGTATACCAAAGACTTGTCTAAAAGAGGGCGAGTTTAGGTCACAAACAGAAATGGCACCAATCCAATAGCCTGGATCAATACCAGCACAAAATGGTTGCTCGGATGTCAGAGAAAAAGTTGATATGCATACTTGTAACACATATAGCATGAAATATCAGAGAAATGCTTGTAGCGCAACAACGTAAAGCAGATTAAAGTAGGTCCTGTGATAACAGCAGTAGCCATGTGGCCTAACGTTAACAACAGCAACCAGAGAACTATTCCACAAAGCAATATGTAGGACTTGCTCTCATACTAGGTGTCTGTTAATACTTCACACTAAAGGACCCGTTTTTCGAAAAGGATTGATTTTATTATATTTATTTATACTTACAATGTGAGTGATTTTGTGTGTGTGAATAAAAAGCTGCCATTTTGCGTTACATTGTTGCACTACAAGCAATGCTCTGATATTTCAGGCTATCTTTTAGCCAAATTTTTTTCCCTGCATTTTTTAATTGAATTGTATCAGTAAAAAAATAACATTTTAAAGCTTAGTAATTTCACACACACACACACACAAATATATATATATATATATATATGTATAAAATATATATATTAATGTCCATTTGACATTTAAAAAAGAACAAAAATGATTAGTTATGTAAATTAAAGCTTAATAATGAATGATAAATACGAGGAACTGAAGTGAAACAGCTAGAAGTATCCAACAGAATGGGGAAAAATGCTCTTTAAATAAAAACAGTATTTTAAAGATTAATTAACAAAGAAAAGTATTTTTTATTCCAAGTTTTCTGTCCTGTTTCAGTAGAGATAAAATTCAGGCACTTTTCTGAAATAAAATCAGAAGACGTTATGGTGAAATTACATCACATATAATCCATTTACACATTTTAGTTGCTAAAAATCTTCACACTTCGCACCACAGCAATCCTGTATTTGCACCACTTGTGTAGAACGACTCAAACTCGTCACCTATACAGTCATGTACATTGGATTTGTGGACAGAGATTAATCTTAGTCTTAGATTGTTAACGATTTTTCAACAAGGAATCTGAGTAACTCTTAAAAACCAGATTTAAAAGAAACTCATTTCCGTGCTTGTGTAAATTTAGCATGTCTGCTGTTTGGGCTGTACACATGTTTCACCGTAACCCACGTGATAAAGGCTCTGAAAAGCATCACACATTAGACACATGAGCGGTACTAATCTTACATGACAGGCCGTACAGTGGTCTGCCACGTTCACCTTCTTCTTAGCCAAATACGCACTCACCTTTTCCCCTCTCTCTGTTAAATTAGCATAAGCACTTTCTGCACCATTACGCCTCGAACAGCTCGCAGTGTTTAGCCCAACAGCAAATATCAGTAATTAAGTTTAGGGGAGCAATTACACACCAACAAACCCAATTCATTTCTTATCAATTAGCTTCTTTTAATGACTTTAAGCATCAGATTGGGAATTGACAGCAAGCTGCGCAAGCTCTATGAACGATGAGCCTGTGCTCAGAAAATGATAGCTAAAATAATTACATATCAGTTTGCATGTTCAATCTTTATTTATTTGTTTGTTTGTTTGTTTGTTTGACTGCATGGAATATTGTAGTGTTGCAGTTTTGGGGGGAAAATAAACAAAATGCACAGTTATATTATATGAGGCATTTTTCTTTTCTTTTATTAAAAAGGGAAAAAAGGACAGCTCTCCTGCTGATCCTTGAATGAAAGTGGATTACCTATGGGGTACCTACTGTAATCCGTACCTCTAACGTAGAGATTGGCCGGGGAGGAGTAGCGTACTCCTTGTGAGTTCGATGCTACACACTCATATTTCCCCTGGTCTGTCTCCTCGCTCCGCTCGATCTGCAAGGCACCTGGAGACAGAGAGAGAGAGAGAGAGAGAGAGAGAGAGAGAGAGAGATTGATTGAGAGAGAGATTGAGGGAGGGAGGGAGGGAGAGTGAGACAAAGAATGAGAGGGAGGTGGTGAAAAACAGAGAGTGAAAGAGACGAGGTGGGGGAGGAAGGATTGTGGGAGATTTGAAATGATAGGGGGGAAGAAAAGCAGTCGAGAGAATGAGGAAGAAATATGAGAAAACGATGGTTGGGATAAAATTAATAGGAGGAGTGAAGAGATGAACAGATGGAGTGGTGGAACAAGGGTGGGCAGGGACGGAGAGATAAAGAGGCAGCCAGAGTGACAGCGGTGCAGGAAGAGAAAAGAGGAAGAAAAGAGAGAAGAGGTAAAATGTTAAATATATTAAATAAATGATTCATAAATAGCCTTATTTTAAGTAAAAACACTGCATTTCATTAACATTTACACACCCTCCTCCTCCTCAGCCTCCTCTGGCTGCATATCTCTCAGAATTATATTAGCATAATGATTCCCTCGCTGATCGCAAAATCCTCATCACACTTTTGGAATTTCATCTCCATTCCATTCCCCTGCTTATTTCCTCTGATTCTGACTGAAATAGTTTTTCTTTTTGTACCGTTTGAAAACATTATGCAGAATTGCCAGCGGCATCTGAGTGAGAGTGAGTGAGAGGGTTAGACTAGCCAAATTGAGGTGGAAAACACTAAGAGAAGCATGGTGCAGGTTATTTTTTTTATTCTCTGGAGGGACTGAGCTCCACCTTTTTCCATTCTCTCACTTTGCGTGCAGAAAGGGGGGCATGACAAAGCATTATGCTGATGCAGAAGCTGAGGGATTTACTCTCAGCTCTCTTCTCCAGAATACCCTAGCAACTCCGAGCTAGGTTTCTCTGGAGATGCGGCTTAGACAGACTAAATTAAACATTTTCCCAAATTTTTTAACCCCCATTTTCTCCAAATTTAGTTTCTGCCAATTTTCATCCAGTAGCTAGTTTTTCAATATTGATTAACAGCTACCAGTCTGGGAAAGTGAAGGCTAATGCTGGAGTTACACTATGTGGGGGAACTGGGGAGGATGGAATTATCTGAATCCCATCAATGCCAAGGAGCCAAGGGAGCAAAACTGGTCATGCTCTCTCAGTGGGTGGGATCACATGTATGAGAAAGCGGGCAGACAGCGCTTTCCTTTGAATGTGCTATGCTGCCCTGTGACGCAGCATGAACAGCAGTCCTAAAAGATGTGGCTGGATGGCTTCACATGTCTCAGAGGAATCGTGTGCTACCGTTCACCCTCCCCGACTTAAAGCTTATATGATAGGAGATATCTGGCTGGTGGGTGGAAATTGGCAGGTGACCAAATTGTGAAGAAAACGAGGAAAAAACTTCAAATTATTCCCAATGGTGGTGATAGTTTTGATCTAAAATTAATATAGTCTCAGGCTAGCATTGCCACCCCACACCTCTAGACTCCCCCGTCTGATGTGGGTTTCCTCTGGCTTCTCCAGTTTCCTTCCACCTCCCAAAAGCATGCTGGTAGGTGAATTTGTATACTAAACTAAACGCTAAACTGTCCCTAGGTGTGAATGAGTGTGTGAATGTGTGGTATCCGATCAAGGGTGTACCCCTGCCTCATACCCAGTGTTCCCAGGATATGCTCTAGATCACAACCCTGACAAGGATAAAGCACTTACTGAAGAAGAACAAGTGAATTAATCAGTTAGGTTCAAGGTTATTATGCTATATTT
This sequence comes from Pangasius djambal, assembly GCA_022985145.1. NCBI lineage: Eukaryota > Metazoa > Chordata > Actinopteri > Siluriformes > Pangasiidae > Pangasius > Pangasius djambal. The sequence goes on along the minus strand of CM040995.1, from coordinate 13,024,228 downwards.
CCAAAAGTAGTCGGGCAGTCTTTAGAAACAGGCAATTCTGCTATTTAAGACACATCCATTGTTGACACAGATGTTAACTTTTGCTGGTATAAAAAAATATTTGGAGAGCTCAGTAATTTTTCTGAGTTCCCATCTGAATTTAGGTTTCCAGGTCAAGATACACCACTGGAGTCCAAGAACATGACAGAGCTTGTCTGAACCAACTGAACCAGAGACTGAACCAACCTAATCAGACAACTGTGGATAAATTGAAGCAAGCTAGAACTAATTGGTCAACATCATAGTCTGACTTCATAACACTCTTAGGGCTGAAGGGAATCAAATCTATGAACTAGTATAACAACATCTAGAGGAAAGACAACCCAGAAGACTAATTTCCTATTACATACCCTTGATTTCAGAAGAAAGTTTGAAAACATTGGGTTCATGTTAAATGGTTGCATATCTTTGTTTCTAAAAGAACTTAAATAACTAATGCAATGTATAATTATAAACTGCGTTTATAACACCAGGGTTCCAGGTTCAGGTTACTGCCTGTGTTGAGTTTCTGTGCACGTTCTAACTGAATCCACGTGAGTTTCATCCAGGTTCAAAGGTTTCCTCCCATTTCCCAAAAACATGCCTGCTGGCAACTCTAAATTGCCCCTAGATATGAATGAGTGTGTGAATGAGTGTGTGCATGATGCCCTGCAATAGACTGGCATCCCAATTAGTGTATTCCCATCTTGCCTCCTGGGATACACTCCAGATCCACCACACCCCTGACCAGGATAAAGTGGACACTGAACATGCATGAATGAAAGAATACAGTATATTGGATGGATACATCATGTTGACTGTGCCAGTTGCTTTACTTCCAGGTTTGGAATTAAATTGGGGATGTCAGAAAGCTTCTAAAATTCTGACTCTTCTGAGGTTGATGTGAATGTTTTGGGGGTTTTTTTTTCCCAGTTGGAAGGTAGTAATTATGCTTTCATCTAAATTACTTGAATGTGGTTCCTCTGAGATGCCTGAAGTCATTCACTGCTCCTTTTCTAATTGCTACTCGTGTGTCATAGGACAACTTTCAGTCATGGATGGCTGTAGCCTCGTTGCTATTCAAACATGGGTGTCCACTGTACCACTCTGAACTATTTTTTTCTTTGACCTTGTTTTTGACCTACGCATCAGTCGTTGATCTTCCCCCTGAAACACCTTTCCATTTAATAAAAGATGTGAAGGCAGAATAAATAGTGACCTGCCATTCCCTTAGCCTCAACCTGTCATGATGCATCTTGCACTACACCTTGCCCATCAAAAGGTTTCAGTGTTCCAATGCACTGACTTCACTGCCCAACACACACACACACACACACACACACACACACACACACACACACACACACAGACGTCACACCTCTTGATGGGTGTTATATAAAACAACAGGGGTCTCAGGAATAAATGGCTTTTTTAGAGCAGTTTGAAGCAAAGTATTGTGTTGGAGCAATTTAAAGCAAAGTTTTCTCTACTGCATAATTAAATACATTATTGACTGCTTTCCTTCTCTCTATGTCTCTTTCTTCATTTCTCTTTCTTTATTTCTCTTTCCATCTTTCGGGCCCAAAGCTCCATATGCAAATGAAATGATCAAATGAAACAGTCATGCCACAGCAATAAACATAAATTTAGCACAGAATATGCAATAGAAAAAGCAATAGAGAATCAGGGGCTTAATTTTCATGCAGGTGCAATCATAATGATTGCTAATTGGGTTGGGCATATTTTTTTCTCTTATCACTATAGCAACAGGGGCTGTGACATTGGCTGCTGCTGGACCCACTTTGGTCCAAATGTTGTAACTCATGTCATGGCCAAAATAATATTTCTAAAAAGTCACCAACTAGTGACATCGGACAGTGGGAATATAAATCATTACAGTAGACATTCACTAGCCACTTTAATAGGAACACATATACACCTGCTTATTCCTGCAGTGCGCAACATCACAATGCGCAATGCATAAAATATATATACAGGTCAAGAGTGTCAGTTAATGTTTACTCCATTTTTTTCTCCATTTTTTGTCTGATGTAAACATCAGAATGGAGAAAAATGTGATCTCAGTGACTTTAACCATGGCATGGTTGTTGGTGCTAGATGGGCTGGTTGGGTATTCAACATTCTCTAGAGATTACAAAAAACATCCAGATCTGCAGGACAAAACACCTTGTTGGTGAGAGAGATCAGAGCAGAATGAATCCAGCTATCGTGAAGGCTACAGTGACTCAAACAATCACTCTTTACAACCGTGGTGAGCAGAAAAGCATCTCAGAACACACAACATGTCAAACTTGAGGTGGATGGACATCCAAAAGATGAAGAGTATATGGGTTCCCTTCCTGTCAGCCAAAAACAGGAAACTAAGGCTACAATGAGCAAAGGTACACCAAAACTGGACAGACTGGAAAAATGCGATGTTTCAGGTTGACTTAGGCTGGTCCGAAGGGCAAGAGGAGTCACAGCAGTTGAAGTGTATAAAAATGTATTCATTCTAACTCCATAACCTTTTTACAAATATTGTCTGTGCTGATGGTCACAAAAAAAATCAATAATATTTATGGCACACCCACACGCTCCAATGTAATGACCTTGTGGCTTATTTTCGCATTTGTATGATTATGGCAGTAAAGTCCCAAGACTCTTTAGCTTAAAAGTTCAGAAAGTTTAATGGAGTTTGGCACAGGTGTGCCCTAAAAACCCACTCCAATCACGCGAATGCTAATCTAAATTTGGCTAAGCAGCATCTCTATGCTTCCTCCACAAGAGCTCACGTGTGCTTGTCTAGTGAAGTCATATTTCTGTCAAAATCAGCCATTTATGGAAATAACTTTCCGGTGTTTTGCAGCACTTGTCAGAGATCCAAAAGGCAAACGGCAAGCCATTGATCAGATCCTGAAGCATGGGTAACTTCTCATTCAAACAGCTAGGAGTGTGAAAATACCTCAAAACAGCAGCCTGGGGGTTTTAACCAACATGGCGCCAGTTGGGAAACTTGTTCAAACTGACTTCATAATGAGTGTTTCTACCTTTTCTGCACTCGTACCCCCAACCTTGTCTCCCTCTCTATTTCTGTCAGTCTGCGCTTCTTAGACATGCGTTCGGTTCTCTACAATCGCCTCCCTGCGGAATTTCTGAGCGGTGACTTCTCAGACTGCCTTGACATGACGAGGGCAAAACAAAAAAAAGAAGCAAGAAATGAATCTGTCTATGGTAGCACGTTTCCCTGCACATGACTGCTGCAGGGTAAAGACATAGAGAATATGGGTGAGACTATGAATGCGTGTTCCAGTGTGTGCTTTCATGCGTGTGCGTCAGGTAAGGTAAGCTGTGTGTGTTCTGCTTGAGTGCGACCAATCACACTTGCCATCTGTCGTCCTCTAATGTATTCATACACACACAGAGCTCCACACACACACAGGTAACGCTGCATGCTGGGCCTCTGGCAGCTACCCTTCTCATACTGACACACAGTAACACTCACAGGTGCAAAGTGCGATGTAAAATGGCTTTTAGGTAGAAGTAATTTGAGCACTTAGAGAAATCAAACTATGCTAAGTGTGGATATTGTCAATAATACAGCTTGAGTTGGAGTAGACAAGAGTAAGCAGGGCTTTGAAAATGCCACGGATTCAAAATAATATTAGAATAAAAGATATTGTTTAATATTACGTTTGGAATATCCATCACACAACTTCATAACCTGTATCACAAGACCTAGTGTTATTTTGGCTATTTATAGTAGATAGAACTTATGATGAGTTATATTAAATTGCATGCTCTTTAATGATTATTCCTGAGCGTTTTCTATATCTATCTCTCACACACTACCATTGAGTTGTATTGAAGGCTAGAGACTTAAATTCAAGGACACACCAACATACACTTCAGAAAAATAACCCTAATTCAACCTTGTGCTACATGAATGCTTAACTTCAGTGGCTCATTAAGATTATTTAAATTAACCAGCATTGAGTTAAGGCCTTCAATTTGGCAACAGCCTTTAAGTCCATAGAAACTGGGTGATAGAAAATACACTATATGGCCAAAAGTATGTGGACACCTGACCATTACACTCATATGTGGGTCTTCTCCAAACTGTTGGAGGCACACAATTGTCTAAGATGTCTCTGCATGCTGTAGAATTTCAATTTCCTTTCACTGGAACCAAGGAGCCCAAACATGCTCTAGCATGACAATGCTCTTGTGCAAAAAGGGAGATCCATAAAGACACGGTTTTCCAAGGTTGATGTGGAAGAACTCGAGTGGCCTGCACAGAATCCTGACCTCATCAACCCTGACCGGGACAAAACCCCACAGCCACACTCTAAAATCAAGTGGAAAGCCTTCCAAGAAGAGTGGAGGTCATTATAACAACAAAAGGGGGAACCAACTCCATGTTAATGCCCATGGATTTGCAATAGGCACATTTGGGTGTGATGGTTGGGTGTCCACATACTTTTGGCCGTATAGTGGATGTACTCATAAATCAAATCAGAAAATGTGGACTGAAAATGCAAGTGATATTTTATGGAACAAAGTATGCAATATAAAGTAGCATTAAAGCAATAAATTTTAGATAATACAGTAACATACAAACACCTAACAGTCACTGAATACAGGCTGTTCAGGACATATTGAGATGTGCCATGATTATCGTGTTAATTTGAGATCTTCTTCTTTTTTTTATTTAGTCACCAATTCACCCACATTAATTGTCTGTCTGTGTATAAACCAGCACTTTAATGCCACTGTATTATAACAATGACGAAGCAGGCTGTACAAAGAAAATCACATTTTTTCACATGATGAAATAAAACTGCTCAGTACTAAGATCTATTTGGCTAAGAAATGATTTCTTCCTTAATGATTCTTCCTTAATGATTTCTTCCTTATGCTCTCAAATGTTTACCATAGTTTTTGTGGGTATCTTCATTTTCCAAAACATATTGAAATACTGTGGTTATCACAAATACAGCTGGCCGTAATATTGCTACAGGGTGGAGAGGTGTGGATAGCTGGTTAATGAGCCACGTCTCTGTTTCGGGCAAAACAACTGTCTGAGCATGGCGTAAATCCATAGTAATTTGTTGGTTGGTGCTGTATTTTCTTTGTTCACGTAAGAATGTGGTGCTTGTCTACCACACTGATGTCACAGGGTTACATTGCTAGCATAGCTACAGCGGCATTTAATAGCATTTTACACATATATGATAAGGGTCAGTTTTTGGTGTTAGCTCTTAAAATCAAAAGAGCACAAGCTTCTTTTCTCACTCCTCAATTTCCACTGAAGTTTAACGTCATATTAACGAGAAATCCAGTGCAGAAGTAGTGGACACAGTAAACGCTGGACTCCAGAATGCAATGCAGCTATATGACGCAATTGCACCGAGTTACAGCAGAGACTCAGCTCGGCTAGCTAGCAATCTACAAGAAGACAAGCACAATGGTGTTGATGGTGGTATTAGCATGACAGCTGAAACTTCCGAAACTGATTTGTTTGAGCACAGCTCCAATGTGGAGGTGAATGAAGAGGTGAGAACTGGTCAGACTAAAGCGCTGCTGCATCACTCTTTAGGTAGACATGAATCAAGGGCATCACTATGAGCAGGTAGTCAAACAGCATTTTGGGTAATATAGAAAACCTTTAACCCTTAACTGTAGCTCGTTCTAAAATAAACCTTGGATGCCACTGAAGATCACATAAAGATTAATATGCATTTGGATTTTTTCTTTAATTCTGGTGTCATTTTTGGTATTAACACTTCACTATGTGTGCAACTCTGAATATGAAAACTATACATTTTTCTTTATGGGAACAAACATCATATATAATATCATAATATCCACTACATACACTTCCCCATGTACTCTACAAAACATAAGAAAAACTGTGCTTAATGTACACCTTATGTAACATGCTCTCACTTTCCCTCATATACACACACACACACACACACAATCACACTTGTGTCCTTTTGAGGGATTTGAGTTGCACCCAAAAAGCTCCATTAGCTTATTGTTAATCTCGCCCTGCTGAGAACTGGAACCAGTGAAATGTCATTGAATTTAGAAATAATCCTTCTTGCCTAGTGCCACAGGCAAAGTGGAATGGACGAGCACTGAAACACAAAAAGGGTAGGAAAGTGGAACGTTATGGGACTGCAAAAAAAAAAAGCATGGTTAGCATAACGTTTCCCCAAAGCAGCTCAGGACAAATCTGAACAAGGAGACTAGGACAGGAAGAACGCTAAAACAGCAAAAAAATAAATAAATAAACAAATAATAATTAAAAAAGAAAGTGAAAACCACTGGAATTCTTATAGCACTGTCATGTCATCTCTATGATAGCGAAACTGGCTTTCGGGACAAAATGCCATGATGGGTGTCGCGGCTCGATGTGAACCTAATAAGCTTGTTCTGAAGCTGACAGAGATGCGGCGGTCCTTGTCCGAGTGATTAGTAGTCCTGCTTCTTTTTATTATGCTCCTTTTTATTACCCTGTTATCCTTATCCATAGCGATAATGAGCATGCCCTAATCAGAAGCTCAGGCTGAGTCACACACTGGAGCATATGCGTCATTATCCTGACCCTGAGAGAGACATGAGAGAGGGCAAGAGAGAAATATTGAAAAAAGGAAGGCAGAAATAATGAGAGGCAAACAAACAAATATAATACAGATGGAGAAATGAGAATGAAAAAAGCAACACACTTGTATATTGTTTCCGTTGCTGTTTATCAGTTTGTCGTTTCCCATTCTCCATCTCTCACTGTCTCTGCGGCCCTGATCTCTGTGTCTCACCATACATCACGCTTTGTCCTCTTCAGTCTCTCTCTTTTAACAGCAGATCAGTGCACTTTTATGTGTCCTGACACCCTCATCTGCTCTCTCTCTCTCCCGTCTTGCTCTCTGTGACTCATATCGAGGATCATGAAAGTGGCTTTCTCAACATAACTCACAATTACACTGTCCCCGGTGTACAGCTGTTACATGTGGCTTTGTTTTGATGAAAACAGCCTGGCATTTCTGTCGATGAACTCCTTCAGATTAGAAGAAATGGTAACGCAAAAAAAAAAGAAAAAGAAAAGAAAAAAGCAAACAAAAACGAGACCCTGACCTTCTTTTCTGCAGCGATGAATATGTGTGTGTGTGTGTGTGTGTGTGTGTGTGTGCGTGCATATGTGTGTGTGTCATTATGAAACACATCAACAGTCCTCTTAAAGTAATCAAGCATTAGCCTATTTACTGTGTCACTTTTCATCGTTAGCAAAAACACAGCGTTGATGCTTTCAGTTGACGAACAACACAACGGGTCGAGAGGGGTCTTGTTCTCATCAGGGAACAGGTGCAAGGAAACGGTGTCATGCTGCTTAGTGGGATCAGACAGGCAAGAATGATAATGCTAATAAGCAGGTATGGATTGCACTGAGAATGACATGATGCTCCAGCTAGCAGTGGGACCATAACAGTATAATTGTACACAATCATATGGAAATCTTAAATAGTTAAATGTATAATCAGCTACACATAAATATACAGTCAATGCTGAGATGTAAGCTATACATATATAAATATGTTTTCCATTTTTAACAATGTCCGTGGGTTAAATTTTTAAAATTGACCCAATTTCTAACAGCATCCTTGCAAAATCTGTTTAGATATACTGTGTGGAAAAATTGCATTGACAGACAAGCCCTAGACAGCTACTAGCAAGCAAGTAAGCAAGCAGAGTTCCTATTTTATAGTTCTTTCTGTTCCTTAGTATTTCAACTTGTTATCTAAATTAGCTAACAATGGCCCAAAAATGATTAGCATTGATTATTACGTTGTTCAGTTTTTATCTGCTATATCATTATCTAAAACAATTCCAAAGTATTACAGCTATATGTCTATATATATAGCAGGCTTATTTCATTTGAATACAAAAATTTGGCCGTCTACACAACTGTAATGGTTACTGTTTTACTGACAGGCTGTTGCTAAATGCACTCAAAAGGCACTTGTAATCTTGCTAGTTATTTAGCTAGCTATATAACAGTACTGATGAAACTTGCTAATCAGGTCGTCTTTCCGACAGTTACAAGCTGAGTGAGACGTGGATGATCAGGAGCAAAGTAACTATTTTCAAAAGGGGTTAGAAGATTGTGCTAGTTAAAAAAATATTGCATCATTCTTGCCAGAAAAGAGTCAGAATATATTATATTTAAGACAAAAATGGCAAACGATACTGAAGTATTGTTAGCGACGTGCCTCAATCCAACCAACTGTAGTTTCTGTTCTAGCAGTGTGCCTATTTAAAATGTATAATACTTACACTGTGGCTTTAGCCTTCATTTATAGAAACCATCCCTTCATCATCATTTCTTGTACAAGAAATATTCACCAAAGAATCGCCTATAGTTCAAAATCAGGCATCGTATGATATTGGAAGACATTAGAAGGCCAAAAAAAGAACTGAGAAAAAAATTCGTTGTAAGTAACTATGTAAAGAAAATACAAGACATCTTTCCAGTGATCAATTAATTAATTAAACACTTCAGAAATACTTTAATGTAAATAAAAAATACAGGCAATGATGCAAACCATGGCCATAGACAAAAAAAAGTAAGTTTTAATCAAGTACTAAAATTTATAACTACATGTCGGCAATACTCTCTTTCACTGGCGATGTGTGTATGTCTGTGTGTGTGTGTGTGTACAGGTAGACTACCATTAGAGTAGGACTACAGAGCGAAAAACATACTTATGTGAACATCCAAAAATGCTCTCGTTAGCTATGAGACTGAAAAAAGATAAGTGCTGTTATTCTGAGTTTCTAGAAAAACAACAAGGAGCAAAGGCACACTTCTAGTTATGCAGTTCGCTTTTAAACAACATCCATCTCAGTACCAACTTTTGTGTAAAACGTATCACGCAGCAGTGGCTTTTTTGATACTAATAACCAGTTTTAATAGGGATTTCATTTTAATCATATATACTAAATATATAAAGACAGCTGTAGGCCTACTTCTTCTATGTGACATTACAGATTTGGTCAACATTTTTACGGTGTCTGAATATCAAATGGTGGGTGAATGAAATGCAAGATCGAATAATGTTCTGAAAATTAAAAATTGCAAGCAATGTAATGTAATAGCCTTCTACGGAATGTTGGTATCTGTTCTAAACACGCAGTGGACTGATAAAGCAAGGGCGGCTCTGGCCCAAACAGTATTTGGCCCCATGTCAAATCTAATTGATGACCCCTGGAGTTAATTCTCTAATCATAGCCTACTGTTCAGGCTCCAGTCGCAAATTACAGTCTCCAAAAAAAAAAATGCAAGCTATATCTATGCCTCCCTCCCGAGCTGAGCTGCAGTAAAAAGCAGTGATTTTAGAAATGACTGCCTTTCCCAAAGTACCCTTTCATTTGAACACTTTATCTCTGGGTCAACAAGCAGACAGTCTAACCTCTGGACTAGCATCAGACGAAAACCTCTACAGCAAAACTTACCCATTTCACTGCCTATACAGATTTTAATCACATGTGTACCATTAGTACAGTATGATTATATTATAAAAACTGTACAAACACCTTTGGAAGGTAATTTTTTCCCTAATTATATTATTATGCTTAGGCAGAAATATAAAGCACTAAGTGACCACTACTGCACTGCTTTACTCTTCATGCACAGAAGTGCTTATTTAGCATTTTCCGCAAATCTAAACCCATAGATCATCAAACCGCACCACTATTCCACGGACAAATCAGTGATCTGAGCTGTTCTCTGTAACATACCTGACCGTAGCTGTTTAATACGGCCCTGGCTGAGCGCTGGCTCCACAGGAAGGAAGTCTTTGAACCAGGAGATCTCTGGATCGGGGATGCCGCTGGCAGCGCAGAGCATGGTGGCAGTGCGCGTTCTCTCCACCACCTTCAGCTGGGGACCCATGTCTATACTGGGGAAGCCAAATGGCAACAGGTCCTCTGCACAACGGCACAGAAAGAACACAGTCAGGACACATAAAGAGAGGGTGAAGTGTTTATAGACCATGTTTGGTTAATGAGATACAGTATGTACAGTATTCTAAACACTGAGGTTAGGTCATGTTAATCAGCATTCATTTTAATAACCACACAGATTTTGACTTGGCAGTTACCCATATTGACATAGGCATGGTATCATGCAAAAATGCAGAACAGTACAATAATTTTGAATCATTTAGAAATATCTGCTGAATTGATTCTGCGATATGTACAAAGCACAGTATTTGACGTAAGTATACATGACACAATACAGATTGTACTGTAAACATATTAAGCACCATAACTGCAAAACATACAGTATGTGCAAAATATAGGCAAAATATAACTGCATATCAAAAGGTATCTTACAATAACAATAAAGTACTTCTACTGTTCTAAGAGCAGTTAATTTCATTTATTTATACTGAGGCAATGATGAATTCCTCAATGATGAAATGATTGGTCAGAAGATGTTGTCCCATTATTTAACAAAGAATATATCTAATCACTGATATGGAGAAGTTTTCTGTAAGGAGTCTCCAGTGTCAGTGTGCTGGCAGTCAGTAATTTCTCTGGTTTTGCAGTTCCTTGGTAACAACAATGACAAGCTGTGTGTTTAAAAAAAAAAAAAAAAATTAAATTCAAGAGTAAGCAAATTAAAGAGGCCGATAAGGGAACAATGGATAACAGGAACAAACTTGTTTCGTGGACATTCCACGAAATTAAAATGTTACTATAAACAAATAAAATTTGCAATGTTGTGTAATGCAATTGGTAATGTGCTGTGGTTTAAGAGTAAATAATTATTATTTTCCTATAACAGCATGCCCTGTCATGTTTTATTCCTTAATAAAACTACAGAAATATAAAGCTGGAAAAAAAAAAGATTATTGTCCAACGTCATGAGCAGCTATTTAAAAACTATACTTTTACCCCAGACACTCTTTTAAAATATCACTTGTTTTCCTTCAAGGCCTTTTATCATTCATTCATCATGTGTATGGCTCTAGGTTCTAATTTAGAAACTTGAATAGCATGGCTATGATTTCTCTTGAACGTTGATCCTTTTCATGAACATGAAATTATAGAAAATTTGATTTGATCATACATCCTGTACACTCTGAGCTGTGCTCGGTCATAGTTTTTCATTTTTTATTGAAGACTGGAAAGGATGAATGTAAGATATTCAAGTGCTACAGCAGTGAGACATTTCAGCGTGGTGAGTTTCGACTACAGTTCATCAGCAGAAGCCTACTCACTTGTTGGATAATTGGCTAATCGGATGCTGAAGGACAGGAGAAGCACTTTGCACGTTAATATTTTTAAATCAATGATTTGTAACTTGCCGCTGTGCACAACTGAGTATTAAGAGAGCACAGAGCAGGATGGTTCCGGGGAGTGTTTTCTGGAACAAATCTGGTTTTTTTGCCATGCTGCAGCAGGGAAAATGTATTTCTCGTGTCATTTTGAGTTAACTGTCAGTTCACTAGTGAATATTTGGTCACTACAAAGCTGTCTAACTTCACTTCAATCTCACTAGCTTAAACCTATTTCATAACGCAACCATGCGCCAATCACAATCGGTATGATGTAAAGTCTGTGATTCTAAACGGCTTATTAAAACAAAATGCTTATTTCATTGCTGAACTGGAGAAACCACATTAGGTACCGATTTCACATCTTCTCCGTATTGCTATAATACCATACAGCCTAAAAAAACCCCACTGAAACAACGTAACCACTTTAACGACAAAACAACAGAACTGCCATGAAGAATATTGTGGTATTTTAAGTATACTCTGCCTACAAAAATAGACATCCTCCCACACTCGGCTAGCAAAAAAAAGATAATTCTCCAGCTGAAACTCTGAAACAGCACGCACTGCTTTGATTCTAAGGCTTCGCAAATGAGCATTTCAATCATTTGATAGGTGCTCATTACAATTTATTTCTATACTTGGTGCAGATTCGCTTGCAATGTATGATGAAGTTTCTGTGCAATGTGAAATGATGAGAAGAAGGACAACACCACCCACATCCAGCACGCTGGTTATTGCTCATCGAGCCTCCAGCAGGCAGAATTCATTAACACCCAGCATAAATAAAGCAGTCAGCCACTCAGAACACAAAAAAATATATTCGTTGGAAAACTCAGGAACAACAGGCTTTGGTTCTTAAATGGAAAAGAATGGTGTGTAATTATATACCTACATAATCACTATGCGTGAACGCACCTCAGCAAGGACTACGGCAATTACACAATGCACAGCAGGGAAAGAGGGACGGGCGGCGCATAGAAGCTAATAATTATTTGTTCGGTTTAATTGAAAAGGCAGGGAAGGCATAAAAGTCCAAGTAAACACAAGGATGTGGGTCAGTGTTCAAACTGTGTCTGTGTTCGTGAAGAAATGACAACCAGTAGTGCTATAAATTCCTAGAAATTGTGCGCACCAACTAAAGAATAAAAGACAGCGATGACAGGGCGATGTGATGCATTACCACCATCACAACCCAAAGTGGTTATTTCTCCTATACCACAGCATGTTCTTTTACTTTATTAATGAACGAGACATCATCATTTTCATCCATTTATAGTTACGTTTATTAACATAACTATAAAGTGTCAGTCCCTCACCAGCCTCTTTTTTTTCTCTATCTTGATGTTAAAATAGTTACCAAGAAACAGCAAAATTTCCTCTGTCTCCCTCCATAAATGAACCATAAATAAACATCTCCTTTTTTGTTAAATAACATGTTCTTTAATATGTTTATTAGACTAAGATCATGTGGAGAGTCTGCCATAGAAATCCCTGTGAATTAGTTCCTCTTGAAAAGATATTGTTTTAAAATGAGTGCATTCATTTTTCTTAATAAATTTTCTTGCGGCCAGAACTACTGTCCGAGCTCGTGGTACAGAAAATTAATCAATACTTTCTGACCAATCAGACAACAGCATTGTAGTATAAATGTGTATAATATACAATATACTGTGTGTAACTGAAGGTCATGTGGTAACTAGGGTCACAGCTAACACTCAAATCTTTGTCTCTGGTTGTCTAAATTTACATTCCTCACTGTCATAACTATATACAGACACTATCAGGTTTTATAGGAGGTGATGGGTAATATATTTAAAGATCAATAACTGAATAATAAGCCAGGTTTAAGGAAGGGGGATCCCTGATAGATAACTTTACTATCAATTTGGCTTGACAGCGGCTACATCTAAACACAGACCAGCTGCATCCTCATGCAAAAAAAAAAAAACATTCATTCAGTCATTCATCTTCATTAACTGATTCATCCTCATCAGTGTCATGGTGGAACGGGAGGAACACTATCACAGGAACACTAGGTGCAAGGTAGGAATACACCCTGGAGTGGATGCCAGTCCATACACACACACACACACACACACACGAGCATGTTTTTAGGTGGTAGGAGGAAACTGGAGAACCCAGACAAAACCCATCCAAGCTGGCATGGACTTCACAAATTTGTATAAAACCTGTCGACCCATGTTAGATCTAATCCATCTCAGTGTCGTCTAAACATGTGCTTCAATGGAAGGGAAAAGACTCAAGGAAAATCTGACCTTTTGTACAAAGGTACATGGTCAATATCACAAATTTGTTTAACTTTAAATAGTGACCTGGAAATACTGCAGAATCTTGAATCTTGAATATCTAAGATATTGAACAATTTCCTTTCTTTGGTTAAAAATCTTTGAAATTCTTTACATTTAAAATCTTTTAAAATGTTTTAAATTTAAATACTGTTTATTTCCAGTTTTAAATAAATTTAAAAAAAAAAACAGATCAATGTGGTCTCAGATTTCAGGACCCCACTGTAAATTATTTACCTGTTAAACACTCATCACTCTGATAACTACATCATCAACGTTCACGGTAGCTACTGAATAATAAGCTTTAGGATGAATAACTGAACTTTAAAGGGGTTAACATTCAAATCCTGACATATAATTAAATTTAATTTATTTATTATCTTTTTTTAAATTTTAAGTTTATTCTTGGAAATGCTTAGATATTTTCTTGGAATGGAAAATGCTCTTTGTGGCAGCCTTCATTTATGAACAATTAAAGTCTGCGTGTCAGTGGAAGTTATATTTTTGCTGTCAAGAATAGTACAAAAAAGTAGCACTTGTACGGATCGGTTTGCGAGGAGGTGAGAGCTGTGTTAACCACGCTAAGATCAGCCTAATGCTGCTGCCTCTGAAGCACAGTTAGACCAGGAGTTTATGTGGGATTGAGAGGAGAGAGTGGATCCACGACAGGGTGAGGAGGAGTTTTCCCCTGAGTCAAATTTCTGCCTTGTAGCTGAGCAAGAGTAAGACAGACAGGGACAAAGACAGAGACAAGACAACTCTTATTAAATCTATAGTTACTGATACAATTATACAAGCACCTGTTTTTTTTTTTTATGAGATTCTTCCACATAGAAGCAAGTTAATGTGTTCATCTTTCAAAGACGGATGAACATCCCAAATAAACTGCTGTCCAAACATTTCCGATCAGGAAACAGGAAGTAGTGCACAGATGTGCTTCATTATAGGAATCGATAAGCAGTTAACAGCAGCTGAGCATGGAGAACAGGATGGAGTGAGCAGGAGGGTGGAGGAGACCCCAGGGGGGTCAGTCTGAAGAAGCTGCATCAGTTTACATAAGGAAAATTATGCGTGGTACGGATGCCAGGGTGTTGAGCCAACAATGGCAAGGCAAACATCCCATTTACTGTTCAAACAACAGACACAGATGCAAGAAGGTCCATACCATGAAGGAGATAAATGAATGCCTGGAAGATGACAGAGATAGAGAGATGTGCGCAGGGATGGGACCGAGACAGATACTGGAGGAGAAATGGACACTCATGGACACTCGAAGAAAGATAAAAGAGACACTGAGAGATTTCTGTAGAGATACATATCACCCTTCTCCAGCCCTCTGCAGTGCATGCTGGTACAATTTCTGCCAGTATCCTTTAGCAGGCGAGCAGAATATTCAGTCCTACTCAACTTAGAACGCAGCACTGCATGCCCCCAAGGCCTTTGGACACCCAGAAAGTGAAAGAGAGCAAGAGAAACCTCTTGGACTGTGAGAGAGAAAGCGCTTTAGTACACTTAACCTTAAAGAAGTTAAAGTATTATGGTCCCAAGCGCCCCAGACGTTATGTCTGTACTGTGGGTATGTGAGAGTGGGTTGTATGTTATGTAATTCTGCGTTCACAAAGGAAAGAGTCCTGCTGAGTAGGAAGCCTGGACAGTGTGTTCGTGTCCCTGCGTTAGCATTAGCCAGATGGATTGTCTCCATTCTGTAAAAAAAGAAAAAAGAAAAGAAAAAAAAAAACAGCGCTAAAAACAACCACGTGCCCAGAGGAATGCCTGTGACAGAGGAGCCACTCGCCATGGCAACGACAAAAGTCTTCCCATTTCTCAGTTTGGACAGAAATAAAAAGTGTGAAAAAGCGTACACATCTCTTTTCTGCGTATCTTTTGGTGTGTCTGTTTCTCTCTGTGGAATGAGAAGTTAAATGTGAGATGAGCGCCTTACGATTTCAGTGTGCCAAAAGCCAAGCGCGAGTATGGAACTCGTCAGTGTCTGCTCATCATCCCCTCCTCCTCAGAACACAACAATGGCTTTTTAAACTCCTCCGGACGCAGCTGAAGGATCACGGATAGACTAACACGGGGCGTTCTTTACAAGCGGGGCAGCAGCTGCTCCCTGATTAGGGCTCTATAATAAGCTTGTTTAATAGAGTTTGGCCACATCAATAAAAATCTGAGTGACCCACGTATCTCCTTGAGGGAGAACCCGAGGAGGATCAGCTCCATATGCCCGGGTCCACTGGGAACACACAGCCGGGGAACACGGAGCTGCAGCTGTTCACACCAGCCTCGTTTTTTTTTTTGGGTAATACACAAAGAATGACATTTTAATACTAATGAAATCAATACACCTTGCAGGGGGAAATAAATGCCCATTAAGTCACAATGTGTTTCAAATTGGTATTACACAGCACCAGCAGTTAGCCCAAAAATGCTCCACTTCCTCAGAATTTTAGTACCTGCTCCTCTGTTTTGTTTTATTTTGGCTTTCAGTTATCCTGTCCTTGGCTTTCCCATTGGTTGTACTGGTGGGAATCCTTCATTACCTCACAATTCTTTCTGAATTCCATAGACTAAATTAAACATTTCCCACAACGTGACTACATGCTCGTTCTAAATCTTAACATCATTATGCTTATTCGTGAACAAACTTCAGGTTTTGTTCTAGGAAATTGGTCAATTATATGCTTTTCTGAGAGAATCAAATGTATCGTCAGTTTCCAGTTACTGGAACGTTGTTGCTCACAATATTTGACTGTAGCTTTCATTTACTTCAAATAGCATTATGTGTTTGTAGCTATGAATTGCATGTCTATGATTCACCCTGTATGATCACACCTTCCGCTTCTTTCATTTGCTGTCTTTTCCTGTGTTTTTGTTAATGCAACATATGGGTTGTACAATCTATTGTTCGCTACGGGTGAACAAATACAAAGACAAACAAATACAAATACAAAGACAATGTGTTACATTAGAAACTTTGTTTAAAGAGGATAAAAATCCTATATTTGTTTGTTTCTCTTAGCCTATGTTAATGCAATAGCTATCACTTTTTTAACTAGTCAGTTTCCAAGCAACTAAAACGTTAGACTGGGCAGCACTGGGACACATACGCATAAACTCAGCGTGTTTTTTTATTCAGGACAATCTGATAATCATACTCATTGATTATCAATAGCAGGGATCAGAACACATGTAGGCTAAAATAAACAAGAATAATCCATTATCAAAAAAAAACAAAATGACAAAAATGAGTGAGTGTCAAAACTCGGAACATAAGGCTTAATAAAAACTGCATGATAAGACTTTGCAACTAGACAAAGACACAACAGGATATACAACAGACCAACTAATCAAGAGCTAAAGAGAGTACAGGTGAACACGATTGGGAGATGAACCAATGACAGGACAGGGGTGGAATCAAAACTAGAATCACAACAAAGGCACAAGACAAAATCACGACGTGAACTCAAAACACATGAGAATAACAGCTGTGGCACTCTGAACTGCACCTCAAGCCCAGAGGAAGAATTCGCGACGCATTTCCCGTAGTCTGTATCAATGCACTTAACTAGCTTTCATTTAATTACATTTTGTTAGCTACCGCTTTTTAGCCTAGTTCGGTCCCGGGCAACCAAAACATAGGACAAAGCAGCACACTGGAGCTTTTACTTGCCTGGTTAGCTAGCTAATAAATTTATGACTTGTTCACTCCTGCTTGTAATTGTTAATAACAGTCTTTGCAATTCCGATATTGTAGAAACCTGCAGTATGTAAATACATGCCGACAAACGATAATTTTATAATAATTGTGCTTTGTGAGCGTTCTGACCAATCACTGAGACTCCAGATAGAGTCTGGACAGACTTTGATGAATCATGGCATTGATGTGAGCCAAAAAAGAAAACATTTAATTAACGTCGTGTAGCTATGCAGATTTCTACGTGTGAAACATCACGGCTTTACCAGTTTGTTTTAATATACATGAGGTACATCACCATCTCAACGTGTAGCAATATAATCACATTGTGTTAATTTATTCAAATTGTTCGAACTGACACTAACATTAGGTGTGTTGTAAACATCTTGCACATTCAACAATGGTTCTGTAAATCTGGTTTATCCCTGATTCAGCCCACATCCAAACACAGAGTGTGCAAAAGGAAATAAACATGCTACTGGGGATGGGTGCAAACAGTTAAGTCACCGTCCAAGAACTGAAAAGAAACAGAAAAAAAAAAAAAAACAATAAAAAGGGCACTGTGTCAGAATGTGAAAACATTCTGCTAAATTGGCAGCTCTCGGACTGATGGCGGCTAAAAGCTCTCCATGGGGCTGTGACACCACTAGGCCACTTTAGCACCCCAGTGTGCAGCGGCCATGTAGGATGAACGGAGATTGAGGTGTCGCGAGGGAAAGTGTTCATGAGCCTCACGTCTTTCCTCCCACACACACACACACGGCAAGTGTAAACACATCCCGGTCTGCAAGATTAGCTTCATCTCATGGCAAATGAAAAAGTACATGGAGACACAGGCGCACACACACACATATATACACACACATACCTCCAATCACACACAGAATCCAACAACTCATTCACTGAGGCAGCTTAAATTTAAATTTGCCCCGGTGGGCAGTGAGACCTGGGGGGAGGGTGGGTTATGTGAGCTGCAGTAATGGCAGTAGTAGACCAAGCAATTCCCCGAGGCTCTGCGCCTTATGCTGCGTCTGAAACCTGCCAAATCCCTCCATCACTCTCTCTCCCCTCTCCCCTCCCTTCTCCTGTCCTCCATCACTCTCTATTTCTGTCTCTACCTCTCTCCTGCTCTGACCTTCTGTCCAGACATACGCCCGGCAATAAGTAAGGTGTGAATGAGTTTATGGTTGAGTGAGAATTAATTCCTAATATTTTAGTTACTAAGGTACCCAAGCTCTGGAATTCTGTATTTATTAAAAAAAAAACAATTCTTCAACATTGGGTTCAGTTATTATAATTTTTTAAATATTATTCTTCTTTCTATACCACCTTCTTTTCTTTTTGCATTTTATACTGTTTCTAATATAGTCCTTATTTTGGCACAACATCGTTTTTTTTGTTACTTGTGAAAATGAAGAAACATATACGAAATCTATCACACTATGACCATGATTCACTAAGATCCAAAATAACAAGTATTAATTTGCATGTGCAGTTAGTGTGTATGTTGCAGGTGATATACCAAAAAAGAATTATGACCCTAAAGTAAAGGAACGTAGACATGATCATGTGCTCTGTTAAGGGATATGTGAATTAGTGGTGTAATGCAATGACATCATCTGTATCTGTTTAGCACTCTAAATATACAATTTTAAATCCAAAATGGGAATAAAATGGAAGGGTTTGTTTTTAAATCAAATATGAATCCTACCAATATGCCCCCAGAAACACTGGAAAAAACCCAGATGTAGAAAAGCCAGTACTGTCAGCATGAAGTCTGGCTCTGACAATTCCTCAGCCTCAGCTACATCACTCGAGTTCATAATTAGTCTCAACTAGAGACTGATATTTTTTAATCCCATGTACACAGTTATTATTTTTGTCTGTACCTACCCACAATATCTTCTAACAAATTTAATTGGGCCTATTTCCCAAAATATAAACAGACTAGCAGCCTAATTTAAAACACTGTGGCCCTGACCAGGCAGTTACTAAGGATGAATGAATGAATGCTGTATGTTCACGTTAATGAATGTGGTATTTGTTTGTCCCTGACCTCTCGCTCACACTGACATGAAAGTAAAAACCTCAGATATTCTAAACCTGAATATCTGGTCATTCCATATGATGTACAGCTATGCATCCCTTATGTGAATGTAAACCCTCTGAAAGACGCTCTTTAAATGCTGTTTAAAATAGAGGTACATAGGTTCGAGTTTACCGTGGTAATGATAAGTCCTTTTCTTAATAAACTTTCTGATTATTTTACTTTTGGTAAACCTTCGTATTATTATTAAGATTATAAGGGTATAATTTTGTCGTCAACAGATGAAAACAGGTTTCTGATAGAAATGTCTAAAATTTCATCTTCATTCAGGCAATCTCCCGAAGCAGACAGCATGTTATTTTTGCTCATTTGAAAGACATCATCCTCCGTAAATGCAGGTTCGCAGGTTTTTACACACCCAAAGCCTTCAGTAAATCACTTCCTAAATGTCTTAATATGTATCTCTTTGTCTCTTTTATTTTGTCCTAAGGGTGCAACCTACCAGACACACAGACTGTGTTATATCATTCATCCTATAGATAGTGACTCTCTAGTCTCTAGGTCATGTGATTTGAGCTCATAACCTTACGGTCACTAGCACAGAAAGGCAACAATATAAACATGGCAAGGTTTCCCAAAATGAATTGTGCACTTTCACCGCTTACAGTTTACATATCTACTGTATGTAAGCACTCAGTGTTGTCAAACTGAAAAAATATATATATATATTTCGAGACAGGTACTCTCACACTGATTGTAAACGGGAAAAACTATCTAGGTCTCATTTGAGTCTATTTCTCCACCACCTCTTGTACACTAGCTAACTTGACTAATTCGCTCACTGGAAGTTGTTGAGATCAAACAGCGTTCTTTCTCTTCCCCGATGAAAATAAATGAACTCATTGGTTGCTGCGAAATGCTGAAAGACAGAGAGACAGTGCCGATACTCACTGGTTAAATACGCTGTGACTGCCAATGTGACGCACTTCATTACCAGACTAACAAATTCATTACTGCCTTCATGTCTGTCCTCCCACTCTGCTCTGCATGACGCTCCCCGTCTCTGCCTTCGCCCCGAGCCCGTTAACAAAGAGAAATGCAGGACCATTTGCTCATAACGCTCCACAGGATTCAAACCCCAATTTCTATTTTCTATGCTAAAGGTGGAAACCTTTATTTTAAAATGAAAAAGAAAAGACAGCATATTACATGCCGTAGATCCACTAAAACTAAACTCCCTGTCTTAATAAGAAGAGCTCTAAGAAGTCTACAGCATTAGATATAAAGGACAGTCTCTTTCTGTGTGTCATGCTATATATTTTTTTCTGCTTTATGTCTGAAGGAAACGTATAATTTGTAATGTACTGTATTCACAATTTAAGGCGAGACATGACAGGTGAACATGGTCATTTCTGGCGATATTCTACAAAGAATTGTTGTGTACTGGAATAATTTATGTATGCAAATGAGGCACTGTTTTATTACATTTGCATAAATCTGCATACTGAATTAAACCAAAAATCTAGTTTTTTGATGTTGGTAGAATTGAAATATTTACTCCATGTGAAATGTTCGTTGTGATATAATTTGTATCTTGGTTAATCACGAAACTCACGTCTCACATTTTCAGAAATTCCTCCCTTATTCTCTGTACATAGGAATAGGAATGATCATGTAAAATCTCATGAATGATGGTCATGTAGAAACTGGAATTTCTGTTCCCGAATATAGAACAAACTGATTATGAGGGAAATTGTTTTAAAATCTAATGTGACTTCACATGCTTGTACCCTAGCTAGTGTGGTTTATAAGGTTTATAAAAGAAATTGACATGTATATCATAATGACATAAATTGACATACATATATATCAGGAAACAAGATTTTCAGGGATATATGATATGTTTATATCAAGTGGGTGGAGCTTAAGCCTTTCTCAAATTTTTGATGAGTTTTGATATTTTATGACTACAGTTTAAGAGAAAGCATACCATATATACCATTTAGCCAAATATCTGAAAAATTATTTACCAAAATTGTCATTTCTACCTGCTGGATGTATAGCACAGTATATGGCATACTGACTTGTTAAAAAATTATCGTCTTTCACAACAATGATAATGAAATATGGCATTTACTGAAAACACGGAATTTACCTCTGATTATGGACAGCTTGGAGGTGACTGCGATTTCGCCCTCACTGTTCCGGGCCACACACTCATAAACATTCTCATCTCGCGGCGCTCGCAGTGGCTGGATACGAAGCACCGCCCCCGCGCCTTCATCAAACTCTATGGTCTGGGCCAATAAGAGAAAAGCGGATTAACACAGCATTTCAAATCAAAATTTCAAATCAAACGAAAATTTAAAAATATTGCTGTCAACAACGTTTGAAATATATCAGTCACCTTTTAAACAAGTGGCCTAAAGAATTCCTTGCAATTCATAGTCAACTACAGAATTATTAGCACCCTTCAAAAGAAAAACAGCACTGCATTTTTTTAATCAGGAAATGTAGACAACATGGAGGTAAGAGCATCTGATACGTGATCGCTGATGCATAAGGGGCTTTTTTATAGCATCATGATATTTTAGCTCAAAACCTGATTGCTTCTGCTGGAAGGTTAAGTCTTGGAATCGTTAAACATGACCTTAAACATACATCCCAATCAAAACAGAAATGGTGGCAAGGACACTAAACCAGTTCTTTGCAATGGCTAGCTCACTCTCTCAATTTGAATCCTATTGGAAATTTGTAAACTAAATTTAAAAAGCCACCCACGTGATCAAACACTTGGATGTTTCATGCATCTTGAGTATCAGGTTTATAGCCAGATAGAGATTAACCCAAAAATAAAAGACATTTGAAACATATTTAAATCTGATCACTCAAACCTCATCAGGAAGTGGTCTGAAACGCATTTTAATCAAACTACACAAGTATAACTTTATCTCCCTCCAAGACGCATTTCTCCAAGAAATGTTAACAAGATTAAAAACATCATGACATCATGATTTTTGATGATGCAACCATTTTTTTTTAAATTCATAAAGCAACTAGTTGGTGTTCAAATCCAAAAAGCCGATCTGCATATTAAGACGCAATACAGCGTTCGGATTTCGGTCTCATATTACCAGGTCTAAATGATTTGATTTTATTCCTTAATGTGACGCAGATCTGATTTTCTCAGGACACAAAAATCTTTTCAAATCAGACCTGAGCCACTGTTGTGTGTGGTCCTAGACTGGATACATATCCAATAAGTGGCCATGAGATAAAAATGTGAACAATCAGATCAGAGACTTTATTAGAGTTTTTCCCGATGCACATATGCTTCAATTTCATCATCACCATCGACTGTCAGCAGAGTAGCAAAACAACACCGGAGGGTATCAACAGCGGTGATTATATTCACTGGTGGGATGGGGAGATTGGTGATTTATTTGATATTTGAGGATTAAATCAAAACTGTAAGGAACCTACAGAAACTGACTACCAATCAATACAATTGGCCAAACAATCAATGTGTGCATGCGGCATGTTTCAGGGCACAAGTGTGTTCAAATTAAGGAGAAATCTGGATAACTTGCGGTTATGAATGTGTTGATATGAGCAAAAAATCGGAATTGTGCAAAGAACCTTGTAATGTAAACAAAAAATCAGAATTGTGTGAAGAATCTGGTAATGTAAACATATCCTCTGACTGGGAAGACACACTTTACTACAAATGTACAGTCGGTGCATGTGAAAAGACACGTGAATGACCTGGTGTAAACAGGGTCCAAGATCCTTCTATAACTTTCTCTTCCTTCTTACACATTATAGGAAAATGCTCAGTACTGTTATTTTCTCCAGGTGAGGCTTTAGCATATATTAAATGTAGGGGTGCAAATAATTTTGAAACCAGTGCTTTGCAGAACTAACTGCACAGCTGCTCAGGAAAAAAGATGTTGCGCTTAAATAAAGCTATACAGCATCCCTACATGTTTCAGCTCAGCTTGCTTGTGTTAAAAGTTTATTTTTATGAAGGGTGACAATAATTATGTAGCTGACATTAAACACTGTTTCTTCTTTTGAAATTCCACTTAACATGTCACTCATTTAAAATCCATTTAAATGTAAATTACTGTTTAGTGTAGGAGGTTCACATGAGGTTCATGTGAATGCCTTCACATGAACTCCTGTTGTTTCTATTTTATTCTGCTTTGCATTTTAGATTTTTGGAGCGAGTGCAATAGTTTGTTCTCTGCTGCAGGCAATAGGGTGGGAGGAATTTTCCATTGTTTTTTGAGGGTTTTAATATTATGTATATGCAGATGCATAATATTACCACATATGGCCATGGTAGATAGTCTCTTTTTGTTGCTCACAATTGACTGACTTGGTTGAAAAGGGCTGATTTTGCATTATACATAATATAATAAAAACTGCACACTTAAGTTAAACCCAGACGAAAGTGCTCTTTCTTTTTCACGAGTGATGTTAATTTGCTTACACTTTTAAGCATTCTCATTGTCACTGCACAATCAGCATATATTCTGTGTTACTCTGGTTAGAAAGAAATGACTAATGAAATTCAGCTCATAAACGACCCGCTGTTCACGTCAGACAAGTTCATAAAAATCGAAGTACCGCAATGGTGAGGACTGAGTGCGTAATCTGTTTACACTGTATAAAGTGACAGATGTTAAATACTGCATACAAAAAGAGAGAGATCATATCAAACATGAGTTGAAAATGTGAAGAAATGGCATGCTTCTGGTTTAAGCTTTTGCCATCATTAAAGATTTATAGAATGCAAAATAAAGTTGGTGGAAAAAGGCAGGCAAAAAATGCATACAGTGAGATGTAGTCACCTGCTTTTAGAAGCAAAAGCTACATCTTTATATAATTTTTAAAAAAAAACTTTATAAAAAGGAATACAACAGTTGGTGCAAGATAAAGACAGAATCCTTCAGGCACTCTAAAGCATGCAAGGTTGTATGAGCTTCTATATAATGCATCAATTGTGTGTGTGTGTGTGTAGGTGTGCAGCTCACCTCTATCCTCTGAGAGTTGACCTTTTTGCCCTTTTTGTTCCAGATGACCTGTGGCTTCGGGTCGCCTGTGGCTTGACACACGAAGGACACCACACCACCGGACACTCCTATCTGATCTGTCGGGATCTTTGTGAACTTGGGGGAAGCTGGAGGGAACAAATACAACATCATTAATAAGCCATTAATGCATGAATAATCAAAAAAAGAAGAAAATGTATCATTATTTAGGATGTGAATTACTCATTAAGAAGAACATATAGGCCAGGGGTGTTGAACTAAAATTTGTGAAGGTCTAGTTACACATCATTCCTTGCTTAAAAATGACTGAACAGCTACAACAATTACATTTAAATGCTTAACCACTAATGATTCGTTTATGGTAAGGGGTATAATGCAATGCCACTATCTGTATCTTTATCTGTTTAGTGGTCAAAGTATTCATATCTGTATCTGTATTCGTATTTAATTATAGAAATTAAGAGCAAATTGCAGAAGTCCTGAACCTATACAGTCCTTCCAACTCAGCCACACGCGAGTTCATAATTGGTCTTAAACCGCGATGTTTGTTTATAGTTGACAATAATAACCACCTCAAAACGATCAGATTTACTTTTTGGGTGTGTTATATTCCAAAAAAGTTTGCAGGCCACGCTATCAGACTCTACAACGAATTTTAATGAATGTGGTCTTTGTCCCACAAGCTTAATACTCATGCCTTTCAAGCGCGAACCTGCATCGCAGGATAGTAAAAACCTCCCAGTCCTGATGCACAACTCTATTCTCAACCACATGAACCTTTCTGGCAAGCTTTCTGGAAAAAAACAAAAAAAACAAACAAACAAACAAACAACCCAACAGTGACAATCGACAAAAGTATCAGGAATCGCTTATAGATTCCAACGATCACGATGGCTATCAAGTTGGATTTAAAGGTTTAAATGTCTGTCGGAAAACGTGGTGCCTGCAGCTTTAAGATCGACAAAAATAAATTATGTTGTATCTCATACTAAGCGTTTCCGTTTTCGCCTGTAAGTCCTTTTGAGTGTTTTTGAGCAGAGCAACAAAACATCCTTCTGCGATGCATCTTAGTTTCCCTTGTCTGTCCTTGCCAAACAGATAAAGCCATGAATGTCTTTTCACACAAAACATGAACAAAGTCTTAAATTAAGAAAATGACACAGCGCGTTGTTTCTCACGGCTACTTAACTATACAAGAATTCAGTAAGTATCTCCGCTGCTCTTCATCACAAAGCACATGCACGCATAGTTTCTAGGATTTTTCTTTCAACTTTATAATGAGCTTAGTTACAGCAAAAAACTCGGTAGGTTTATTAACATTGTTAAAGGGTAATTGATTTTTTTTTAAAAACTGACTACATACTAATGCTAGCGACAAGCAGCCTCAGCTGACCCGTAACCAGCTTCTGGTATTTTTTTCCGGTGTAATGATATAAAGTGTACACGATACGTGTTACGAATGTCTGGCCACGCCCCCTTCTTTTCCCTCCTCAGAGCCACAGGCAATACTATCATCAATCTGTTTGGAGGCATGATAGGATGATGTTGTGTTGTATGATAGGATGATGGCATCTCACAAGCCTTCTCTTCATCTGTCTCTTCTGTTTTCGTCATCCGGATTTTTTTTTTTTTTTTTAAATCAAGTCATGCCATCAATTTGCTAATTACACCGGAGAGGGTCAATTAAATGAAAACCTATGATGGGTCTGAAAACTCTTCACTTTCTGAACAAATGTCTCTAGCCCCGTAGCTAGTCCGATGAGCTGCCTCTAGCTAAATCATTTGTCCAATAAATGCATGTGATTGGATAAACCACAACACTGGATCTGCAACAGAAGCCGAGCTGGTTCATGATTACAAACCTAGAGTTGCTGAACTATGGCCAGTTTTTTTTATATGTTTATCAGTATTTCTCCAAGTACTCGGTCCACTAAAATACTTTACTGGGTTCACATCTGGACTGTGGTCCACCAGTTAATGACCCCTGATGTAGATCATATTGTGGGTTCTGCCTCTAAAAAGAAAACAATACAATAAATTTACACAATATAAGTACATCCATTCTATCTAAAAACAACTGAAAGGCACTGGAATGAACACACACTGCTCCATTCCTATTCTGTATAGTGATATTCAGCCCTTAATAGATGCTTTTAACTTGTTCTCCAGCAAACAGTATTTCACAATTTGCCATAATAAGGCAGGAAGAAGGTGCATAAAGCCCAGAAACACAGCTGCTCTATTGACCTGCAGGAAGTTGCAATCAATATACGAATGGAGCTCAGTGCCCATATCATAAAAGCTTTAAACAGCAACAAACAGAGTAAACAAGATTATCCAAAACCCAAAACTATGATTGCAGAGTGCACAATAAATTCAACAAGGTCATTCTTAGCCCTCCTACACCTGGTGACTTCTGCATAACAGAAAAGTTGTTATTACACACACGCTGGTGCGCGCGAGCCGGAGGGCAGATTTGTGTCAGAAAGCGACAAATGTCGCTGTAATGAAATAAATGCTGTAATGAAATAAAAGGCTAATATTTCATGGTGGACAAAAAGTAGGGGCAGTGTGAGTGGCATTCGCCGGGCGATTTAGTGCTCTTCTGTCAATGTGCCGACGGGAAGCGATAAATACGACACCGCTGTAATTCCGCGGCTGAATCTAATAAAGAGCGGCTGTGCTTGGCCCTTGTCCGCTTGACTCCGGATGCAAAGTGGATCAAATTCCTGCTGGACACTGAATTGCGTGTGTGTGTGTGTGAAGGGTGGCTGGGGGCGCGGGGGGGTTGGGGGGGAGGGGTTTTGTAGTCATAGATACCAGCATTACCAAGCGGTGGATCATCGCCTCCGTGTCCTGTTGCCATAGCGTCGGTTCAAACAGAGCCGACAGCGGGCTCACACTCATCTGTCAGGGCTAAGCCAGGCCTGGTCCTCACCATGGCAACCAGATCCCACACCTCCTCTCGCCACCCACCCGCCTTCATCCCCGTTTTTCATTCAGAGATGAGTGTTTCTTCCCGTTTCTGCCTGCCTGGGTAAAGCTAGAGCAAATCAGCCTTTCATTACAAAGGGGCACCAGAAGTATTTAACGTTCTAATAGGTGAAGGATAGAAAGGAGAACGATTAGAAGGAGATGATGTGTGATAGAGGCAGAAAAAACAGACGGAGAGAAGAAATAGACGGAGTGTGCTAATGTAAGTGAGGAAAAAAGAATATATATATATATATATATATATATATATATATATATATATATATATATATATATAGCTGACTAAAAGTATTCCCAGGCAGCGTGATAGTGAGATAGCGACAGAGCAGCAAACTACTGATGAGCCCTAGAGATAAGAAAACAAAAAGAAATCACTGGAGACTGAGTGCTGCTGAGGGGCGTTGTCTCTGAACATCTCTCGTCCTACCGCTTCAGCCTCCACTATCACTGCACTATCACTGACTCTGCTTTTCAGTGTTCGCTTCTGATCTCGCAGCATCTTCCAGAAGCACTGGGACGTCTTCTGCTCCCTCAGCAACACAAGGCTTTATATCCAGACCTCTCCACAGGGAGCCGTTCCACTGATGTAACTTACACACACCCTTACACACACACACACACACACACACTACCGTCTTTCGTTTACCCAATGGCACTTTTTCAACCGTGAAAACAAAAGGACCGAACAACCTTGAGGGACGAAAGCGTCAGCTGATGCTATGTCTTAACCAATGATGTCACATGCTCCGGTGTGAGTGGAGCACACCATCCCCATGACAACTATCATTAAAAACCAATCGAGGAGGGAGGATGCCGGCAGAGGAAGAGGATGTGTAATCATCGTTGGGCATGCACGGGCCACGATTAGGTGAGGTGTGATAATCGGAAACAATTGCTTGACCAGAAATAACAGATGGTTGAAATGTATCGTAGGTATCTCTATTCTATAATAATAAATGAAAGCATTATTATGTTTAGTAATGATTTTCATGAACAAATTACTTGAAAAAATTCAGATACATCGATAAAACCACAGTCCTGTGTGAATAATCATGGTGAGGGTAGTGTGGTGCACCCTGACACGAAGCGGAGTTACTGTTACTAACCCCACGTTTATTATTTTCCTATAGCATCATGGACTGTGCTTATTAAATGACAACATATCAAACTTTTTACTCTGTTTATAGTTACATTTAATGTTGTGGAATGTCCATGAAACAAGATAATTCCACCTCCTGTTCATTAACTCCTGTTATGTTATAGCAGCTATAAACATTCTTTCCCTCGCCAGCTTCCTTCCATGTCCTGACGACTCTCCCATGGAGAACATGAAAAAGTCCTCTTTACAAAGCACTGAACCGGGAGACTCCTTCAATAAAATGTTAAATGTCACCATATCAAGATCAACCAGTTGTTACTATAGAAACGATAACATATCAGAAGGAGCACATTAATATAAACATGCGATTTGAATTACAGCCATCACTGTCAGAGCTGCTGTTATAGAAAACTAATCACCACCTTCTGACCTATACAGATATTTGAAGACCGGGATTTCTACGAGAAGTTTAGAAGCAGCTGGATTAGCATCTAATATCTAGGCTTTAACCCCTTGTTCTCCACATCACCCCATACTGCTTGTTAACAGCTTGTTATGAAACCCATCGTCGAAAATCCATATGTTCAGGCACTATGAGATATTACATCACATTTTAATGACAAGAATTCGTTAATAAAGGCCTGGATACACACATAAGGCATGGCAGGTGCTGGACAGCGAGGAGAGCAGGAGGGCCAGCAGGAGCAAGAGAGAAGAGGGAAACACCTCCACCGAGCCAGGAGCCATGACGGGGAAGCACACACAGTCGTCCAGGCACACTGCAGAGAGAAAGAGAAAGAAGCATTAGCTTCACTTAGCTTATCCTGGTGTCTACCCAGACAGCCAGTCAGTCAGTGAGAGAAAAGGTCAAGCACCCACCCTGTCTAAACCATTTCCTCTTACCTCAATACAAACAATTCATTTATGATATCAAATAATACAGTACCTAAGAGAGGTACAGTTTGTTGATTTGCTGTATTCCCTATAGAAAAGCTACTGTCAAACGCAGGAAATTTTCTCCTGACCATTCAGTTTTCAGACCGGACCACTCTCATCAATGACATAATAAGATTAACCTGAGGCATACAATTACACACAGAAACACATAAAAAAAACCAGACAGCTGCATTTTTGATGTTTTTCATTTTTAATGAACATTTTTTTATGTGTTTCAAGTCCATAATGCTCTACTGGGTTCGTGACATATTTCCTCCAAATAACAAACACAGTAAAACCAAACAAAAAAAAAAAACAACCCTAAAATTATGCTTCTGTCTTCTGCCCTTTTGTGCAGTATGTACTTTGATTAAACAATGTGTGCTTACTTCGATTTGTATTTTCTCCTCCAGTTTTTCTTCTTCCATTTTGAGGAAAAAAATGATGAGAGTAAAGAGAGTAAATAATCCACCTTGTTTGTCTTCATTACACCCACGATTGTATTTCATATGCGTTGTATTTCATATGCATGCATGTCACTGATATGAACCGAAAAATATCAGCCCAAATGCACAAAATCGACAGGAGTTTTACTGTGTGTGATCACATGACGTGACTGTCATTGATCTACAGTCTGAGCTAGAATGAAATCAGCCCTAGTGTCGCTTCTTCATATCATTCTGTGTGACCATTGGTGGTGCTGTTGCACTTTTCTTTTTTTAATTGAAGTTTCTATTGCTTTTTTTTGGAAGGCTGATAGGTAACAAATACAACATTACTATAATTATGCAAGGTTACAGATTTTTACAGGCACATTTTGACCATGTAATAAAATACAATGCAAGACAGAACATAAAATAGTTGTCTATTCAGTTTGGGACCTTACAGTAATATATGTCCAGAACTCTTCCCATGGAGACAACCCCTCCTCTCTAACACCATTTACTCGATTAAGCATAGATTCATAAGATGCAATTTCTACCATCGCACTGGCCCACTCTTTCAATTCTGGGGCTTTCACTGTCTTCCAGTGTCTCAAAATAATCCTACTTGCCACTGTAATACATTACAGTATTACAGGGCAGTCGTGGCCTAATGGTTAGCGAGTCAGACTTGTAACCCGAAGGTTGGGGGATTGAGTCTCAGGTCCAGCAGAGATTTGGGGGATGGGAATACCACCCTCAACACCACGACTGAGGTGAGACCCTTAAGCAAGGCACCGGGCGCCACAGTAAAAGAAGGCTGCCCACTGCTCTGGGTGTGTGTGCACTTGGATGGGTTAAATGCAGAGCACAAATTCCGAACATGGGCCAACATGCTTGGCCACAAGTCACTTCACTTCACTCACTTATACCATACCATGAAAATATATGCTTTGAAACATTAGGTATTTGAGACTTGTTGCCTAATAAACACAATTTAGAGGTTAAAGATATTTCGGAGCCATACTAGCAACTTAAGACGTCCATAATTTGTTTCCAGAATGATTTAACAAGACTACATTCCCAAATACAACGTAAAAAGGTACCTTTTTCCAACTGGCATTTCCAGTGCTGTTGCACTTATTTAAAAAATAATAATAAAAATAAAAAAAATCCTAAATAAAAGGATGAAGACATTTGTTAACAACAAACAATCTGATGCCAAACATGAAACCTTATACTAATGTCTTTTTGTCTTTGAAAGAAGCCCTGCTAGCCCATTTATAAGAACCGCTCCTGAGTATTCTCATTCTAGTCCTTCTGTCATTCTCTCCTTTTCTCTCTTCTGTGTTGAGACCTTTTACAATATAAAGTGGGTTTGGTTTTATCCAATAGTGGACAAGCTGCAAAATGACTATTAATATCATGAATAGACTAAGCTAAATCAATCATTCAGGGATGTGCCATCTTTTTTTACAATGCCGTGTATGCATGAAATCCTGAGAAGCAATGCATATGTGAATAAAAGAAATCTAACCGCAAACTCCATCAATAGCATCGGGGCTTAGAAGTGAAATTTGAAATGACTGCTCACTGGATCTTTAACAAAAGCTTGAAAACCAGAAATTAATGTAGCTTATTATGTCATTACAAATCGGCGAGTTTCATGGGCGACAGGCCACAGTCCAGTGGGAAGATTATCACTGTTCAGGAAATGAGCTATTTCATGCTACAATTGCATTTTAAATGTGATCCCCAAAGATCATTTTATAACCATCATCATGCTATTAAAAGAATTAGGATACCTCATCTAATTGCACATCAAAAGAAATGTGTAAAATGTGCTTTGCTATAAAAAAGAAGATGGGAGTTTAAAATACTGACTCTTTCTGAGTGGAAAATAAATGTGCTTCAAGAGAACATGTCTGTCTTTCATAGCTGAAGCGGTTTGTGGAATTATTGTGGAATCTGTGCTTCTTAAAGGAGAAGCATCTCTACTTATGTATTATCAAAATAAAAATAAAAAATAGAGTGATTCAGAGAGAGAGAATTTAGGATAAATAGAAATTCCAAAATCTACGGTTTATAATATACTACAGTTTTAAGTATTTATAAATACTGACTTTTACAACAAGCTGACACTGGAGACTCCTTCCATAAATGTTAAATAAACATCCCTTACAGAAAACTTCACCATGTGAAAAATTATAAATTTTTCTTTCTTAAATGACGCATTTTTTAATCAAATGACTATTACGTTTAAATTATCTGGAGTTCCTGCGAATGAGTTGTGACTACAAATGATAACGTATTAGAATGAGCACATTAATATAAAATGGTGATCTGAATTACAGCAAGCACTACTGTCAGAGCTGCTGTTACTGAAAATGAATCAATACCTTCTGACCAATCAGAGTCAAGAATTCAACAGTGTGGTTTACAGTGCCTTGCATAAGTATTCACCCCCCTTGTACTTTCCCACATTTTGTAATGTTACGACTTGGAACTGAAATAGAATTAACTATTTGAATTACACAGTACGTCTAGCATTCAACTATTTGTGGGACCAGAATTAATTTACAGGTTTCACAGCAATACAGTCACATGTTTTACTTCAATACTCTGGGCTATTTTGTGTAGATTCATGACATATAATCAAAATTAAGTCCGTTTCAGTTCTAGGTTGTATCAGTACAAAATACGCAAAAGTTCGAGGGGGGGTGAATACTTATGCAAAGCAGTGTAATATTAAATTAAAGAATGCTGCAACAAATTTAGCTTGTTTGGTTACAGTGAAAGTGTGTTTGTGTGTGTGTGTCCCTCTCCTAAAATGATCTGTAATTAGCAAGCTGGGAGAAATTTGTCAAGTTGCTTCGTAGCTTACTTACTAATCACTTTTTATATCCACAGTGAAGGAAAAAGCTTCACCGCCTTACCAATGAACACAAGAATTTACATTCTGGGCAGCTAAGATTTTTTTTTTTTTATATCTACTAGCTTCTACAGCTAAAAATGAGCCCGTACTTCATCAGGATCTGTCTTCGCCTAATTCCGCTGATGGTATAGAGACATTTCTCTTTCAACAGTATACCTAATTTAGATTATATGTGTGTAGGCAGTCCCACAGCTAATTTAGGCCAAAGATGAACTGACAAAGTATCCGTTTACATACAATAATTATTTTACTTACATTGATTAATTATTGTTTTTGCAATAAACGCATATTAGGTAACATGTCATAAGTCACATACTGTATACACGCTCAAAACAAGCTGCAACTAAACACCAGTACTGCCAAACAAAGCACTCATTCTTTTCCATCATTCTGTAATTAATATCTTATTCCGTCATGAAAGAATTGCTTACTACCACAATGCAGTTTATAATGAACAGTCCACTCAGAAACAAATCTACACCTAAGTGCTCTGGAATGCTTCATTGTAGGTGTGTCGTAACATAATGCATCGTAGCACTCATGCTCCTGTCCAACTATAGCGGATATGGATTTTATTTACAAGGGCCCATTAATTATTGAAAAACTTCCCATTGCACCGTGTATTTTCCTGGCCAGCTTTCACATTAAGTGTGGTGAATGCCCGAGTCTGGTGGAACAGGCAATTTTTCAACCAAAGCCATAAGATTCACCTATCTAGCAGTCAATATCTGCAATAAGTAAAATCCATTTCTCTCATTCCTGTGTGTGTGCCGGTGCAAGCACCCAATATTACCTCCCTCCTCACTACCCATGGTTCTTTGCGGTGAGATAAACAACACTACGAGTGAGGTGTGATGCTTCCGATCACATATTTTGATCACTGGAACACGCCTTCATAATTAAGTAGCATTTTTTTAAAAACTAAAACTAGAGCCGGGGTTATCTGAGTTGATCAACTTCTGATTGATTCTTTTTTTTTTCCTAGAAAAGGTTCCTGTGTGTGCTCTGCAATTTATAAAGAGGAAATGACATAGGCACAGAATGGGGAAGGAGTCAGATAGTGATCAATAAGAACATTTAAGCAACCATTTTGCATCTCCAGAAGGTAGAGCGCTCATAGTAGGGGTGGGTCGGTATGAAATATTCACGGTATGATGAGTGTACAATCCAATATTATGATGTTTGTTATATTTACAACAATTTCAGAGGATATAAAATGACATGATAATTCAGTGTTATATAATTTGGTTAGGACTTTGGCTTAGAAAAATTTCCCCCTGGAATTTTCCCCATTTTTAAAATCTTGTAGCATATTTCCAATAAGGATGGGTGATATGGTGATATATTATGAATATAATATGACAATACTTAAAGATAGTATCTCAATACACCATATGTTTCCATATACTCAGTTATGCTGGGCTTTTATTAAATACCCACACATCACATCACACCAGTACTGCCAGACTTTGACGTTCAATCAGATTATTTGTTACTTGGAGCTGATTGGGGTAATAAAAGTACCCAAAATATCTCAAAAAAGTGTATCAAAATATCATATTGTCAGTCTGGGTATTCACCTGACATAACTGTCACTGACAGTCTGCATGAATCTACAGTTTGAACTAGAAAGAAATCAGCCCCAGCCTTACTTCTTCATAGCATACTGTGTATTTTTCGTACAACACAAATTCACTTAAATACATTTCTATCTGTGCCTTGTGCCCTGAGTTCCCTGGGATAGGCTCCAGGCTCCCCATTAACCTGTGTAGTATAAATGGAAAGGTTCTATCTCTATCTGTTTAGTGCTCCAAATATCTCTATCTGTATTCGGATTTGAACCATAAGTGGGCGTGGTCTAGAAGGTACTCACTCGAGTTCATAGTTAGTTTCAACCAGATGCCTTGTCCAATCTTTGTCCAATCATCGTGACTGAGTAAGCTAGCTAACTCTCAAAACAATTATGTCTTTCCCAAATCAGAGAATTATTAAATCCCACATTATTTATAGCTGAAAAGAATAGCCACCTAATAATACTTTCTAAGATTTACTTAAGTTTTTGGGCTTCACTGGATTCACTGGACACACTATCAGAATCGGCAAGAGAACTGGGACACTGTGCTGCTGCTGCGAGTCAAAATGGGGTCCTTTAATCTTAATCTCCGTATAATGACTGTAAAATTTTCTGGGAAGAATTTTTTTTCTTTTACGATGGAGAACATTCATTTAAGAATGATGAAAACACATGCAATGAATGTGCAAGTTAATATTTTTTTAAATTAATTAAATTATTATTTCCTGGAGACTGCAGATAGATATGCAGGCCTGCGCAAATTGCATATTGTGCATGAGCCATATGCAGCAGTGGCTTTTTAAATGAAAGCACATTTCTTCAGGCCAGTTCATATAGAAATAATGTAGAAATATGTTGGTTTTTGGAGTTCAGTAAGGCAGTGGTTAGGCTGGGATAATAGTGTGCCTCCAATCTGCATCGGTATTTGTATCTGTTAGAAATTAGAAAATATCCGTTCATTCTGAATCCCTACACTCATGATATCTTATCATGTTGCCTACCCCTTTCAAGGGCTGTACTACAACTGAAAATATTGCTTTATTGTAACATTACTATCATAACAGTATTATACTATAGTACATAATAGTACTATTTGTACTACAAAACTACTGGGACTGAAATAACTGTCAGCGTATCATACAGTCTGTTCAAATTGCTTGTGAAACATTTTATCTATAAAACATTCACACTCTCTGTTTCAAATTAACTCAGAATCAAACACAGCCACTCCTCATTCCCGGCTTTATTCCTGTTTTAACCTGCATGACCTCCACCAAATGTTGCAACATACTGTGCTCCACAAATACAGTTAAATAAAGGATCGTACCAGATGCACTCATGGCATGTTTCTGCAGGGGGGGGGATTAAATGATGCTATACCTCCGCTCCAGTTTTGCCAAGCAAATGCACAATTAGGGAAAACACAGCCTTCAATTGATAATTAGCAACATGGTGGGACTGTTTTGACACAGGTAAAACATGTACTTGCTCTCATCATGGGGCAGAAAAAAAATTGGAACCTTGTGCCAAGGTTTTCTTTAACAAAAGCATAGTGGATGGCTTTTCCTCTCTCTCAATGCTGTCATTTCTTGTCATGTGTCACTCAATGGTAGCGCAAGTGACAGAAGTGATCTTATTAACATGGCAGCTTATTAAAATGGCCAGTTCAGTAGCTAGCAAATAGCTTTCGGGGCAATAAGGTAATTAGCAGTTAGCAAAGAAGTGCTCTATATAAACAACACACTCAGCTAAGCCTCAACAGAGCCGCTAAACAAATACGACCTCTTGTTATGTCTTGAAGATATATTTAACGTTGTGTTTTACTTCATCACACAATCGTTTATCTGCAACGTTAGCTAGCTTAACATTTCCATGTAAAAAAATCTAAGCAACAATTAGCCAGTGCCTAATCACTCACTACTAAAAATTAGTTACTTAGTAGATTGTTCACCATAAAAAGCAGTCCTTTTCTCTGCTACAATCAGGGTTTGATTTAATCAAAAAAGCAAACGTTAATAGAAAATGAGAAAATAACCCATCAGAAAGCTACCATCCTGCCGTTCCTTTTGGATTATTATTATGTGATATCACTCACATGGTTTATTATAGATCACCTTTAGATATGGCTAAGCAAACGCTACAGCGAGATCTGTTAACTGCCCTTCGTCATCTTAATACTGAATTACGTCACATTCAATAGGTTATTGCAGTAGCAGGCTAGTTAGTTCACCGGTTAATGTATTTTATTTTACCAGAGATTTTTTATACATGTTATGAAAAGATCTTATATTATATGATATTTTCAGCTTCTGTGGAACCAAAGTTTATAATCATTTTAGGTAATTAATGTTAGTTAATTATTAAACCCCGAGATAGTGTTCTACATAAACTGACACAAAAGAGAGCACAGGGATGCTAACAACTACGAAGAAAAAAAAACATTTAAGACAGTTCCAGAGCACGTTAATGAAATATTAGGGGGAAAAACTTTAAGTATTTAAATGGAGCTATGTATGTAACTCCAACCCTCGTGTTGTTTGAACCCAACATCCAATCTGGGAATGTTTAACAATCTGGCTATGTTAAAAAGATAAAGGGTAGTAATAAGTAGGACACTCGGGTATCAAAACTATACCTGCATCTAAAAAGGCAGCATTAGTGAGATTAGACTGACGCTATGTCCATATTAATCTGGATAAATTTGAAAACGCCATTTTCTCATTGTAGTGTGGACTAAGAAAAAGGAGATATTCAAAAACAATTATGTACTTTTAGTCATGTGACCCATTCCAATCAAAAAACCCCCAAGGTGGTGGACGATGTTGTACTGCAGTTGTTGTGCCTGCTATCCAGTTTGATATCATTGTTAAAGATTAATGTCACTTTGTACAACCTTCAGATTGCATTTTTTCAAAGGGGATGGAATGTTCACTTTCTAGTCTTGGGTTACCCGCGGCAACAACTCCACCTCTTCGTCTGTCTGTTTAAAAAACTTGTGGCTTTTCCTTGACATTGCTGCATCAATTCGAAGAGACGGAACGTAAATAAACGTCTGACGGAAATGAAGCAGGCCAAAGCTTCCTATGTTTTTTTTGCATGTATAGGAAGGTAAGCCTTTTCAGACGTTTCAGTGTGGATGAGCAATTTTTGGAAAATGTTTGAAAACGCCAGTGTAGATGGAGAGTGGAAAATGCAGTTTTCGGATCTATCCGGATTAACATGGACGTAGTGTGCATAAACACATACAGTATAGTTATATTGGAACACATATTGTTAGAACATAGTTTTGTATATTTCTTAAAATAACTGTAACTAGACACTACTACTTCGTTTGGGACGTTTCATTCATGTGACACATACAATAAAAAGACTACTAACCACAATGTCTTTTTAAACCCGTTTTGGCTTCATGTCCTGGTTTTGGTAATCCTCAGCAGTTTCAACCTGAATGCCTGAAAAAAACACACAGCACACACACAGGACATGAAATGTTAATGTGATTATGCAACATTGAATCTGACCACTGATTTAAAATATTTGAATTAAACCAGAAAAAAATGCTTTAACAGGCAAATCTGATACACAGTAAACTTCCTTCGCGGACATTTATTATATTCAGAGCCCGTGACTGAGCAGGTCAGTAAATCAGAGCCGTGCTGAGCTTGAACAGATGTTGCTGCTTTTCTTAATCACACATATTCAACAAGCGAACTCGCTCACACTAACTTCATTAAGCAAAGTATACTGCGCCGCATCACCCATTACTGACTGTATTCAAAAAGACTTTAGAGAAATGTCAGGCACCCTTTGGAGAAACAGTTAGAGAGAAGTGCTGGTATACGTGTCTGTGTCAGTGTGTGTGTGTGTGTGTATCCTCCCCCCCACATCCCAAGCTCTGTTCTTCATCTCTGGTGCAGTGAGGCGTGTCTTCCCTCATTGTTGCCTTGTCAACCACTTTTCCCTCGCCTCCTACATCTATCTGTCTGTCTCTCTGTCTCTCTCTCTCTCTCTCTCTCTCTCTCTCTCTCTGACTCTCTCTCTTGCTCATCTTCATCAGCCAGCAATCTGTTTGTGCAGTCCAGTCCACGGGCTTAGTCCTGGGCCCTCCGGGAGCATCATTTCCATGACAACCGCACTGAAATCCATCCAGCCGGTATGATCTTCCTGCCAGGCCTGTATGCGACCTTAAGCCTTAGAGCATCTGAGGTTAGCAGGACAGAACAGAACAGAATGGAAGCGACGGTCTGGATCAATGTATAGGTTTTAGGGCAGGAGCAAGGTAGAGGATGGAATTATAGGATTTAAGAGATGGGAGAACTTTTCAAAGCACAATAGATCTATGTAATTGCAGGTGTATTGGAGAGGATCAATAGCAGACTTCGGGTCAGTGTGGAGGAGTAGTACGTTACAGATTCATGGAAGAATTCGTTCGAATGTATGACGTGTAATACAAAGCCACCAACATTAAGGTCTACATGTTACTTTATTGTACTCTGTCCTTTTATTGCATAGTCTTTTTTTCCATTTATATATATTTATATACATTTTTCATACTTTACACACCTTTCTTTGACTAAAGTGTATCTTTTTTCTTAAAGAAAAACAGCCATGATTCAATCTAATCTCTAGCTGTAGTATAAAAAACTCATTTATGATGGAAGTCTAAGGACAGTTGATAATTCCATCAACAAACATCTAAAATATGCGACTATGTAGGCTATAAAGTCATTCCGTTTATTATGCCCATACTAATTCTTATGTATTTCTGTGTTTTGAGTGTCTACATAATCTCAATTTCTTCCCTCTGAAAAAAGAAAAAAAAAAAAAACAAACAGTCTCATCTCTGAAAAGACACATTGTACAGATTCATTAAAATGTTCTACAAAAATATGCGTTTCACATAATTGGGGCTATTGACACCCCAGCAACTGTTCTTCCATTCTAGACTTCCATTATAATTGAGCTTCGGATAAACAGGTTTTCTGTTCTTTTCTCAGTACAAAATTGTCATGTATGATAATTAACCATATGTTTCAGATGCAGTAGATTGAGTTTGAGATTGAGATTAAGCTGAAAAACAATTAGTTACTCTACTTTAAATTGAAATAATTAGATCTCATTGTCCAGCACTTTGGTCACTTTGTCATTTTTACATCTTATTAATAAATGAACGTGACTTTAGATCTAGAGTAGTTCAAAAATCTTGAAAAATATTCAAAAGAAATGAAAAAAGTCCAGAATAAAAGTGTTTAAGCATGGCCAGTGTCAGCTTAGTGATCAACCCTTAGAAGTCTATCTCTATTTTTGCCTATTTTGGATACCAAGGTCTAACCGTGAATTACAGCTGCGCCCATTTCAAATAGATATGTTTTCTATATTTTGTTTCAGCGCAGATAGCTTGAAGATGCACACAAACAAGTCGCTGGATGACCAGATTTTGATTGGTGTAATGGACAGAAAAACAAAACATACGACTGGTCAAAAGGTCTGGTTTGAAATCTGTTGGCAGACTGTGTATATTTACAGCAAAACTATCTTCTGCCTTGAAAATCGAACAGCAAATAAATGAAAACAGCAAACCTTGGCGGAGTGCTGGTTTATAATCCAAACAACAGAGCAAAAATCTTTTTTACTGCATGTGTTATGTGTGAAGCTATGGGTGCTTTATAATCACAGTTTTCCCCTTTTAAGCCTTGAAACATAACATGTGACAAGATGCAACTTAAAGTGAGTGTAAATTATTAAGTGATATTTAGTACATGATCTTTGGTGGTGTTTGAGTTCAAATGAGAGCAGCTGTGGGACGCTTGGACCTTAACCTTTAACTATCCAGCGTTATGTTTGAATTGCAAAAGTTTTTATTTAACCACTTTATCCTAATCAGGGTTACTGTGGATCCAGAGCCTATCCCAGGTGCACTGGGTACAAGGCGGGAATACACCCTGGGTGGGATGCCAGTTCATCTCAGGGCACCACACATACACAGTCACATTCTCTTTCACACTTAGAAGCAATTTTGGGTAGGGAATCCACGCAGAAAGCCCACACTGACACAGGAGAACTGTACGTTTCGCAGACAGCACCAAACTCGGGATCAAACTGGGGACTCTGGAGCTGTGAACACCACCTGCTACACCATCGTGCTGCTCTTCTTGCATTATATTCTTCCTCAGTTGCAAGGCGCTCTGAATACAAACACCTGCCGAATGAATAAATGTAAGAGTTTATGCGTGTTATTATCAAAGCAGCTCAGATTGTATGGCTTGAGCCTCAGTCAGAGTGGAGAGGCTTTCGTTAATGTTGGCAGTTGAAAGTCGGGGCATCTGAAATGTGCCAGAGGCAAGTCACACACTTGCTGGCTCACAAAGACATTAAACAGGCAGCTGCAAATTGTGTGGGTCTTCAGTGTTAGCTTTGGTTTCGATGTGCATCAAAAAACATCATGCAACACATTGAATATGTTTATACTGAAATATATGTGATGTGCTTTGCGATTTTGGTGCCAATTTATTGGTCGGTGTTGTATATTTGTTATTTCCGTGAGATTTTAGGGTTTGTCTACTACACTGACATCAAATTTAAATGACCTCAATCATAAGGGATAACGGTCAGATTTTGTTGTTAGCTCCTAAAAACAAAAGAGCAAGAGCTTCTTTTCTTACTCACCATTTTCCAGTGATATTTAGTGTCTAATTTATGAGAAATCCAACACAGGAGTAATGGAGACCATAAACACTGCAGAAAATGATGCAGCTGCACTGAGTTACAGCAGAGACCCGGCTCAGCTAGTTAGTTATCTATGAGATGGCAAGTGCGATGGTGTTGATGGCGGTAATAGCATGAAAGCTTTGGAAGCTGATCTGTTTAAGCGGAATGTACAGCTGAGGAGGTCTGAGAGCTGGACAGAGTAAATGACTAAAGCACCGCTGCACTCTCTCTTGAAGATGAAACAAAGGCTAGATTCCACCGCTGCCACTATCAGCAGGTAGTCGAATGGCATTGTGGGTAATGCAGGAAACTGTTAACCAAAGTGAAAATAGACCAAAAGATGTTTAAACTAAAACTGCCACTGAAGTGTTAATTATAAACTTTCTGGTGTGATGCAGGAAATGTTGCATCCTTACACAATGAAAGAGTAAGGTTTGCATAACGTTCCTTTCCATACGCAATATACATTTGCATTGCCAATGTGTGCGCTTGGGAGAGATGTACAGGCTCTGTTTAATGAGAAAATCACTGATGCTTTGTCGTACTGCCAACCCCAGGCGAAAACACCAAGCTGTCCAAGACTTATCAAGAGACACATTATCCAGTCCCGCATTGTCACCCGTGCTCTGGTTCACACACACACACACACACACACACACACACACACACACACACACACACTAATGCATACATAGGCACACATATTTAGTCACAATAACTTATTCTACCTGACTCAGTCTAATGAGCCTCTTTTTAGGTAATGTAAATGTCAAAACCCTCCCGTGCAAAATCCTCAGACAGACACAGGAATGTGCCATCGAGTCAAGATAATCTCTCACAGACTTTCTACACCAATACTGGGGGCTTTGAGGGCTCATTTAATACATTTTGTGGATATGAATTTAGTCTGCATAAAAACATTCATTCAAAAATCACCAGATAAGATCATACCTCCGCAATGAACAAAAAAAAAACTCATACAAGGTTTTGACAGATCAGAAAAAGTCTGTTTTGGTCTTGTTATGCTATCACACAAGCAAATTAATGTTAGATGATCAGATTTAGGAATATAACGCTATCTAAAATTTCATATACTACATATCTATATGACAAGCAGAGTAGCTACAAAGGTTATCCCAGAGACAGGCTTTTAATTTAAATTAAAGTTGTATTCCTGCTGTCTCTCTGTCCCTGCATTTCAGGTCTAGACCTTCATTACATTCTATCCTGCTAAGAAAACAATTTTAAATTGGATAGCTCACCGTGTGGACATCATATATTAAACTTAGAGATAACTTAGGAAATCCCAGTCAGTCGCCCACAGCAGATCATGTCCGCTAAGAAAACCTGTAACACTAGGAATGTGAAAATACCGTAGCTCACCAATGAGTCAATGTTAGCAGCGGTGCAAATCCACCATTCGTAATTTGCTCTTCATCAACATCAAACCCACAACCAAGTCCAGCTGGACAACATCCTAACTGTAAACATAGGAGTTCGAATCTGAGGAAGAACAGATTGTCTGTCTTAAGAAAATGGGGAAATGAAATTGATGATCTCAGGGAGTTTTTGGAAGAAAGTACCAACATTTTTGGAAGAAAGTACAGAATGTTCAGATAGTTTGGAGAATTGACTCACACAGGCCCAGACAAGCAAGGGCAAGAAAAAGATAATTGAAATAGAGAAGTGAAACAGATGAGGTAAGATGGGGATATGTGATGTGAAGAAGATGATGGTGAGGAAGATAGGAGGTGAGAATGTTATGCTATGTTAAAATAT
The DNA here is from genome assembly GCA_022985145.1 of Pangasius djambal. NCBI lineage: Eukaryota > Metazoa > Chordata > Actinopteri > Siluriformes > Pangasiidae > Pangasius > Pangasius djambal. The sequence continues at coordinate 12,981,312 of CM040995.1, read as the reverse complement.
GATAATATGATAATCGGTGTACTCTCTCATCCAATAGGATGTTGATTTCCTTGTTCTTTACTAAATATATACAAATAACTATGAAATGAATAATTCCTGAATGTAACCATATATACTCCAATCTTCTGTCTCAACCCTTGCAGCACTCTGAGGTAAGGTACGGTTGGTAAGGTAAAAGCTTATTAAGAGGGCTCGTGAGCAATTCCTGATTGAATAAAATATTTACTTGAGCACATTCAAGCGTTGGTAATGATTTCTCATTTTGCAGGTGAATTTCCACCACTGTGGACACAGTCTAAAAAAAACACACTATTACGTGTAAATAAACTGTAGACTTGCATAAACCAAGGCCAGCTATTGATTAAGCTACCATTTGTGCTTGTAGTCACACATTTCTCACAAAATGGTTGCACTTATTACAAACAAATATTTATAGTCGGTTTCACTGTCACTTCTTAATTATGTAGGTGGTTAATTCGATTTGCATTCAACTCTTTAAAGCCATGACCAACGCATGACCTGGACAAATCAAAAACCAACCAACTTTTTTTTTCTTCAAGATGTTAACGGTAACACTAGCTATGATTATTAGTTATAAAGGTTCACCACATTATTAGAGCTTTATGAGGCATCATTAGATCTTACAAAACACCTAGAAGGAGTCATTACTAATTTAAGAAAGAATTATGAGCACAATTAGAATGATTTATGAGTGTAGGTTTCATTAACAGTGTTGCCGAAGCTAACAATAAAAAGAGTGTACTTCATTAGATTAAATTATAACAATGTTGTGCTATAAAATAATCATTTTTTAAAGAACTTTTTCTACTTTTCATTTTTGGATTCTCAGAATTCCTTAGGTCTAGAACGCCCTAAATATTCCTCTGGTTTACAGGAGTCATTGTTCTGGCTGCAGGCCCAGAAGTTATTAAATATATATATATTTTTTACTTTTCTCCCTTCAGTATTCATAAAACCATAAAATTCATTGACCAGGTGACCTCCCTCATGACTTGCCCTGGTAATCAGGAACTCTCTTTTTACTTCTCTTTAGTCCTCTGAGAAAGTTCTGAAGAACAAAAAAAAAAATCAATTAACTTCAAGAGAAAAAGACTCACATTTAAGCTTGGCACAAGGGGATGGTTTTTAAATGTACTTTAAAGGTTCTTTTCTTTTTAGCAATGCCAAGGTGGAAAGAACTGTATAACATTGTCAAGCTAAGTCGCCAGCATTTGATAGCCATTTTCAATTGCACTGGTTAATGAAAGCTAGCTTGGAGGACATATTGATTATTTCCACCATTATTTACAAACAAGTCTGATATGTGGTGTCTGACACAAAATGGCAGACAGGATATATTCTAGTTCCTTTTTGTCCCCTTTCTTTGCGATCTGTCGTGGCGAGGCAGGGATACACCCTGAATGGGATGCCAGTCCATCGCAGGGCACCATGCGCGCACACGCACACACACACACACACACATTTACACACTAATTTCTGTGACCTTCAATTCTGGCTTTTCTTCACTGTAATATGGACTTCCTCTAAGACATTAACTGCCAAGCAAGTTTCCTCACTTCCTCGGCTCTAATGACGTGGGAGGCTGATACTCACTCTGCCATCGTCAAATTAATGGTGCTAATTTATGTTACACCTAATTTTTCATCTCACTTTCACCCACATACACAAAGCAGAGGTGGAAAAATACAGAGTAATTCCAGCACATATTAAACAATCCCCAACCTTCAAAATTAAAACTAGAAAAAGCTCGCTACTGCTGGCAAGTAGTGATAACTGAAGCCTCTCTGTGTTTTTAATACCTCTGTGCCCAGCTGGCATGGCAGCCAAACCCATCGAGGGCAGATGGTGAGGCATCAAGGGGGCATAACGCATACGCAGAACGATCCGGAAACACGATAAATAATACACAGTAAGAAGTGAGGTACACTGGCAGAGTTAAAAGCAGGATGTAATCATACAATATCCTAACATAGGAAGTAAAAAGGAGCTAAGAAGCAAAAAATACAAATGAACGCTTTAACCGGGCTTTAAAAACATAAAAGAGCGATTTCTTTTCGTACTCCAGACTGATCAAAGTTCAATGAATATAAAGTCCTAATTTCTCATGATTGCTCATTTGCATAACTTGGATGAAGCTGTAATGGATTTGATCCAAGAGTAGATGTGGGTCACTTCTGTTTTCAATCTGAATTGAAAAAAAAAAAAAAAATACTATGGTGATGTTTTTATGGTTATTAGGCTACATGGGCATGCATCCAATTCAAGTCAAATTTAGTAAAAATGAAATTGACCCTGAACCCATTTCACTTCCAATTTAAATGTGCTGTGTAATAGGCCTACATAAACAAGAACAAATCTGCTGAAATTTATTTCAATCTGGTGCTTTTACATAATAGTTTAGATAACCATGAATAATGGGTTTATTATTCATAGCAAAATGTAATACTGTAAGGTTTACTTGACAACCTGAGAATGGACCATGGCATACATGAGTGAAGAAATTATTATAAATAATATACTACAATCTATAGCCAAATTAATTTTAAAAAAATATATGAAAAGAGATGGGAGGTAACAAATAACATTTACTTCTTGCTGTACTTCAGTACAAAAAAAGTGTAATCTCTAAGAGATATTAATTCACAACAACATGTTAATGATGCCCTGATATACAGCAGTTATTCATAAAATCTTACAATTATAAAGGGGAAAAAGAAAAACCATGAGCTTTCTGTGTTCAAAAATCTCTTAAATCTAAAAAAACAAGGTGAATAAAATACAAAAACTACAATTCTCTGTTATTAGCTGTACATAATTTTTTTACGTATTTATTTAGGCAATTTATATAGTGGCATCTAGCTATCATCATTATGATTGGTTATACTGTATGTATGTATGTGTATGTACATGTATATGAAATGCCATCTTGGCATTTAATGTAGGCTACATTTCCGCTACCAGAGCATCTGTAGGTTACGTATAGCCAGCAGTGCACAACTGTCAAATGATGTCAGAAAACTTTAGGCTGAAGTACTTTAATATTACTGCTTGTTTAAATGTTTGCTGGCTACTCTAGGAAGACTAAAACTCTATGGTATAAGTGTACTATATCATATTAATACTTAGTTTGTGCGCCTAATAAACTAGCCTAACGTGTATTAGCCTGTTACATTGTATTTTTCATGGTTTGCATTTTAACGCTCTTTTGAACAGGGTAAGTCAGCTGAGTTAGACAAGATTAAAGCATGCAAGTGTGTAAGCAAAGAAGCAAGAAAAATGAAGTAGTTAAAAAAGATATGGAGGGCACTTTTAATCTGCACTAGGGAAAAAAAAAAAAAGGCGGTTCTCCCAAGCCGCTGTTTTGTAGTCACTAATTTGAATTTTCCCAGCGGCCACTGAGTCGTCTGTCTAGCGTTTATGGGACAAGTGTGCCACAGTACAGAAATGTTCTATAGTTATTGCACAGGTATTCTCGATTTGTTAATAGATGTAGGGTGTACAGGTGCATGTTCTATGCTAATAATATAAGGATAAATGACTACTAAGTCTCCTCTTTGTGCTTTGCCTCCTGGATGTTACGACACTTTTAAACGACTGCTTTGTTTTGCACTGATGTTAATGTTGTTTGCGCTGCTTTGTTTGTATGCTGCTGTCAAAAGCCATCAGAAATGCATATTTAAATGCTGGTTTTCCAAAATGCACTTCCCAGAGGAGCATTTCCCCAAGCACAATTAGCATTAAAACACCCCTCCAGTTGCCAAATTACTCCTACGCCCTTGTGTAGCATGGAGGACTCGGCAGAATTTATGTGTGGAGCTTATTAAATCCACAAGAGGTTAACGAAATCCACAGCAGTCGATAACAGAATAACAGTCCTATAATCACAGCCTGTAAAAGTTCAAACCAAACAGCACAGACAAACAGGTGCAAAGGGAAATCCGAACGCACAGAGTAGAGAAGTCAACAACCCAGTATAAATAAAGAATAGTGCAAGTAGCCACCAGCTTACGACGACTGACGAGATTTCACAATAAACACTAAAAATTGTTATTTACAGTACATAAGCAATCAATAACAGGTATCATGTGAAAACAATCAATAACAATATCAACAACACCAGAACTCCGTGAATGAGCCCTCTAGTGGCAGGGTATTATTTAACACCTTGGTATCACAGTACACATATTCACAAACAGCTCGGCAGCTATAACTCACAGCAGATAATAAGAGAATTGCTTGACATTTCATGTGTACTTGAAGTATTGTGCTGCTCTCAAACTGCTCTCAGATTCAAATGTCAGATGCAGTGGGCATTAAATTGATTCAACAATGTGTAAAGGCTTTGAAAACATGAAAACATCAGAACAGGTATAAATAAGCACAATTATCTTTAATACGATGTTGTTCGTCTTCTTCTTTTTCTTTCGTCTGCTCCCGTTAGGGGTCGCCACAGAGGATCATTGGTCTGCATATTTGATTTGGCACAGTTTTTCGCCGGATGCCCTTCCTGAAGCAACCCTCCGCAATTTTATCCGGGCTTGGGACTGGCACTGGGAGTACATTGTCGTGTGCAGCCCCTGTGGCTGGGGTTGGTTCCCTGGCCAGGAATAAAACCCGGGCTGTGGTGGTGACAGCGCCGAGGCCTAACCACTCGTCCTCCAGGGACCCGTTAATTATCTTTAATACAATACAATTTTTTAAAATATATTATTGTCCACAAGGCCAGTTAGTACATGTTGTTACTTATGCTGTAACAGCTATAAGCAGTCGGTACCTTACCAGCTTATCGAAACCACAAAGCACTAAAAACACTCCTGTGACAGAAAAGTTACTAACAAGGCACTGACACTGGAGACTCCTTCCATAAATGTTAAATTTACAGAACGCTTCACTGTAGCGACTAATATACGTGTTTTGGTTTTTTTTTGTTAAATAAACACACTTTTTATTATTATCCTTAGATTACAGAGTTTGTCTACCATACAGCCCCTGTGAATGAGCTGTTAATGTAGAAACGATAATATATTAGAACACCTGCATTAATATAAACCTATGTTTTGAATTACAGCTGGAACTCCTGTCAGAGCTGCTGTTGTAGAAAATGAATCCACACCTTGCGTAATTCTAAACAATCAGCATTTAATGGCACTGTTGCATAAAAATTGTCCCTTCCTGTTTCCGTTTTATAACATTCCCTCTCTCTGTCAAGTCACCATACGGTCTCTGCAAGTTTAATATTGCTCCAGCAATATTACTGCATCCCTATGATAAGTTTAATAGTCTTCATTGCACTCTCAGAGGCCCCCAAAATCCAAATAGATAATTACTAAACATATGGTTTTGCTATTTCCGGATATGGGAGCAGAGGAGAGACAGAGTGAGGCAAGGAAGACATTTAGCCCGAGATATGGATTATTGCGACGAAAAATGGAGAATCCAATAATTCAGGCATATTTATATTTAATTTTTTTCCTCCCTAATGCTTCTGGGATACAGGGTTCATACATAGGGATGGTAATAATGGTCTGTCCCAAAGTCTCTTAGCCATAACAATGAAACCCAAAACGCGGCAGGAAATAAAGAAAAAGTCTGCCAACAATAAGTTGTACTAGAGTTCTAGAAGAAACAAGAGAAGACTATAAATAGGCCATTTGGCGCATCGAGAGCTTGTTAGTGCATCTCATCTTGGTGCAAGGGTGTTGGAACTCTCCACAAGTAACAACACAGATTGTTGATGCCTCACACATATTTTCACCGGTGTTTCTTCAGTTACTGATCTGCATTCGCTAACAGTGGAAACCCTACCTGACTGGTGCAAATATATAAGACAGGTCATCAACATAATGACACCAAAGCAATAAAATCCTCACAGTGAAGTCTCTTTTTAAGATTTATATTATTATTGACTTTTTGTATTATGACACTTCAGACATCACAGCTTTAGCCAGACATAGTGTGAGTTTGATTTATGTGATCAATAAAGGTCTGTATATGTACATTCATATGGCATTAAATATGGCTGACATAAGACAGTCAGTAGGTGTAGTTTAAAGATGTAACTAATTATGAACATATTATTTGTAATAAACAGGTAATGTGCTCTAAACAGATACAAGAAATACACTATATGGCCAAAAGTTTATGGACACCTGACCATCACACCCATACGTGGTTCTTTCCCAAACTCTTGCCACAAGGTTGGAAGCGCATAACTGTCTAGAATGTCTTTGTATGCTGTAGCATTACAATTTCCCTTTACTGGAACTAAGGGACCCAAACCTGTTCCAGCATGACAGTGCCCCTGGACACAAAGCGAGATCCATGAAGACATGGTGTGCCATAGTTGGAGTGGAAGAACTTTGGGGTGAACCGGAACGCCTGCCTGCACCCCAACATCACTGCCTGACACTAATTCTCTTCCAAAATCTAGTGGAAAGGCTTCCCAGAAGAGTGAACGTTATTATGACAGCAAAGGGGAAATAAATGTGGAATGGGATGTTCAAAAAGCACATATGGGTGTGACGATTCACAAACTTTTTGCCTAGTGTATATATGGAATAAAGAAAGAACTTTCCAGTTTAACCATACCCATTGATCATTTAAATTTAAATATAGATACAAACAATTGGTGCACTGAATAGATAGTGGCATTGCTTTTCACCCCAGTAAAGCGAGACCTATAAATAAATAAATAAAAATAAAAGTCTGTATCCAGTCTGTAAAACAGTTCAGCTCTACAGTGGAACATGTGTGAATCAGTATGCAAAGTGCAGTTATTATTGTTTAAACAAGCCTTTCTGAGACCAGCAAAATGCATTTTCATTATTCAGTCCTTGAAACGATGACTAAAACCACAAGTTTAGTCATCGGCATAAATCATGACAATGACATTATCCAGTACTTTTTCAACACTTCGTAATTATAAACCATAGAAGGCTACAGACTGGGGTTTTTCTAGCTGCTATCGGCTGCAGGTGAACTGGAGGCAGTCCAGCTACTGTTCTGCCATAAATAGGCCTAATAGTCTATCAGCAATCTGAGATAAAAGCTTAGTTCAACCTCATCTGCCCCAGAAATGGGTGTTGCAAAACTCATCCCTTTTAATCTAGTGTTATTATAGATGAGGAGTTCAGTGGCACCGCCCCAGCGAGTCTATTAAACGCTCTATAGTCCACTTTTCCCCCCCCATTTTTCATAACACACTAATACCTCTTTTTAATCAGATAGATGAAACGCTGAAAACCAAATTCTTCCCGGTTCTCCTTTATATATGAAATGCTTCACCCATCTCTACAAAACAACAGCAGGACAGACAGCTTACTTAGCCCAGGTGGTCTGTTTATTCACCTTTATTTTGCAACATAAGATCCGAAGGATGAAAAATGCTATTTTCAACAGCGACCTGCCGACCTCCAGGAATTCCCTCGCATCTCATTCATCTTGTCTTAATCACGGCTCTGTAATGAGCACCCCAATCTGAGAATAACCTCCACTGTGACTGACATCAATCAGAGCACCCCAGCCTCGTCAACACATCCTGCCATTAGCATAGCCTATCGCAGCTTGGCAGAATCCCTCGCTTCGGGTTGACACAATCTAATCACGCCCGGATGGCATACATATTCACATACACGCCATGGAGTCAACCCCCAAACTATCTGTATTCTGAACCAGAGCTGCCGGGATAAAGCATATGCGTGTCAATTTGGACAGTTTGGAGAGACTAATCAAAACACCCCTGTGCAGTCTAGTGGATAAAAAGAAAATGTCCTCCGTGTGTAGGCCAAGTAATTAACAAAAAGGTTCATGCTCGCATGTGCTTTGAGCTTTAAACCCAGTCCTTCATCTTATCGCTCATCATACAGTGACTTATAAGATAAAGCAAAGTCTTTGCTTCAGCTCTAGTCTAGTTTCACACTTTTGAGTGGTTTATAGTATATTCATTCATGTCACATGCTCCAAAAGCAAATTAAAGCTCTGCAGATTAGGGATGTAACCGAGTCCAAATACATTATTGAGAATGAAAAGATACAAATAAAGATACTAACTGGAGGCACGTCATTTAAAAAAAAAAAAAATCTTGCCAGGAAGGTTCAGAGGTATGCAATCAAGACTGGGATTCTGTGTGACATACGGAAAATGTCATGCGAGCAGGAGGTTGTTATTATCATGTAGGCGAATGGTCAGATATGACGCTCGCAAGAAAAAAAAGCATGCTCATTAACATGCGATACATTTACAGTGTTCATTCATTCCTCCTTAGTAACCGCCTGGTCAGGGCCACAGTGGTTTCAATTAGACTACTAATGTTTGTATTTTGGAAACCAGAACACAGTAAATTTGATAGAAAATACAGCGGCAGGTACAAACATAAATAATAACCACACATCTCTAGTTGAGACTAGTTACGAACTCGGGTGATGTAGTTGAGTTTTTTTTGTTTTTTTTAGTGTAAGGAGTACAGAGGTAAGGTATATTTAATGTTAGGGTGGTATATTTAATTTTTTTTTAAAAAAGGTCTTTGTTTCTAAATACAAATACAAATAAAGATATGGATATTTGGAGCACAAAAGACATAAAGATACATATAGTGTTACATTCCTACTCCAGATCCACGAGAGCACAGAACAACCCAAGGTTAGAGTGGCTAACAAAAAAAGAAAAACCTTTTACTCATTTATTATTTATTATTCATATATCTGTAATAGTCAATGAACAGATACTCGGTTAGTCACTAGGAAAGCGGGAATAACCCACTTTTTTTCAGTGCAGGTAAAAATTTCCTCCTTTATATGTCTGACACATAATATAGAGAAATAATAAACAGAAATATTAAAGGCACAGTCAAAGCTTAACTTGAATGTCAGCTCAATATTTCAGTCTGTAGCCCTACTGTAGCAGCACACACTCTGGAGATTTACCTTGTTTCAAATTCAAACTTCATTTGTAACTTCATGTTATAACTGGCACAGAGTTCAGGAGTAAGAATCTCACTGGATTAACAGACTGTCTCTGATCCCAGTGACAATGCAGGTTGATAATAATCTATCAGTACAGATATTTCTGGTATATTTACTAAACCAGTGAATGAAAACAGAAATGAATGCTCCGGTCTAAACTGAAAAGTGTGTGCAGTGTTGCTTGAGGTGGAAAATGGGCTTAAACTGCAAAACCTCTTACCACAATAATGGCACTCTCTGCTTAAAAATTCTGCCATACATGGCACTTCTTTTTCATATTTTCTCACCGAATTCAACAACAAACAAATAGTGATTCCAGCATTCGATTACTGGTACTTCAAAAGGTTAACCAGGTACTCGAATACTGGCGCAATCTGAAGACCTTAAACATGCTTATAAAGACCTTAATAGCTGATTTTACAATATACATATATATGCAAATTATTAATGGTTTACAGACAATCTAATGTAAGCTGCAATATTTCTACTACAGTTTATTTCACAAGTATAATATTCCCACCTCAGTCACTGTACCGAAAAAGAAGAAAAAGAAAATTTGCATTTTAAAAATTGAAAGTACTAAAACTAAAATATTTAACTGAGAGACTTTGATTAATGTTGATTGCCAAGTTTTGTCCATTACTCCTCTTCTGACTAAAATGCTATAAAACAAATTTAGTTATCACTCCCACACGACCATTGTACTTGGGTAAATACGAAATTGTTCCAGACACGGTAAATGCATCACCTCTAGTTAAGGGTTCCATGTTTATATGATTAATGGTTTAAAATATCGAAATGTTATACGTAGTGTACCCTAGGGAAGCCTTGCGGCTATACATGGGATTTTTTTTGCTTGTGTATGGCTCTACAATAAAAAGTGCAGTTTATTTTTTGCTGTAATACTCATTATATCTATGCGCTAAAATAATTTTAGTCTCATACAATCATTTGTGAGACGCTAAGAAAAGTGTGGCCTAGGTGAGTCCCTGTGGAGTTCTCACATGAAAGTTCTGACATGTAATCGGCTCTCATTCTACTTTCTCGTCACATTTCTGTCTTCGTCTTAGTCATCAGAAATAAAGTCGTCAATGAAATGGAACCTATCGAGTGCTTCACATCACCGGAGCATGTTGGCCACCAAATGAAAACGCACACTGGTACCTCTGTTGGAGTGGAACACAAACAGATTGGGCTGTATTTTTAGATGACCACAATGCACCATCCTCTTGATGTTGTATTACAGTAAGCGCAATTGCTTTAGGAGCTTGTATCAGGATCAGGTTGCACTGCAGAGACAGAGATCCTGAATCTCAAAGGGAATTAACAAGACTGCTAAGAGGCACAGATCTCATTTAGAATAGAAAATAGCTCCCTCATTTGTGCGCTGACATGTATAAGTAATATTAGATGTTATTTCCTGTGTCCACATAAGTCTTGTTTAAGGTCTTTACTGGGGGGGGGTTGATCTGTGATGAGCAAACGCTGCGCAATGACAAACTATTGATCGAGATGATTGATGGTATGAGGGGACATCTACATCACAAAAGAAAAATCAATACCGAAAAAGCTAAGAGGAAGGAAAAGTATAGAAACGCATCTTGGACCATTCAGTCGTCATCATTTTGCCATTACTTATGACCCCAGAAAGTAGCCAAAGGTACCCAATCAGTTTCCCAGCTGGTCAAAGCTTGCCAAGAAGCTTTTAGATATGCCTCCTGATCATAAATTTTGCTGAAAATAACTCTGCTGCAAATTCACAAGGCACTGTTAATCTTTCAGATCTGAAAAAAGCTCACCATTGGTCCACTGACATTTTTTTTTTAGGAAACAATATAAAACAGCAAGCTCTGGAGAAGAAAAATGCAAGTGAACAAAGCATTGGAGCATTGGCTAGGCACATTAACCTTACAGACGGACTGCTACACAATTATCCATGTGCCACTAGTCACATATCATCTTCTCCATCTATAGGTGAAAGTATGAAATTGAAGACTAAAAAAAACAAACACACATTTTTGTTTAAAATGATTAAATGGCTTGGGAATTAGTTTTTTTCAAACACTATAATTATTCATAAAATAACACGAATATATGAACAGAATGCTCAGCATCATTTTGCCATTACTTATGACTGCAGGAAGTAGCCAAAGGTACCCAATCAGTTTCCCAGCTGGTCAAAGCTTGCCAAAAAGCTTTTAAATAAGCCTCCTGATCATAAATTCTGCTGCAAATCATTCTGCACATAATTCACAAGTGACTATTCATCTTTCAGATCTGATAAGTTCACCACTGGCACATTGATTTTTTTTTTTAAGGAAACAATATACAACAGCAAGCTCTGGACAAGGAAAAATGCAAATGAACAGAGCGACAGAGCATTGGCTAGGCGCATTAACCTCATGGAGCCAAAGGTTTTTTTTTTTTTCCTCGCCTTTTTCTTATTTCTTCCACAGAATACTCCATTGAGAAAGATGCTTCAGTCATGACAAGGGAAACGCAGCATCCATTCTGTGCCTTTTATATGGTGAAGCACCCTCCTGGGACTCCCTACGCTCATGTAGACTGTAAAGGGTTCTGACTGTAGGCTATGCGTCATTCTTTTAGAGTTCAGCCAGATGGAGCCGAGCGTCGCTCAAACATTAAGAGGAAATTCTAGTCACGGTGTGTAGCAGCAGCGTTCAGAATCCTGTTGTCCAAACAACTTAGATGAATTAGGGTATGAATGAAACTCTTTCTTTCTGCTTTCAATGAAAATGTGTTTTTATTGAGGTAGCTTGGCTGAAACTGATGGACTTCTACACAATTGTCCATGTGCCACTAGTGGAGACATGTATCTCCTTCTGGATCTATAGGTGAAAATATGAAATTGAAGACTAAACAGAATCCACAAACCCAGATTAAAATGGCTTGGGAATCAGTTTCTTTCAAATACAATCAGTATTGATAAGTATAACACTAACATATGATTATAATAAATCTTTGACAGTCTACACAGAAAGCTCAGAAGGTCAAACTTTATTATTAGTATTACAGAATTATTAGAAAACCCACTGCCGGTAGGAAGCACTAAAATAAGATCCCCATATTCAGCAGGTCTGCCTTTTCCTGACCGGTGCAGAATACTGGCAGCCATCTTATCACTATCTCTCACACCATCTCTCTGTGCTGTCAATCAAATTCCTCCAGACGCTTCAATCAGCCAATCAGATTCTCTGCAAGTGGGCCAGGGTGGTGAAGTGCCAAGGCTGCGATCGTCAAGTGACATTTCAAGGTGCCATCTTGAGATTTGTTGAGATTTGATGGCCTGTTCTTACACTGATGTGAACAAACAGTATGATGCCTAATTTACAGGACAACTAAATTACACTCACGCACCTGGCACAAAGGTATAAACCACATTTTTATTCTCAGGCAGGAAACTCCTTGTCACAAATGAAGGCACGACCAAATTTAGTCTGATGTTTGAAATCAGTATGAGAATGGCACAGCTATATTAACAGCAAGAAATACAAGAAGGTAGCTGCTCATCTATAAAATAATCTATTTCCATTTCCTTTCACTGAGAAAGCTGACTGCATTATTCATAAGTGTATGCTGTTTTTTTTTTTTTCTCAGCACTTATAACATTCTAGCAGCTACAAATCATATGTCTCTATGGGTGCGTTTCCTTTTGCTGTGCTGTTACCTGTTGTTGTGATTGATGATATGTGTTGCTCGCAGTTTTGTTTATTAGGCTATCTGGCATTTTGTCACAAGTTAGTCTTATACAACTTGGTAAACTACATCATTTGTATTACTGACTGCTTCGTGGCTTGTGTTCACCAATCCCGGTGCTCTTCCTATCAACTGTCTCACACTTCTAGTTACTGTTTTAATTCTTGGAAATTTTGTCTAGTAGCACTGTCACCTCCTTTAACAACTCTGTGTGCTAGGATTGTAATTTGCCTTATTTGTTGCTGTCAAATAATTACATGTAAATGCAAGTGTAAACAAAGGGCATAACAAGATGACCAAACTGTTTACAAGGAGCTAATATCTCTAAAAATGCTAATGTTGCTAATAGTGAATATAGCTAGGAGGCCTAAGTGCCAGTTAATGTCATGCTAATGGTCTCCATTAGCACTCTTTCATTGGTTAATGAATAAGCCTATTCGCTATTAGATCCCATTAGCTTTAGTCTTTTTTGGGTGTAGGATTTATTTTCTAACACTGCACAGTGTCACCAGTTAAATAGCTTGGTATATTTGTACTGTACTGTGTTCTTGTGTTATTAGTTTAGCTTCATATTTAGAAAGTGAAATACAAGACACCTGACATCACTCCGCTTCCAGATTTAAGATCTTTGTATCTTTGTTCAGTAGCTTCTGTCTGCAGACTGCAGACCACAGATGATGGGTACTTGAGTCCATATATGGAAGTGAGAGCAGCTCTCAGTGGTTGTGCCATTAGGGCCATATGGGTATGGGGGTGTCTTTGAGTCCACGTATGGAAGTCAATCTTTCTATATACACATACAATTTTTAAAATCACTCCTTCACTCATTCACTATTTATGAATAGTGCACTGTATAGGTACAAGGGCAGCAGTAACATACACTCTTTACTAGTAGTGAGTGCTCCAGAAACACATCATTGTAACCCAAACAAATTATCCAGTAACCTGAAACCACAAAAATACAGAAATATAAAAAATTATTTTCTGTATTAAACACCTCACTAACAAGCTTGGTTTAGTCATTATTCAACAACATCTTTTATTCATATTTATATACGAGTGTGGCCGCGTCAGGAAATTTTGAGCTAAAAGAACTCACTATGCTTTATTTAGTGTATTGTGGATCATTTACAAACTGGATTACAGGTAATCATAGTGTATAGTGAACTGTACATAGAATATAATTTGTCCACTTTGAAGTCAAAATAGCTGCACATTAAATAGTGCACTATCTAGTGAATTCATGTCAGCAGATTTTGTTAGCAAGCTAGCTAGCATGAGCTAACCTGATGAGACTTCTATGAGTTCATATTCATAGATGTTTATAAAGCTACATAAGCTAATCTGACAGGCTTTCTGAGTAGAATTTAGAGTCATATCTATAAATGATCATCAGGGAGTTTCTAAGTCATATTTGTAAAAGCGTTATAATTTTCACAAAGCTAGCCAATTAGCCAACATGAGAAAACCTGACAGGATTTCTGAGAGAATTATTAGGTCATATTTATAAAAAATATATCATTTTGACTAAAGCTAGCTAACCACTACAGCTACATTAGCTAACCTAACAGAATTTCTAAGAGCAATTTAAAGTCATATCCATAAATGTTTATATTTTTACTAAATTTTAGTAAAGATACATTTTTACTAAAGCTGGCCAATCATCCACATAAGATAACTTGGCAAAAATTTCTAAGAGGATTAGACCATATTTATAAATGTTTATAATTTTAACTAAAGCTAGCCAACCAGCTACATGACGTAACCTGACAGGATTTCTAAGAGCAGTTCAAAATCATATCCATATCCAAGTTTATCATTTTTACTAAAGCTAGCCAACCATGTACTCAAGATAACCTCCACGGGATTTCTCAGAGGATTATTAGGTCATAAGTTTCACTCAAGCTAGTCAGCTCCTTTAGCCACATGAACTTATCTGACAATATTTTCTAAAAATCATGTTCTTAAGTGCTCATAATCTTCACTGCTAATGCTAGCTAGATGGGTAACTTAAGATCATTGTTCTGGGGTCCACAAAAATTCCAGTGTTATATCTTTAATATACAATTAAAGTACACAAAAGTGACACAGCATGAAATTAAAGAGCATTTGGTGCACAGACCACAGATATTCTTTTTGGGGACCAGGGTTCGAGCAATTCCAGAAAAGTATGTTATTCAGAACAGTGTGTCTAATTTGACATCATCATCTCCTTCTTTTCCTTTAATATGTATAACTGCAGAAAGCATTAGCACTTCCAGAGCTCTGTCCTATTTTAAGATGTGAAAGTATCTCTGCGCCATCCTACGGTATGTAAATATTGCCCTTGTGTTCTTAAGAGATGTTGGGGCCACTGCAGCAAAGATCTCAATTTTTCTCGGCTTTTCTTTCCTCCTAGGCGATCAGTAATGCGCTTCACAGCGCCCACCAACAGAAGATCAAAGACCGAGGAATAAATTATTCCTCACACATCGCACGGTCACCACATTTAGAACGCTTGGATCAGATTCTGGAAAATGGATTAAGAAAGCGGTGGTGTCTAATGCATATTTAAGGAAAACTTTAATATTGAATTTACAATAATTAGTGAGTGGGTTTTTTTTCAGCATTTGTTAATTAGAAGCTTGAAATGTAAATGAAGTTTTAATTTTAATGCTGCCATGGTGAATAAGTTAGAAGGCCTCAGACACATGCGTTTCAACTCATTGATTATTCACTCGACAGTGTTACAGTGGTAACGAAGAGTTAAGGAGGACCTGCAGGAAGAAGGTAATTAAACCTGACTGACTGCAATGATGAGAGAGAGAGAGAAAGAGAGAGAGAGAGCAATTCCCAAATTCACATGTAAGTCCAAAAGAAAAGCAGCATTTCTGCAGCTATCTTTTCAACGAAGCTCCCAACTCGAGCCATGTCTCGTTTATTTCATTTCAGCGGAGCAGTCAATCAAATGGTCCATGATCTATGGCTTCTCAATTCAGACGGTAGGTCTGCTTCGTAAAACAGTTTAGCCATACATCCTGTAATGCCATTTCAGTCCTTTTGTTCTCTCTGTGGACAGATGGCATCTTTGGCTCTCGAGTTTGTGAACATGAGATGGCTTGATGACTTCTGCACTAGTAACCATAAATGAAAGCTAAGAGGGTAACTGCCCACAACGTCATCCATTTTTAACGACAATTGTCTTTTTTGGTCAATAATGTTCGTTCTTTAATTTCACTATTAAGTCATTACGAATGGACAGTACGCTTTTTTTCTGGACATACACAAATGTAAACAGAATCGGTAAGAATTTGCCAGTGCCAAAATAATATTTGCATTTAATATTAAAATATTACTAATAAAATATTAAATATTTGAAATAATAATAAGTACTATTATTTTAAAAAAATTATATATATATATATATATATATATATATATATATATATATATATATATATATATATATATATATATATATATATATAACTATTGTTAAACATTTTTACACTTGGTTATAGTGGCAACGATGCTACAAACAGTAATGGAGGCACTTTATTAGAAAAGATTATGATGTCTCTCAATTAATTATCTTGGTTGGTGCTCATTTAATTATGTCATCCCTTCTTTGGTCATTCATTCATTCATTTTCAGTAACCCCATCAGCAGGTCAGGGGCATGGTGGATCCAGAACCTATATTGGGAACACCAGAACACCAAGGCAGGAGAATATACCCAAGGATACCAGTCCATCACAAAACACACACACACACATTCACGTTTCAGGACAGTTCAGCCTAGCTAATCCACCTACCAGCATGGTTCTGGGAGACGGGTAGAAATTGGAGGAAACCCAAGCTCAGGACCAAACCACAGACGCTGGAGCTGTGAGGTGACAACACTACCTGCTGAGCTACTATGCCACCCTGTCTTTAATCTATTCACCAAACAGCAGCTGATGAAAACAGAACGATCGGAACATACATAGTGAATTTGGATATTTGGATAGAAATATATATAGTGAATCGTGATTAACCTCCTCTACTCAGGGACGGATTCATTCCTGCTCTAAAATAGTAGTATCCAAGTGTCAGATATTGGATTCAAGTAACCTTATCATTACACCAACACTCATCTCATTATGGTGATTTGAAAATAGTTGCTACTCGTGATAGAAGCTTGTTGGGAGATTCTGACAGGATGCTCACCCACTCGCATACCACAAATAGCCCACTGAAAACGTTATTAAAAAAAAAAAACCTTAAGGCCCACTCTCTGCTGATTTTCATCCATCCGGCCTCACACCACACCACTTAGAATGAGTAATTCACAAAAAGGTGAGTAGAGAAAAAAAAGAACTGAGGAAGCCGGAAAGTGTCCACGCAGGCGTAGGACAGTGTGAGTTTCTCAAGACACAATGCGTTTGACTCCTGAAGGATTATTATTATTAGCACTGAGATATGCATGTCTGTGTCTGACCAGCACACAAGAAAAAGCTCTGGAAAGGTGCCTGATCTTAAATTGCCACTGTCTCCAAGATCTAGGCTATAATGACGAACGTTAAAAAGAAAAGAAAAAAACTCAGCACACACCCCCTGACAATAAAATGAGGTTCATACAGAAAATACTAGCTGTATATAGTTTTAGGTGTGGTAAGGTTGTTGAAAAATAGAGACCTGAAGCGATCATTAAGACAATTCTGATTTAGCCTGGAAAGATTTCTACAACTGTACAGACTGGAAATGAGAGGTATTAAAATAAAAATGTGACATTTTTTGTTTTGGTTTTGTCAATATACCCTGTTATTTGTAATCAGTAAAGCAATTTGGTATTTCTTATAGATATACAGGTCTGATATAGAGCTTATTATTGTAATGAAGCAAACATCACCTGCGTATAAGTAGTGTATATGTATAACTGGTACTGATGCATATCACAATGGCAGGTTTATTCTAAATTAATAAGCTTACTCTTTACTATTTCTTTGTACTTTTATTAAATAAAACCTTTCACTCTTATTTGCTGTATGATCCGATATTTAATTTCTGAGGTAACTTCTCTCAGGCATCCATACGGTTTGGTATCATGCTGTAGAGATATCCCATCCGAATTATAAGTACATATTCTGAAATATTTTGTGTAATATTCATACTATTCATACCCTGACAGACGCAGTTCGGGCAAACTAATCTGTGTAGAGATCATCACCTTTATTTACATCTACGGTAAATCTGTGTAATCTGTGTATCCTTATATTCTGCTGGTTTGTAAAACCTAATAAATAATGTTCATCACAAACAAACAAACACAAGAAAATCACAAAACCTGTGTTTAGTTTTGCATAAACCACACTGCAGGTTTATCTAAAATATTTCTCTCCATGAAAAAATAACAAGTGAGATTTTTTTTTTCTCCACAGATTTTACCATATCAGTGATAATATGCCTGATGAACCCCTGGGTTATGAGTTATAATTTCTGAATAAATAGTACTGAGATCATACAGCAGTGCATTAGGTTGTTGATAACCGGCTATTACATGCATGATCTTAAAGATATTCTCACTGTAAGGTAATCATAGTGCTTTATCCTGACCGCATGTAAACCCAAATTGCACGGAAGAAAAGCCAGCGAGGGCAGAAGTTAATGGAGTCTGAAATGAAGTGAAATTGGAACAAAAGGCCCCGCGTTGGTAAGCGCTCGTGAGTGAAGCTCCCCGGTGGATTATAACGCGAACAATGAGAGCGCGCGACTTGTGCTGCTGGGTGGCAAAAGCACCGGATGCGACTGACAACAGCGAGAGCATCCCGTAGTGCACAGCCAGTAAATATAAAGCACACTGGTGCACATCATAACCCTGAAACAAAGCTTACCCCTAATCATATGCATTAAATCGTACAAAGCATAAGGCGCGCGCATCATGTTTGCTTCCTGTACACCTAGTCTTTGTGTAAAGGTGAATAAAATAAATGCTAAATTAGGGTGGGGTGCATGAACTAAAAATGCAAAACACACAACCACAACCTGGTGGGCAAAATGAGCTAAATATTGCTTTTTTTTTTTTTTTGTCTATATATAATGAAGCATCACAGAAAGGCCGTCTACCTTTGTTGTTTGCAGCGTTGGGACAAATTCATGTGCGCTCGCGCTTCCTGTCCGTCCGCGCGAGCGGCTCTGGATGGTAATTCCGCGTATCCGGATACAGAGACAGAGACTGAGACTGAGACAGTGACTCAAAGCTTCTGGAGTCGCAGGTTCAACCTCTTTTCGACACCGTTATCTCCGCGCCCCCATTTTCCTGCACGAGCTTTCGTCGGCTGCGCGCTCGAGGAGAGAATAGGAGGTGGTTGATGTCATCGACACTCCGAGGTAAAAAAGCTTTCTCTCCTCCTTGATACCCTCCCTTACCTCCAAGCCCCGCCCCCTCTCTTCAGTCACGTGACGGAAGGCGCTCAGCATCCTCAGGAGAGGCTTGAGCAGACTGAGAAACAATTAGTGCGCTCATATTCGGTTTGTCTCCATTTGAGTTAAACAGACACTAAACTAAACATCCACTATCAAGTGTAGTATTTTTTTTCTTGTTTGAACCCATTTTCCTTCCAAATGTTTCCCAGCTATGTGTGAATTTTACTCCATGGAAAGCCCTAGGGCATAAACTGTACCTTTAAAAAAAAAAAAAAAAAAAGCTGTGGAAAGGTCAGTGAAAATATATTGGGGGGGAAAAAAAAAGTTAATTACCCTTGGTGGCTCAGTGATTAGCAAGTTTGCCTCCTCCGTGTGTGCGTGGACCTTGCATGTTCTCCCAGTGCTTCGGGAGTTTCCTCCGGGTTCTCGAGTTTCCTCCCCCAGTCCAATGACATGTTGTAAGCTGATTGGCGTTTCCAAATTGTGTGTGTGTGTGTGAGATTGTGCCCTGTGATGGGTTGGCACCCTGTCCAGGGTATCCCCTGCCTTATGCCCCAAGTTCCCTGAGATAGGCTCCAGGCTCCCACGTGACCCTGTGTAGGATAAGTGCATGTGTTGACCATAATCTAAAAGCTAATTAAGAGTACAAGACAGGTCCTTAAACTTCAATTATTTTAAAAGTATTCTCACTATATTCACATTTAGGGCAAAATGTACATACTGTACATACATACAGTTGGGGTCATAAGTTTACATAATTTACTCACAGAATCTGCAAAATGTTAATAATTAAAAAATAAGAGGCATCATAAAGATCGCATTTTTCCCTGAATAAGCTATTTCACATAGCAGATATTTACATATAGTCCACAAGACACAGTAATAACTGTGTTTACACAAATGAACCCATTCAAAGGTTTACATATGCTTGATTCTTAATGCTGTGTGTTATCTGGATAATCAACAACTGTTTTTATCTTTTGTGATGGTTGTTCATGAGTCCCTTGTTTGTCCTGAGCAGTTAAACTACCCACCGTTCTTCAGAAAAATCCTCCAGGTTCTGCACATTATTTCCTTTTGCAGTATCTTCTGCATATTTGACACCTTTCCAACAGTGGCTATATGGTGTTGAGATCAGTCTTTTCACACTGAGGACAACTGAGGCACTCTATCTCACATCTCTTACAAAAGAAAGGTGCGAACATTCACTGATGCTCAAGAAGGCAACACGATACATTAAGAGCCAGGGAGGTGTAAACTTTTGAACAGGATTGGTGGAAATTGTTATTTAGTCTTCTTAGTTTTGTCTTATTATTAAACAAAATAATAACAATTTACACCAGTAAGACTCTGAAGGCATAGGTAAACTTATGATCCCAACTGTATATACTACTATTACTACTACAAAAGAGGGAACAATCCCATAGACAAGGAAAGGTACAGTTTTCTACACTTTGTTCTGTGTCTAGAGTCATAATTGTGTCAGCTGATCACTTATAACCACTGATTCATATTTCTTTATGTATAGCACAATAGTATAGTGAATAGTGACTTGCATAATTTTGCTACGTTTAAAGTAACAAAAATGTTAAGAATAGTTTGGATCCTCAACAACAAATAGTGTATTTACACTAAGCACTAACCATTTACAATTGTGACCATTCACATGTTTACATCTTTAAGAATGGTATACATTTGGCAGTACAAATGTACTGAAATATCAATTATAAACCCTTGAAAGATTGAAAAAATATGGTGACTTGCTTCCTTTTATGCAGACTTCTTACTTCTCAGGTGCATATATTAAGCAAACGGCTCTGGTCATGTGACTAGTTATCTTCAGTAACCACTTTATTTGAGTCAGGGTTGAGGTTATTCCAGAGTCTATCCTGGGAACATGTATATATGTATACATACACAAACACTTATTCACCTTGTGGTAGTGAGAGAATTTTAGGTTCGCCATTCCACGTACTGGCATGTTTTTGGGTGAAACTACACAAAGAGCTCAAGATCGAGCCCTGGAGCAGCAATGCGGCAACACTAAGCCCTGTGCCTTCGAGCTGCCCCAGGTTGCAACAGCCACATAAAAAAAAAATGATGACAACCTATAATTTCATTTGCACAGTCAGAATAAATGGGTTAAGGCACCTAAAGTAGCATAATGTGAACTGCATGATATCATCGCAGTCGGCTCACTGCAAATGAGTGACAGCAAAATTCATATCACATACTGCCTTTGAATGATGACTAGAACACACTCCTATAACTCAGCTTTGGTGGAACCATATCTCCAGCATGATATGGACCACAGCTTCAACCCAAAATTCTACAAAAATCTTAAACGTAGCTGCTTACAGTTGAGCCACCTTTGCCCACAATGCACTTTACTTTGCCATTAATAACCATTATATGCCTAAAATCAACCATATTTGGCCATAAACTATTATCTGGGGTTAAAAGTGCTCAGCAATGAGCTTTTGTTCATTCATTTCATAGGTAATAGTAAGTAATAAGCAAGTCCTTTGGAGATGTAAACATATTAATTAACATTAACAAGTTAATAAAGTATGAAGCGTTTGCACAATCCTTTCACTATTTATTAGCTATAATAGTCTGGTAACTTTGACAACTTAATATGTCTTGGTCAATTGAAATACATTTAAATTGAAAATTTGTGCGAATTAGATATTTGCCTAAACAATTCCCCTAATAAACTCTCGAGTTCCTGATTGAGAACTAATATACTGCAAGCGTACTCTTGTACAAGTTCTCATTTATCTCTACAACTATCATTCACCTTGTTTTAATCAATCGATGGAAATGTAATCTTGCAGCACCCTAGAATTTTAAAAGTAATGGGTTTGATTGTATTCTGCTTTACTTCACTAAGTTATGTTTGACAAAACTTTCTGGCTAATGAATATATAAATGCAATTTAAGATCGAGGTGAACGCAGTGGTGCCGACTCCTGAGGATCTATGTCATCATCTATTTTTAGTAAACCTACTAATCCAACATAAGTCTCTAATATTTAGATGCTGTTGAAAACCGTATAATTAGGTTGCTTAGATGAGTCAGTCTGGAGCTGGATCTAAACCACACAGGGCGTCAGGTCTGCAATGAACAGGGCTGGGCAAGGCATGTCTATACATACAGACACAGACTAAAGCTGGTGTGTTACACATTGTACCAAAATTAAATGAAGTCCTGTTCAGTTTTGAAATCTTGCCAATGGTATGGCTTGCTTTTTTTTTTTTTTTTTAAGATATTTTTATTCTTTGGTTCAGACTAAGTTTAAATTTAAGATCACAGTTCCAGTGAGCATTGAGCTGTGTATATTTGACTTTTATAGACGCTGAACGGATACAAACTAACACATCCTTAGTGGAGTGGAGCACATTTATTTGGGAACATGAACAATATTCTCAAGTTAACTTCTAGGATCTAACTGTAACAGTAGCACATTTTTTCCTCATCACTAAATGAAGGTTATAAAACTTACCCTACTAAGCAATGAATGAAACAAGACAGACGTTCTGTGTTAGGAAAAAAGAAAAATAAAAAATCAATGATGGAGTGGTGCGATGCCTGGAACATCACATCCTGAAGTGCACATTTAGCAATTTGCTATTTATTGAAGAACAATGTGTACTTTCTTACTTGTTTATAGTTATATGTTTAATATTGTGGAATGCCCTCGAATCAAGTTAGTTCCTGTTATCACGTACATGTTATTCACTCTTCTCTCGCTCTCTCTCACTTAGTAACTTGTCATGTTCTCATGAAACTGCAAAGCCCTCCATCCTGAAAACTTAAACAGCTTTACCTCTGATTGTTACAAAGAGCTGACACTGGAGATTTCCAAACCTGTTAGATAAATGTCTCAACAGAAACATTTTACAACAGTTACAACAATTACATACTTTTTTTTTTTATCCATTTATGTGGTGTGTTAAACATACAAGTCCCTGTATAAGTTGTTACTAGAGAAATGACAACATTAATAACTAATATGTTAATAATGATTACTATAAACCTGTGATTTTCTTGTCAGAGCTGCTGTAATAAAAAACTAATCTATACAATCAGACCAGTCTGAATCAAGAATTCTGTGTTATAAAATATATTAATGCTAAACAGATGAGATAATGTTACTGAATTTCATGCCGGATATGAAAGAAAGAAAGCGAACAACCCCTGGGTTAAGTGCCCTGTTTCAGACAAGACAAAATGGACAGTTGATTGATGTCAGCTAACTCGTGTTTCCCAGCTACATTAGCAGATCCAGGACTCTTATGATCCGTTTAATTCTCTTTAGAAAAATCAAACAAAAACCAGGTTACAACTAATGCTGCAAAGTAAAAGGTTTACATGCTCGTCTCAGAGCAGATGAGGGAATAAGGAACAGGCACTAAGAATAAGCTAAAAATAGAAAAGGGCGATTTTTCAGCTCATGGCTTCTTTCAGAGGGAGATTACTGAAGAACAGGTTGTTTGTGTTGCAGAAAAGCCGTCAGAGCTGATCTCTGTCCTTTCAGATTGCATCACTTGATAAACACTTGCTCTCTGAGAGAACAGAAGCCTGGCACTGTCAAAGTCAGACACAAAGAAATCCATTTTGTCTCTTTTCTAATAAATGACCAAATCTCACTTGGCTTGAAGCCTGTGATAAAAATATCTATGGTCTACTGCCACCTTGTGGGGTCCTTGTAGACTGCTGGTGACATTTCAGAAGTTTTAAGTATGCGTAGTCTGGAGGGTGACCAGTAGACATGATGCAGCTTTAAAAAATAATGAAAATGGAAAGGTTGATTTGTTGCTGGTCTTGTACAAGGGGTAGAAAATACCTGAATAACTGAATGTCTATACTATAGTTATTATAGTATAAATACTTTACAAGAAAAAATGTACTTTTTGCTACTTACTTTTTTATTTAGACCTTCAAAGTACTTAAAAATCTTGAAGGTGTCTTCTCTCATTCACTATACGCTCATTGTACGCTCTACATCATTCGAATGGGCTCAGTTTAACATCCAATCATTTCAGTTTAGTATCCAATCAAGTTCATCACTTAAAAAAAAAACTATCAAGGATCATACCAGTTCCGCATTGGCCATGGCCTTCTCATGAGACACAATGTAGTCAGCACTATAGCGATATTTGTGTGTTTGAATATGGATAAGCCACTGGACTGTAGTGTGGAACTCGAAGATGAGGATGCCGGGCCCTACCTCAGTAAAATGTTTCAGTATACTGGAATAAGCAAAGTCTTGCGTAAAATGAGGTGTCACCTTAGCCTCCATAGAAGGCATAAACTCCATTGAATTTGAAAAAGAATGTTGAGGTAAGTTTTGCTAAATTTGCTGACATTAACTAGCTACATTAAACTGTTAGCCTGTTTTCTCTGCTAAAGCCAGGTCAGATACATTTTAAGTTTTAGATATGTAATAAAAGTTACTTTTCACATGAAGATATGACATTAACTTAATCTTACTTTTTAATGCCTTCTAATGCCAACTTTTTAATACTTTCTAATGCCAACCCTATGTGGACTTTGAGGAAGACAACAACCTCCAAATCAATATACACATAAAACGCTACATGACTATACATAAATGCAGAAAGGACATTGTTCTATCACACTCTCCAGTGTCACCCAAATGAGCATGGTTTCCCTTTTGAGTCTGGTTCCTCTCAAGGTTTCTTCCTCATATCACCTAAGGGAGTTTTTCCTTGCCACAGTCACCTCAGTCGCCTCAGACTTGCTCACTAGGGATAATATTGTCTAACATCTAGGACTGTTTGCATGTTTTTTCTGTTTCTTATGTTCTGTAAAGCTGCTTTGAGACAATGTTCATTGTTAAAAGCGCTACACAAATAAAATTGAATTGAATTGAATTGAGCAAGTTTAAAAGTAGCAACTGTTAGTTTCGCTTGAGTATATTTTTAGCTGGATACTTCCACATTTTACTGAGTAAAATTTTGACACATTTTCTATACTTTTACTTACAGTAAGTATAATTTCTCAATACTTTATCGAGTCCTGTACAGCAGAGATGGGCAGATGTTTTCAGGCTTCTTAGTCTTCCTGGCTGAGACCCTCATCTCTACAGCAGTGCTGCCTGGCCTACTCGTAAAAATGAAAAGATGTTATACTTCTTTGTAACGGAAGACAATCCTATCAATTATATATGACAATTAAGATAGCAAGCCTAATTCATTCATTAATTCAGTAACCTCTTTATTCTTGTGGATCTGGAGCCTATCCTAGGAACACTGGGCGTGAGGTGGAAATACACCCTGGATGGGACGCCAGTTCATCGCAAGGCACCATGCACACCCACATTCAGACACAGAGGCAATTTACTGTATTCAAGCCAATATTGGAATGTTTTTGGGAGGTGGGAGCAAACCGGAGAACCCAGAGGAAACCCACACAGACATGGAGAGAACATAAGAAACTCCACAAAGACAGTAACCTGAGCTCTGAGATCTTAATTCAGTTCAACCAAATTCATTTTACCTTCAAACCTCAGACACATTTTACAGGGAACAATCCCACCATCAGTTATCATCATATTGCTTATTAAAAATGAAAATCATTAGTGGTGCAATCAATTTCTCCATCATTTTATTCAGATGATAGATATTTAGACAGATATTTATCACAACCTTGGAATAATGAAGCTCTGAGCTCCAATTATAAACTTTTCTAACAGTAAACAGAAGTCGTATGTGTTTACAATCCTGCCAACATCTGTTTGGTTCAAGCCAGTTCGATATACTGTATACTGCACACACCTCTGTCGAAAGCCCCACAGCTGACAATCAATCCATGAGGGCAACAGAATTGTCCGTAAAGCTCTAGAGATAGATTTGGGAAAAGACACTAAAAAACAGACTATGACATGATCAGACCTTTATGGTAGCGTGACCAGACAAAAGCCCCTCATTAGAAAAAAAGTCAAAATAGAGCTCATGCCTTCAGAACCAACATTCTGATGAAACCAAGATTGAACTCTTTCCTCAATGCCAGCGTTACATCTGGAGAAAACCAGGCACTGTTCATCACCAAGACAACTGCATATACACAAGTATGTGTGTGTGTTTGCACCATATACCCATCTAACCACTCTGATGGAATAAATAACAGCGTATTGGCTAATGTAATTTTATACAGCAAAAACTGAACTGAACATCCTTCAGGACACTTAGTACTGTTTGACTTTATAGTATACAGTTATAAAAGAGCAATAATTCATAATTCCATTATCCAGTATCACCCGAAAGAGGACGGCTTCTGGTCTGGTTCTTCTCAAGGTTTCTTCCCCACGTTACCCCGGTAGCTCAGTGGTTAAGACGTTGGACTTCTGATCAGAAGGTCTGGAATGGCCAAGATGCCACTGCTGGGCCCTTGAGCAAGGCCCTTAACCCTCAACTGCTCAGTTGTATAAATGAGATAATTGGAAGTTGCCCTGGATAAGGATGTCTGCCAAATGCCGTAAAAGTCATGTTGTCTCAGAGTTTTTCCCTGCCACTGGCTTGCTCATGAGGGATCTAACTATAAATCTACACCCGAATTTCTCTAAAGCTGCTTTGTGACAATTTCTATTTGTTAAAGATGCTATACAAATCAAATTGAATTCGATATTGAAAAATTAAGCCGATTTAGTTTTGAATGGATATGATACTCTGCAGGTGATCAGCTGTTAAGAGCAGTAAAGCAAAGCCAGTCCCTTGGAGAGAAAGAGAAGCCAGACATAAGCGTTTGGTCACTGACTCAACTGTATAGTGTTGCCTTACAGGAACAGACAACATAGAGAGAGAGGGGTTACAGAACCCTAAAATAGCCAAGGAAACACCATCATTACCAGGGCAGACCACCTCCTGAACACACACATTCCCTCTGACATTCACCACACACTATTTATACCTTAAGAGCTGATGTGGAAAGATCATCTTTCTACATCCAGTGCAACAAACGTTACGCAGGAGCCGCTCACATTCACTCTGAGAGATGGGGTGAAGTCAGAAGAAAGGTAAAGCTGATGTGGGTGTGAATTGTGAGAAATTGTTCTTAGACAAGATATAGAGGGTACTGAATACAGACGATAGAAAACTGAAGGAAATACAAAGGGAGGGGGAGAGAGAGAGAGAGAGAGAGAGAGAGAGAGAAGAAAAGATCTGTGAAACACGGTTTGAATGGAATCTATATGTTATGCAGTTTAGGCTGAATTAATTATTAAAAACCATTCATTCTTAAAAACAAGTAGACAGAAAGATAAAGTGGAAAAAAAGAAAATAGGAAATGAAAGAAAGAAAAAAAGAGAACGAAAGAGTGAAAGTGAAAGGGTGAGCCCTTCTGTGTACATCTACAGTGTGTTTAGGGCAAAGCTGCTGATTGGTCAGCTTTGAAGCACATTGTGACATCAGATTTGAGGAAAATCTCAAATTATAAATTTGATTAAAACCAAAATATATTTCTTAATTCTTGCAGGAAAGTTGTTTGAAACAGTTTGAATGGGTCTGTATGTTAGGAAGTTTGGTCTGAATGAATTATTTAAACAAGTATTATAACTAACAAAATTGCACAAGCCTTGCAAACACTCAAACTATACAGTTAAAAAAAGAGAGAGAGAGAAATAAACTCCATAAGGCAGGTTTGATAAATCATCACACAGTGAGCTCACATACAATTAAACCCTGTGAAATTAAACCCAGACAAGGAATGATAAAAATGACTTTTTTGGTTTAGTCAGGTGTACTGCAGCCATCAAAGACCCACGGTTTAAAACTACAGAGTATGCTTTAACCTCGCTGATCATACAGACCTACGACCACTTTCTCATCTCAAAGATCAGAAAATCCAACAAGTACGTTTCTCTGGTGCATCCATCTCCTGTCAGCATGCACGTCAGTTACACGTATTATCTAAGAATGTTCCCAACATGCTCATTCATTAGCGCCAATGGCCTGCCATTCGTCCTAACATCCTTCATCTTAAATATGCTGCAAGCAGTTCTAACCTCAGTTTCTTCCCAAGTCCCTCTTCCCCCTCTTTAAATCAAATATATTAAAGCCCTCTGGGAATAAAGGCACCATGCACTAATAAATCCAGCTGTCTACCCAGATCACGCATCCTTAATTTCTAAAATAAACATCTGTCAGAAAGCCAGAAAAACTGTCAAAATCCTCCAAGCTGAAAGCAATAACGATTTATGAAACTTAATTAACCGAGTAGCTTCTCACTTCTTGCCACACAGAGAGAACATCCTGAGGCAGCAATGATATTATGCCCCCTAATGCATTTTTCACCTGCATTTATATTTGGATGTATTACTTGATTTTAGTTATACTCATTTGATTTTTTTATTTATTTACTATTCACTATTCCTGCATTACCCTGTGCTGTTCACAAATGTCCACATTACTACTGGTTAATCGATTTCCAACTCTGTAGATCGACTATACAGGCATGATCCAGCATGGGTAAACAACCTCCTTTTAGTGAATCAGAACATTTGGCTCTGTTTACCACTAAGAGAGGACTCTTTTTGGTTCATTCCCAGTTTTTTCAATACTAAGATTTAGCTCATTTGGCTGACACTAATCCAAAGTAACTTAAAGTTCAGCTAGATTTAACTGAACAATTGAGAGGTTTAAGGGTCCAGGCGTTTACAGGCCTACACTACAAGACTTTGCATCTGTGACATTTTTATGGAAAGTCCAGCCAATGCCCTACCAAATTTGTGATATATTTCAGACCATATTAATTCAAATTAATTCAATTTTATAATGTATTGTGCTTTTAACTATAGGCATTATCACAAAGCAGCTTTACAGAAGTCTGTAGGTTTGTATTTAGATCCCTAATAAGCAAGCCAGCTCAGAGGTCAGTAGTAGGTCATTTGCTACTTTAACCAGTGCTGTCTCAGTACTGTGATGATGCCTAAATCCTGACTGATTCCATGAATGATTCAAGTATTGACTCAGCTGCTGAGCTACAACATTTTCTAGGATCTTAGAGATAAAGGGTTTGATATTGACTTAGGATCAAGGCCAGGTTTCTGCTGGTGAATATTTCCCCCTTAATTAACCTATACAGGCCTCCCTCACCGCTCGTCATTGTGAAGGCGATATTTAGGATATGATTTAGACCATTTTAATATGCTATATATTGCCTTCAGAGGTAATGTTATATTATACCACTCCCATCAGGATATAAATGTTTCATCATAGTTTCAGCAAAAGTGGTTAGCCAGAAGAACCTTGTATTGATCGGCAGTCACATCGTGTACCTAAAGTGTAACCTAAACCATGTCACACCACAACAGAGCCACCAGTTCTCCCCTAATTTGTCACAATTTGTCATGTGTAGATTGTTATATAAGAGCACTGTATAGAGGCAGCAGTTGCAGATATACCAAACTGAATTCAGACACTTACTAGTGAGTGTGCTGTAAAAGTATCATTGTGACCTGCCTTTGCATAAACAATGCAAAATGCTACCATTATATAGTAAATGCAGACACTACAAAATGGTTGCCAAATAGTAACGCCGGACTGGTATACACACATGCAATCAGTGCTTTAAAAACATGACAGATCTATTTCCGAATGGTTTTTTGAAATCATCTCAAAAGTGATTTAAAATTTACCACAGGAATGTAGGTTGTAGCCTGCCAAACAGGATTCTCTCCTACGAATACATACCAAAGCGGCAAAACATACAAATGACTGTTATTGCGCACACACACACACACACACACACACACAATCCAGACGTGATACTTGAATTTTATTCAGGCATCTCCAAACCCATTTGAACTGTCTTAAATTAATCACACCTGTCACAAATCACTGAGACAGGATCTTTGCTTCTTTAGCGGCTAAGTAGTGTTAGCATGTTTCAAAGTGCTTTCATTAGAGTAGGATTTACAGTGAAACCAGCATGTTGACATAAAAAGAAAGGACAATCAGAAATAAGACTGCAAGAAGAGTCATACATGTTGAGTCGGCTGTCCTACTTTGAACAGACCCGGGTTGCCAGATCTGTTGATGTAAATCCATCTTTGCTGATAAAACTGCATAGATATCAATGGTTATCCCAGACGTCTCGTACTGGGTAAAGTGCCAAGTCCTAAATGTTAGAATAATTTTACAAAGAAGGGAGAAGCCACAGAGGCCAATTTCTCTCCTGCTCTCGTGTGGTTAATGAAGTGCAAAGCATACCGCAGATGTTCCATGAGCCCGCCATCACCCACTTAGCTACGCTTATACAAGGGGTAATTCAACCTAAGCACGCCAACGTGGCTAAGAATAAACGGATGTTAATGTCCAGAGCTAGCATGACCTCATCAGCACAGCAACAGAGGCTTTCATTCATTGCTAGCCACATTAGTACTGCTTGTTCTGACAATTAAAGAACACAAAACATGTGTACTTAATGCTTTAGAAGGAAAATGCATCAAATCGATAGAACGCTGAAGGCTAATAACTGGCACAAGAGGCATCAGCCTACAGGCCTACGTCTCTGATATTACATCATGGGGAAGTTGAATAAAACCACATCATAGTATATGAGATTTGATCAAAGAAAATCATCAGATCAAAATGTCTGACTACCAATACTGATGTGAGTTTTGTTCTTGCATTACAAAATGAGCATGCAAAAACTGACTAAACTAACACTTCATTCTCTTACACACATACAGCCAGGCAGCGAAGTGCATCGCTGCTAAGTATAATGCGGATTTTCAACCTTGCCTTAATCCACCCTGTCACCATTTAAACTTTATACACAAATACAAACAGGCAAAAATTGTTCATTTCCTGCTCGCAGAACAATAAAAGGGAACATAAAGAAAAAAAAAAAGAGACAGAAAAGAGAAAAAGAGGCAGATTACAAATAAAGCCTGAATCAAACGCAAAGTCTTTCCCCTTCAAACAGTATTCTAGAGCATCAGAGAGTCTCAGTTCTCGTAATTTTTTTTTCTTCAACAAGCCCTTACAAGGCAGAGAGGAAAAGAGGAGACGTATATAAATGTACTGGCTGAAAGTAGAAATCTTTCCCTGTTTGTGATTATTGCTGTGATTCAGATGAAGCCTGAGGAAGTGTTGAGGAGGCTTAAGATTTAGTCTGCTCGATAAAGAGAGGGGCGAAGGTCAGATGGAGCAGGAAGACAGGGAAGATGGTGAGTTAATGTCAGTGCAACATGATGAAGGCCTCCATTTCATCGAGGCAGTCCTCAAACACGTGAGACCTGATGTAGAGACAAGAGGAGGGAGAGAAGAGACAAAGACAGGTTCAGGAAGTTGTTCAGAAATGGAGGACGTGACCTGAACCTGGAGTCAAATTACAATTATGAGGTAAGATCAGTGGAGCTCGATGAAGGCCTCCATTTCCTCTGAGACGAGCCCCTTGTAGGGGACTCTGTGTCTCTCGACAGCCCGGGCAGCCAGGCATTGCAGCGTGACATGGCTGAGGGGGTGCAGTGCATGCCTTGCTCCGCCTGCCTCCTCCAGCAGCTCATAAGGCATCTTGCGTTGTGCATTGGTTGCGTCAAAGTGTGCTCCAGAGTGCACCAGCAGCGTCATTAGTTTGGGGCAGCCGTTACGGGCTGCCACATGAAGCGGCGTGTTGTTGTCCGAGTCGCGCGAGTCTACATCAGCGCCACACTCCAGCAGCAGCGCAGCCACGGGCAGAGATGGGAAACGCCCCACTGGGTAACGGCCCACCGCCGTCGTGTCCTTATCCACAGCCATGTGCAGGGGCGTGAAGCCATTCCGGCCCCTCGGGTTCAGCTTGAGTAGCCGGTACACGCTCTGCTTCTTCTGGTGCTCCTGCGCCGGGCTGCACTCCAGCTTCTCCAGCAAGAATATGAGGTGGAGGATGATGGACAGGGCTTTAGTGAACTGCGCCGCATCAGGCTGATTATCCCGCTGTGCCACGGCCCGCTCCACCTCACGCACGCCCTTGGCCAGGACGCCCATCAGGTCATGGAAGGCAACACGGGCAGCTGGTGCACCTTTCGCACGGTCTTGGAGGACAAAACTGAAAAGCTCGGCGAATGACAAAAAGCTGCTGGCTGTCATGGGGCTCAGCGGGTCCAGGTTGCTCTGCTGCATGTCTAGTGCATATTTCCACAGACTGACACAGCGCTCAAAGTCTCCCGAGTCAGCGTAGACAGCACCCCGGTAGCGGATGTAGTAAGATGTGTCTGGGTGTGAAGGGCCTAGGATGCGCTCTCGGACCAGGAGTGCCTGCATCCGCATTTCATCCGGGTCGGTGATCAGGGCCTCCAGCTCCTCCGCCGTGTTCACCTCTCGGGCGCAGTCGTACGCTGGAACGGGTGGGCCAGGAGGTGGCTTGGCCAGGAAGCCCGTTCTATCTCCTGCTTGTCGGAGCTCCATTGCTCGTCGCCAGTAGCGCATGGCGCCCAGCAGATCGCGCTTCTTGTCTACGTAAGTTGCGCCCAGGAGCTCCAGAGCATCTATGCACTCCTCTCTCGAAGCTCTGGGCTGGTGCACGAGGTACTCTACGATGTTGGTGTGACCGGTAACGCTGGCAGCCAGCAGAGGGGTCATACCGTATCCGTCTTTCTCCATCCTAGCTTTGCACTTAAGCAGCATCTTCATGATCTCCAGACTTCCAGACTCGGCGCAGTCATGCAGCGCAGTGTTGCCTTTCACGCTCTTGCGGTTCACGTCAGCGCCGCGCTCCAGCAGAAACTTGGCGATTTCTCGGTGCCCTTTATAGCAGGAGATCATCAGGCATGTGTGTCCGTGGCGGTTCGCGACCTCCATGTCAGCGTGATGTTCGACGAGATACCGCACGATTTCCAGGTGTCCATCGAAGCAGGCAGCCCGCAGGGGAGTGGAGTTGGTGAGGGTCGTGTTATTAACCGAGGCGCCGTGTTTTAAAAGAGTTTTCACAACCGGCAAATGCCCCGCGGCAGAAGCCGCCCAGAGCGGAGGAGCTCCTTCAATCGTCTCGCCATCAAAATTAACCGAACCCCCGAGCTCTACGTTCGCCTTACAATATTCAAGTAAATAATTCACCACCTCCAAGTGTCCGTACCGGGAGGCGACCAGGAGCGGCGTGCCCCCCTGCGTCTTCTCCTCAGCGAGCGCCTCCAACTCCTCCGGAGTTTTGTTGCTCAGCAACTTCTGGATAAGTTTCAGTTTCCCGTCTCTCGCCGCGTTAAACACCGCAATCGTTATATCCATTTTCCCCGCATGCGTCTCGCTCAGTCTCTCTCAATGCTCAGTCTGCGTGGAAACAACAAAACAAAGTTTTCCCTTCACGTTTAAACACAAAAACCTTACTGAACCTCCGCCTCTGCTCTGCTTTTTCTGCCATTTTAAGGCTACAATCAAAATGGCGTCGGTGTTGTTTGACACACTTATGTTTACTGTGTTCGCTTGGGATTCTGGGTATTGTAGTTCGCAACGGTTAGCTTCATCGTTAGAAATGTTACCACTGGAAATACAATTCACATAATTCACTACACATATCAAACGTCTAACGTCACGCTTTGTTCGCCGAAATTTAAAGGAATTGTAGTTTTATTAGCAGCCATTCGTCTCATTTGAGGTAATAATTTTAAAGCCAATTGGACGTCCTTTAAAAATTCCCATGATGCATTTGAAACTACTAAAAAAAGACTGACTGGACTGAGAGGAATTACAAATATTTGTTGTGATACTGTACGTATAGCTTTGTTTTATTTAAAATTTTAATCTAATATACATTTGAGTTACATTTTCATATTATGAAGTAGTATGTCTAAAGTCTATATGTTAAATGATCATTAATATGACATTTGAGTATGACAAAAACTTTAAATGCGAATGATATATGGTCTATGGTAATACATCATCAATTTTAAAATAATGCTTTATTTTTATATACATGTTCATATCAGGTACACAAACAATATCCTGTATACACAGTGTACGTAATCTAAAAACATCTGACATTCTTACTGCATTGTTCCTTATTTTATTTACAAATAATAATAATAATAATAATAAAAAATGAGCACATAATCAAAAACAAATGCCAGAAAAGAAAAAACATATAGGGTAAATGAATAATCTTACTGTTCTGGTGCATTATAGTAAAATGTGCATTTTATGAAAGCTTGCACACATAACACTTTGCAGGAGCTTTATGATTTGCAGTGTGCAATCGACTGTGTGGTAAATTTAGGCCATTTTGTGTTTTGTCCTTTTAGCCTTCTTCTTTTCCTGCTTCTTCTTCCTCGCCTGCTTCTTCTTCGTCTACATCAATATTTTCCTACATATCATCATAACCTTTATATTGGTCATCTTGGAGCTTTTTTTTTTTTTTGTAGTGAACATTTTTTGACTCTTGCAATAATCCCTGTTTTAGAAATGCACATTTTAAACCATACACCAAATTCCAACCACAGTATTTCTGTTATTCCATCTATCCACCTTTCCCACACTGCGGCTGGCAGGGGTCCGATATGACGATTGCTCCCGGCGCTGAGAGGTAGACTGGGTTTTGTTGTTGGTCTCTTTGTTCAGTATCACAACAAAATCACTAGTCTTCCACCCAGCACTGCAGGTCATTCAGACTTCAATAGACAGACGTGCTGTATATCTGCAAGAAAAAAATATATAGTACAGTGGAAGGAATCATGTTCTTTACTGTTTCTTTCGTGGACGTGTGAATGCGATTATATAAAATCATATGGCTTTTTTTAATTGTATTCTAAATGTTTTATTATAACCATGCTTTTTAACCCTAATGACGCTCGCTAACCCATCATGTGATTCTTGCATGTAAAAATCCAATCTCTGCATCATTAGATTGGTTTAAATATAAAATTTGACAGAAGAGAGAGAAAGTGTGTTGCTGGTGCCTGTAACGAGCCCTTGCGCTGATGCTGTCTTTTCTTCTCCCGTAGCACCGACTCAAAGTGGCTCCTCTGATGGAGGCAGTGGGGACGTGCAGGACCTGCCGTGCCATAAAGACGCCCTCCCCTCTCTATTTCCTTTGCCTCTGCACCCCCCTCTTCTCTTTCAATACTTGCTCCTTCAAAACACACACACACACACACCCACAGAAGCACACAAACTGTCCTCATCATGTGGGTTTGTGTCCTCTCTCTGAAGCCTGTTGACATTCAGTTTTCCCTTTGTTGGGGTGAGCCAAGCCTCCAGCTCTTCTTGAAAGGTGTGTGTGTGTGTGTGTGTGTTTGTGGAGAGAGCAGGAAATAGCTGGAAAGGCAGAGGAAGCAGGAGAAAGTGGGACTGGGTGAGAGAGGCAGCAATGAGAGAAAGCCTGAGTGGGAGAAAAGCGAGACAGCAGTGATGATAATAAACTGTAATTCTGTTTTCACAGGATGGTGGGTTTGATCCGAGCAGTAATGATATCCCCGCGGTCAGTGTCACCTGCTGTTCGCAATAATCCGTCATAATCTGCTCCCCCAGATGAACATCATATCAAGATTCGGCTCTCCTTCCAGACTGACACACTCGCACACCCACACCCATACACCCACATGCACAGACACGCTAATCATGGTCCTTCATCTGTGCTGTGTTTCACGGGCAGCGCTGGTAGCTATGCAACAGGGCTGAAGCAGCAGAAGGGGAAGGGGGTGGAGAGAGATGGACATGGACGATGATGTTGATGATGATGACTGTCCTCAGCAGCAGGCAGAGACAACTTACCTGTGGCTGCTCAGAGCTGCACAGATGCTCGGATTTAAGGCGCTAGGACATTATTGGTGTTGTTTGGGCTGGTCCTTTAATATCGCCGCCTGGAGTCAACCTGCTGGTGTGGGTAGACGCAGTCACAATAGCATCTATTTATCAGAACATATGGCTCTTTAGATAACGGGGAATCATTAGATTAAATGAGGCTTGCTATTCATGGTCTAGTCGTTACACCTTATTCTTGTTTACTAGTGCATCCAAATCTTTTACAGCAGCTTTCTCAGCATCTGTTTTATTTCCCTTCAAAATCCAAAAGAAACAGACAAGGCTCTCAGTTTCTATAAATATACAAACATCAATCATGGCGTTTTTAGATGTCTAAAACATTTCCTGTAGCATTTTCTGAGCTAAAATTAAAGGCGAACAGGAAATCTGGACTAGGGAGCTGTTCGCCACGTCGGTGCTGAAATACGCCCTGTGCGCGCCCGTGGCCGAATCCCAAATGACTCCTTATTGCAAAATCCAGTGCACTACATAGGGCGCAGGAGCCATTTTGTTCACCCCCTATGTAGTGCGCTTATGTAGGGAGGAGAGAGCCATTCGTGATTCAGTCCATGACATTCACCATTCGCTCTTCCGGCCGAGAAAACTTACCACCTGTTGCACAGAAAGTTTCAGCTCCTAAAAAGCGACATTACTCTCATTACTCTGCTTTTCTCGCGTGTTCCTGTATCGATAAGTTGGAGATTAGAAATCTATTCGGTGCAAAATATTTTATTAAAAAACGAGGCTAGGCTATTCCAGATTATATGGCTGTTATAGCTCATTATAGGCGAATGAAAAATGATTACAGCACCAATACAAAGAAATAGCGGATTACAATGCACACACGGCTGCTGGTATGCTAATAGGCTACAAGTCTCGCGCGCTGAAGAAAAACGCCTCAGTTTGGCAAACAGTCGAAGGCGAAACGTCGAAATGTCGTTTCAAGCTACACACACAGCCTAAACATTTTACTCACCCTGGCCTTTTTTTCCCGCTCAGAACGCCGGACCAACAGGTGATAACGTCGGGGCATTTTTATTATTATTATTATTTTTATCTTAATCAGGAACGTCGCGGCCGCTCCGCTCGTTGTCTCCGGCTGCCGTCGAAGCAACTGTCAATCATGTGGCCCCGCCCACTTTGCGTCGCACGTAGCCGTAGCGGTGATGTTACTGGGCGGCTCGCGGAGAGATGAAAGCCTGTGTGTTTATATACTGTCCGCGCCAGACGGAGGGACGGCTTATTACCGCTGACGACTCCACGATCCGGCCAATTGCATTTCCCCTCTCTGCTTTTTTACAAGCGCCTTCTAATCACCAAGGCTCTCAGGCAGGCAAGAATAAAAAAAAAACTCATAACCAATGAAGCCATATGCTTCTTAAATATATTCTCATTAGACGCGTAAAATGTCCAAAGTGCATGATGAGGCTTGTCCAGAATGACTCTGATCAGGCACGACCAAAATGGCCTCTGTTTTTCATGGGCTACGTCCCAAATTGCATGCTACCATACTAAATAGTAGGCCATGTTAAAAAAAAAAAAAAAAAGTACCCTACTGTTGGTTGCTATAGTTACTAATTTGTCATACTATTTAGTGTGGGAAGTAGCCAAGGTCTTGTTCCTTATAAGGCACATGCTGGAGTTTGCTCTAAAAGATGTTTATTTCCTTCTGTTTATTCGTTTAGACTAAAAAACTGTGATATTCCAAGTATGTAGGAGACTAACAGTCTAATCCATCAGCATGGTTCAATATGTACAGTTTGCAGTGACAAAAAAAAAAAAAAAAACAGCAACAAGGGAGCAACAGAAGGTGTCATATCACATCACACCAATAAACTAGATTAGATAAAATTTTAATTGTTGCCTACTGTAAAAGGAATAAGCATCAAAGCAACAGGTGACCATTAATTTTCTATCTACATGCCCTAAGTCATGATTTTAGTGACAGCGACAGGTGACAGCTAGACAAACAATGTTTGAATTGAGTTTTTTTTTTCACCTCTATGCAGATTAGTTAGCCATAAAGCGACAAATCCAAATAACTGGCACTAATGATTTCTCAGACCAGGGGGCACGGTGGTTTAGTAGTTAGCAGGTTTGCCTCGTACCTCTGGGGTTGGGTTCAATTCCTGCCTCTGTGCAGTTTGCATGTTTTCCCCGTACTTTGGGGGTTTCCTCCCCCAGTCCAAAGACATGTGTTGTAGGCTGATTGGCATTTCCAAATTGCCTGTAGCATATGAATGGGTGTGTGCGATTGTGCCCTGCAATGGGTTGGTACTCTGTCCAGGGTGTCCCCTGCCTTGTGCCCCGAGTCCCTTGGGCTCCGGGCACCCTGCGACCCTGTGTAGAATAAGCGGTACAGAAAATGGATGGATGGATCGTATCTCAGACCAATTGTACAACACGCATGGCCCAATGTTTCCTCAAGTTCCCCACTCGCAGCTATAGTTCCTAACTGCAATTATTTTCTAATACTGTTTGATGCCTAAACATGAAAGAAAAACGTATATACAACTTATAACCGTGGTTTCATCTTCTCCTAAAATACGCCTGTCATTTATTGTGTATAGAAACATTACAAAAAATAAAGCTTGAGAGGAAGTAGTAGAGATTGTTGGTAACTCTGGGTGTATAG
The DNA here is from genome assembly GCA_022985145.1 of Pangasius djambal. Taxonomy (NCBI): domain Eukaryota; kingdom Metazoa; phylum Chordata; class Actinopteri; order Siluriformes; family Pangasiidae; genus Pangasius; species Pangasius djambal. The sequence continues at coordinate 12,942,857 of CM040995.1, read as the reverse complement.
TTTAAGTTGTTAAAAAGCATTTACATTCTTTTTTTTTTTTTTTTTTTTTTAAAAGACACTGGGCAGTGTAGGCAACATTAATAGTCACTACATGCCCATAAGAGACAAGCAACATGAGTGTGAACGTAGGGCTAGTGGGTAAGTAGCCACTGAGCTTTGCAAAATGAATCATGGTCTTGTGAGTCTTAAAACTCACACACTGAAATTACAGAATATCAGGAACTAAGTAATATTCCAGTATTCACATACAATCATTCGCTAGTTTATTAGATACAGCTAACTTGTAGCAACACTGGGATTGTTATAAGGTAAACTTACCATATTGGTCACTTTGTAGGCAGACAGTTACTTCAGTGTTTCCGCTTTATCCTGATAAGGGTTGTGGTGCATCTGAAGCCTGTCTCTAGAACATTGAGGCACGCAGCCAGTCCCTTGTAGGGCAACATACACATACATATTCACACAGTCATTCACACCTAAGGGCAGTTTAGCAATCCACTAACTGGCATGTTTCTGGGAGGTGGGAGGAAACCAGAGATCCCAGGGAAAGGCCATGCAGACCAATGCAAAACTCCACATAAACAGCAACCCAAGATCAGGATTGAACAAGCGACACTGGAGCTGTGCAGCTGAGCCACCACGCCACAGATTACTGACTCGTCATAATTTGTCAGCTCCCGTGTACCACGCCAATTAATTGAAAGAGACCACCACAGGACCACTGCTGACTGGGTATTATTACACTTTTTTTTTTTTTTTGTCCATGCATAGTATTTGTTAATCGTCCTCTATACTCCATCAGTGTCATTTTTCTGACAGTTAGTTTTAGGTTGGTGGATGCTTCTCAATTTAGCAGAGACATTAAGATATTTCAAAATCCCAGCATCCCAATCCCAAGCTGCACCAGATGCACTCCACCACCATGGCAGTGTGACTGCTGAGAATGACCCACTATTCTGTGGTGCTCCCTTTCCGTGAGTACATGGATGGGAGACTAACAAGTTGCACATAACAACAAATACACAGTAAGTAATTGTGTATCTATATGTTAGGTCTGCTTGATAAAAAGGCCAATGAGTGTAGCTATAAGGTAGTTGTACCTACCTTACAAGGTAACTTGTAAGTAACTAACACTGCTAATGAATCTATGCCAGCTACACTCCACAGATCCTACATTTTTAAACTTTGATGTGGCCCCTTTTTTGCATCTAGAGAAGTGTTATTCATCATAATTCATTATCATAGCAATAAAGAGAAGCATGTGTTATGTGTACATACTGTGGCAGGCTCATACATAATTCAGTTGACTAAGCTTTATTGTTCTTTTTTTTTTTATTCTTTCAATTCTAAAAGAATTCTTTTTTCAAGAGGTTCCAAGTGTACTCCTAGAACGAAACCACGTCTCCACTGCTTTAAATAAAAACCTTTGTCTGTTAAGGACAGTGTTCTTCACCGGGCATTTAGAGGGTTCTTATAGGGTTTGTGTCCATGGCCTCATCTCTCTAATGATGTGTGTGAACCTTAATGGAGCTTTAGAGGCTTTTTCATGGCTGAAGAGACACTGGTTTCTTGAATACACTGAAAATAATTTTGTTCCTTTTATCTCTTTTTAGGTTAATGACATCTGTGGAAATGAAATAACCTGCACAAAATGAGGAAGAAAATAGTTATATGTTACGCTTCAACATATCAGGACTATGGACACCACTAGAAAAAAAAGTAAAATACCATGCTGTGCTGAGAATGAGCACTATCCAGTGATGGTCCCTTTCTAGTAATGGGCGAATGGGAGGCTAAGGGCTTTAATTGCATCTTGGGATCGGAAAATCTGCACGGGAAAAAGATCCATATCACAAGGCTATTTTGGAAGGTTATCCCGCATTATTAAAAATATAATAAGGTCCATCTATCAGTGGCAGTGCTAGATTTAAAATTTGTTGTGGTGGGTACCATTTAGAGCATTTTACTTTCCTTTGCAAAAATTATTAAAATATGATATAGTATATTATTATAATATATAATCGGCTATATAAGGAATATGCGTTTCAGGTAAGGTGGTTGCTCTGCTACAGTAATTTTTTTTTTCCATCAAGGATACCGAAATTCTAGACATCATGCTGAGCTTTCATAAAACAGCCACAATGGTTCTTTCTACAACAAACAACCATCCACACATATACACTTATGCCCCAAAATGGCCATTTCCCATATGCTGAATGTATCCTATAGCCATTAATATCTCCACTGTGTCGATCAGTTGGTGTGCCTGACCATTTCTCTATAGCCGATAAATATGTATTCAGTAGAGCTACACATCCCTGCCTCCACCCAGCCTGTGTTTTTGAGGAAGCTCTGATGCAGAGCCTCTGTCTCAGGTAGCGCAGAGCACGAACAGTGTGTGTCCACAGGTGCTCTCTGTGAAGATACTCAATTTGCAAATGAAACCTTCCCCTCTTCCTCCACAGATGTCACCAGAGTGAACAGGACTGGCTAACATAATAGGAAGGTTCATTGTGCCATGGTGGCTCCTGGGGCTGCTATTATGGGCGGATTAGGACAGATCGCAAAGGCTCGAGTCTCTCAGTTGCGATGGAAGAGGGATTATGCATATTGAAGACATCCCATTCATTATCTTTCTCCCCCTCCCAGCTCTAAAATGCCACAGAGCTTCATTTTGGAAGCTGTGTTGAGAGGGTTCTTGGATGAGGCATCTTTAAATCACAAAGGCTTCATGATTCGGATGGAAAAGAGATGTGATTTGGCATCAAGGCAACACCTGATGGTTCCAGAGCAGAAACCCGACTCCGGTCATTGTGTGTTTGCGGCATGACTTTAATCCTAAATGACTCTTCCTAAAAGAGAACATTTCATGCCGTGTCCTTGCAGTAACGTGTTCTCAGGGTCATATTTGTAGCTGAAAAAAATCTGTACGCTCAATAATTTCGAAGACGGTTAAGTTCAGTGGCATAGCCAAAAACTTATTTCAGCTGGGGATGAGGAAATATATTCTATAGGATTACCATCTGATCTGTACAGTACATAAATTTTGCTTGCATGCCTGGTAGGTTAATCATAATTATTAAGTTCAATCCAATTTTATTTACATAACAATTGACATTGATTCAAGGAGCTTTACAGAAATCTGGATTTAGATCCCTGATGAGCAAACCAGAGGTGGTGAGAAAAAACTCCCTAAGATAACTTAGGGAATTATGTATGCTTAATATCTTATCATACCACAGTGCTGTGTCGAATACTCGATTCTGATTGGCCAGTGGATGTTAATTAATTTTCTATTACAGAATGGCTCAGAAAATAGTTCCAGCTGCAACATTTATATTAATGAGCTCATTCTAATATGCTTTTTGTCCCCTTTACATGTCTTTCTGTAATTAATTTTTTTTTTTAAATGTGATTTTTGGTAAATTGCTGTGTTACAAGAGGAATAAAATGGTTCAGGGCATCATGCTAGTGGAAAATAATAAACTTCGGGATGGTAACACACCACATGGTCATTAATTATTTTCTATAACAGCATGCTCTGTCCTGTTTTATTCCTTATTAAACACATTATTAATGTTTGCACTCATCTAATATTTAATTTGATTGTATATTTATTTACGTATCTATATACCATATATAAGTGTAGCTATTTGTAAACATTTTGTAGAAAACATAAAGGGTAACATGAAGTCAATGTTACATTCAACAAAGTGCCACATTTTTCCATTCTAGCCATGACTAAATCACAAACTCTATTGGCTACTGAAGCCAAAATGACTGTCTGTTCACTACACCCGAGCAGCAACATGATGACATTAATAGTATGAGGAGATGATTTAATAGTGAATCACCGCAGTTTTGGCCAAACTATATACAGTATTCGGCATGGGGTCTTTTTGCATACAATCTGTCTGATTGCTCCAGATCATCTCCATCACCCTCTTTCTCTCTGTCTCTCTCTCTAATCAGAAATGTGGAGGAATAAACGAGGTTCATGAATGTTAAGTGATGAATGGAAAATTGTGAGGGTGCAATACTTGATTTGTGATGAGATGAGGGAAATGATGTCTTCTTTTTTTTAAGGTGGCTTGGGGGAAACTTTGGATATTGCCATCGGAATAATCAGCCGGTTGTAGCAGCCTTCCTTGCAAGATCAATGTTTCATTTGGAGAATGTTTCCATTCATGCATCTGGGCATAGTGCTGTTTCAAGCAGCACAGCCCAAGCATCAACATCAGGCATGTGGCCACAGCTGAACCGGATGCCTTCCCAGTCAGTGACAAGGCAGGAGCTGAATGTGGCCGCTCAACTGGTAGGTCATTATCAACCTGAACGAACCTCCCAGATGCAGTTGTAGATATAGCATCTTTGTGCTTATCTGATAAGAGGTGAGAAGGAAAACGGAGCCCCAAGCTATAAAGAGGGATCTGTTGAGAAGTGCAAAAACTTCAAATTACACATTCTAACCTCCTGGATTATTGATTTCAGCTGTGCCATGTCTGTCACCAAGTCATTGATTTGTCTAGAGAGTAACTCAGTCTATTTTCTGGACTTCTTGCTGTGTTTGACATTTGCTGCCAGGCCTGGGCGTTTGCAACTAGCAACCTGTTTAGAGGGACTTGGGCCAGATTTGACTGTGAGCCAGGATTCAAATCTGCCAGCCAAACACAGTGTCAAAACTGGCATCAACACACAGACAAAGCGGTATGTACCCCTCACAATACAGTGAATATAAACTACTTAGAACAGGTCAAACCACTGACACTGCATAGAAGAAATGTTTAACTTCCTGAAGCCCATAGAGATGAACGTCCATATACAAGAACATTGGATGCTATGCAGTAGTGTTTTACAAATGATGTTTGTAATATAGAAGAAAAGCACTCACTGAAGTATAAAGGAATGAGACGAGGCTATCCCCGGCTTTGGATGACAGCACACCTGTAACGTCTGTGGTCACAAGCTGCTCAGCAGATAACTCCATGCCATGTTCGTGTAGTCTGATATGCACGCAGGCAAGACTGAGAAAGGGAATGATTGGTGCATGACGGCGGTGACCTTGTTAGAAGGCTTATAATATGAATAATAGATATGTTATTAGCAATTGAGTAACACACTTTTTCTCAGGCTCATTGTTGAGATTTTTGGAATTGCTACATGCAGGCACAAACAGTTTCAGTTGTTTATTTAGTCTTGCCCTCGAGTACACCTGTAGCATTGGAAAGCCTAGCTCATGTATATATGTTGGGTAATGAGAGTTAAATTAGATATTTTTCTTTAAATATAACTATTCCAGGGGGCACAGGGTTACCCTCCAGGGTTTAGTGGTTGGCATGTTTGCCTCGCACCTCCGGGGCTGGGGGTTTGAATCCTACCTCTGCCCAGTGTGTGCGTGGGGTTTGCACGTTCTCCAATTGCTTCAGGTGTTTCCTCTGGGTACCCTGGTCTTCTCCCCCAGTCCAAAGACTTGCGTTGTAGGCTGATTGGCATTTCCAACTTGTCCATAGTGTGTGTGTGTGTGTGTGTGTGTGTGTGCAGTTATGCTCTGCGATAGGTTGGCACCCCAGTTCCCTGGGATATGGATGGATATAACTATTCCTTATTAGCCTACAACTTATACATGTAATTGTCCACCACAACCTTGTGACAGCTTCCTGATCCAGCCATGAGAATGATTTCAATACGTTCTTCTTTTGTCAAAGGCATTCTTAAAGGCAATCTGAAATTATAATTTTATATATATATATATATATATATATAAACAAACTAAGTGTGAAAAATTTCAGAAGACATTTTGTTAAAAGGTGTTAATTTCCCCCTATGTATGGAGACTTTTGGGAGACTCTCTCTCTCTACATAGATATATACATATATAAATAAGTCTTCACATGGCACAAACAGTTGTAATTTAACGATATAATAATATATATGAGATAATAAAACAGTGATCCTGAGATAAAACAGATCCTGAGACTGATACCTCCACAACTTTCTCCACAGACGGGACAAAAAAGCCAAGTTTGTCATACAGCATAACTTTGATACCGTTGCATGCAAACATTTAAGACGTTGCACATTCTGAAGATGGCTAAACTCACAAGCTGTAAAGGGATCATGTCTTTTTTTTTTTTTTTTTTTTCACCCATCACTTCTCACACTCCACCGCAGAAGATTTATAAGGTTTATTGTATTTTCTACAAGAGATGCATCACGGAAATTGAGCGAAGATTTTGTTGAGCTCCTACGTGATGCAAGAATTAAAGATTGCTTATTTTCACTAGCGAAGAAAACATTAACTGCATTGCTATTAGCACTGCTAGCTCTTGCTCTGGCAGCAATGAAGGGAAAAAAAAAAAAAACTTTAGAACCCCAAAAAATAAATGCTAGGCGTCAGACATAGCAGATTCGATGAGGAACATTTTGTTCCACAAAGACTAAAGATGAGATTCTACATCTCTCACACACACACCAACATAAACCATATAACACTTAGTTTTATTCATTTTCCTTGATGAGAAAATGTAAATTTTTTTACTTAATGTATATTTTTAAACATTCTTTAAGCTGTTACAAAATGACAACATATTGTACATGGTTGTGAATGGCAAATAAAAACAAGCACCCATTTTTCAACATACACAAAGTATCAGCTCTTCAACAAGTCACCGCAGTCACACACATTAAATAAATAGCATTCATTCTCACTGATACAACACATCATTTACACCATGAGATGAGTGGGGGAAAAAATCCCTCATTTACAAAAACAGAGGGGAAAAAATAATAAATCTTGGAATAAGTGCCAATGACTAAATGGTTTATACCACGAGAAATTAGATTTCTGAATTAAAATAGTGGTTTCACAAGGATGTGATTTATGATACTCAACACTGTATTCTTGTTTAAAAGTGACTCTGCTTTAGTTAATGCTTAAAAACAGGATTTAAAACAGAATATCTGCTACTGTATACACTGATTCATATATTTTTGTAGAATTAGTATGTGACATTGATTAAACACCTAGAAAAAAAAATTAAATGCAGATTCACTGATATGGCCTGATCCTTTAGTAACACAATCAAGAATACATTAGGGTTTAAAGACAAATATACTAACAACCAAGGCTGCAATATTCCAAGGCGTACTATTGTCCTACTGTAGTTATTTCAACACTGCATTTAAGGCTGATGGACACAAAGCTTGTAACTCAAATGGCACATTGTGTTTGTGTGTGTGTGTGTATTCTGTAGCCAGTCAGGGGGAAAAAAGCATAATGGGGTGGGTGGGTGTGGGGACCTTACACAAACCAGCGGCTAAACATTCACACTGACATTTGGCAGTAATACATCCTTTTGTCACTCAAGTAAAACGTAAGAGGATGCAGTTGCCACGTTGCCCTTGTCTTCTTCACAAACCCACAGAAAGGAGGCCGGGCCTCAAAGTGTCCATCACTCACACAGTCTGTCGTGTTAATGATCAATGTATACAAGTCCTAAATGTAAGAACCTCCAAATGTGCACAAATATTATCGGATCCTCGTAAACAGGTTCAACACTGATATCGATTCCTGGAGGGAGAGAGAGAGAGAGAGAGAGAGAGAGAGAAAGAGAGAGAGAGGGAGAGAGAGAGAGAGATGAGAAGCAATGCAGAAATAAACATTTTCACATTGTCACAATTCATATGATGGAGGATCCACATGAACGAATTTTTAAAAATGTTTTTTTTTTTTAAAGATGTTTATTTAATATTTTGGAAGGAGTGTTAGCATTTTTCATAACAGTCAGAGGTAAAACTCTAAGTTTTCGCCACGGGAAAGTCTTCAGGACTTTGTGCTGTGCAGTTTCTCAGGAACGACTTTATAGCTGCTAAGAAGTAAGTAATAACAGGAACCGATGTAGATGTAGCACTGCATCAAATGGTTAAATGACAGCTTGAGTGCGTGCGAGTGCGTGCGAGTGAGTGCACGAAACAGCGTGTGTCTGATGTCGGCGATTTGAATGTAATTTAGTGTCTAACCAGTGACATCTATTACACATACTGCGATGTGACAGAATGACTGAACAACACAAAAAGACAAATAAAGACCGTGACATTCTGCTGCATTATTCACAGTGTCTGTGCAATAAGAAATGTGCAGAAATACACATTTCATTCAATAATTCATTCATCTTTATCAGGACATTCTTTTCCTACGCCTACGTCCGAAACTATTTTGCTTTTCACTATGACAAAATGCAGCATGAATTTCACATTCTGATATTATAATTTTAGGATTTCAGGATGGTACCAGCCCTCCAACACAACCCTGTCATCGCCTTGTTGTGCTGTATTCTTCACTCATCCCACTTTCATGGCATCAAAACATGTACAGAACACCATTCCTACCCCGGCTCTCTTTGGGAAAAAAAAAAAAATGTATCCATACTGCATGCATGAAAATAATCTGTGCCTAATGATACCTTGGTAGATCTGGTTTTGCTGAAGACATTCCAGAAGCGCAGAGTCTCGTCTCCTGCTCCTGTGACTATGGCCTCTCCATCTGGAGACATGGCCTGCAGGAAAGCAGCACAGAATATTTCCATCTCACACAACAATTAAAACTGAGCGCATTCAACTAATTATAAACAATCATTAGTTTTGGCTGCATGCACTGAGGCCTTGATTTTCTAAAGTTTTGAGTGAAAAAAAAAAATAAAAATGTGCAAGCTTTATAACACCCAGATAAAAACTTAAACTGATTTACTAACAAAGTCTAGGGATGATGACTTGTTACAGAACTAAAGTTGGTTTTGTATTAAATATTCGCTGTATGTTCACACCTTTGATTCCAACAGCATTTAAAAAGAACTTTTAACAACTACACATCAGCTACCAACAGGGGAGGGTGAAGGTCAACATGTGCTTCATCCTAGACACTGCATTTTCCGAACTGCTCATGCTGCATCAAAGTGCTATCTGCCCTCTTCCACATACATGGGCTCACAGACGCCTGCAATTAGCTAGCGTTGTTGTGACTTAACAGGGAGAGAGAGTATCTCTTGGCTCCTGATTTTTTTTTTGCCACTTGGGAGCTTTGAGTGTTTATTTTATAGTCTAGCTGAGTTTTAGTTTCAGTTTCCAGGTGTTTCTTTGAGACCTGAAATTGTGCCCTCTGTTGAGAACAAATAACACGCAAACGCTTATATCGTTTCTATTAAATGTGCCCTTTCTAATATGTTATTGCTTTCTAATTCCTCTAATTCCTTTCTAATATGTTATTATAATAACGTCACATTCACAGGGACTTGTGTGGTGGATGTGCCACAGAAATGGATTAAAGCCTCAAGTGTAATTGCTGATATGGTGACATTTTCTGTGAGATGTTTATTTAGCATTTTTGGAAGGAGAGGCCATTGTCAGTGCTTTGTAACAGAAGTAAAGTTGTAACTTAAGCTTTCTGACACGGGAAAGTTGGAGGGCTTTGTGGTTTATCTGTAACATGATGCTGCATTTTTTTTTTTTTTGTCTTATTAACTTCAAGAGAGAGAGAAAAAAAGAGAGGCTGGTGACCGAACAACTGTTTAAAGCTGCACCCCATAATGTTTTATCCTTTACTTTTAGGCTCCTAGTTTCCACGTGACCTAATGCAAACAGTTACAATCAATTTTCAGACTGCATAGGCAGATTAGAGCTTGTTATCTTAGCCGTCTTGGTAAATCAAAATCCTCAAATGGGAAAATAAAAATTCAACTGAACATGGCAAGATAAAACGAACGGTTTGTAAAGAGCTCAACTTCACTTTCAGACACATGATTAACCCTTTCTGGAAGTCAACATCCAGAACACCGATTAGTATCCCTAGTATTTTTGTTTTCAAGCTCCTACAAACATGGCAACAAGTATGATTGCATGCTACCAGCAAATATCATAACTCAACGGGAGTAAGAATGAGTTGTTCTTAGTTTACAGTTTCCACTAATCGATGTTGGGAGAGTTTAACATCAGCAGAAGAAGAGAGTGAACGCATATTGAATAATTCAGACAAGTGTGTAGGTGTTCATTACCAGGTAGAGTACTCTGTAGGAGTGGCCAGTGAGTTTGGCCACCTGTGTCAGAGAGGGGTACTTCCACACCAGGATCTGATTCTGAGAGTAACCATGTGTGCTGACCTGTGGACACACAGAGAGCAGTGTGTGTTCATCAAATACAGAGGCTGATTTACAGGCACAACGTGCTGTTTACATGTGCTTTGATGATAACTAGGTTAACCTGGGTAGGACGGGGAGTCAAACTGCAAGTGAAGTTCAAAATTAGCTGTAATATCAGAATATTATGGAGGAAATACAGTATTCAAACTTGTGGATTCCAATCCCATCGTACGTAGTAAATATTGTATATTTAATATATAAACTGAAGGGACCTTGCACACATTGGGATTTAATAAAAAGTACACTTGACATGGACGCGTACGTGCCATCACACAGTTTGCACCTGTGTGTACAGACTTCTACTGCTGTGAGCATTTTGATGACTCAAGTGAATAAACAATGACCTGAACAAAGGTCCAAATTTTTTCCATGCAGTTCACCTTAGATTCATTCATGTAATTCCTCTTAAGTGTCCTATACAGTCCAGTAGCTGTACACTAACATTGCAGAATAGCTGTCAAATAAAGGTGGAGCTTTTACACTACACTGGCAATGGCAGTGTAAGGAGAAAGCGGGTTTTTGGGACCCCAAATGTTGCCAATGATGATAACTTGCTTATAAATTGCTTTCAATTCCTGAGGGCCATCCTCTTGGAAATGTGCTCAGAATTAAAATCAGCATGGGAGGAATCACTGCAGAGAAATCAACTGCTTACAGCTAGATTGTATCTTGTCTGAATTGTGAGTCGCTTTGGATTTAAAAAAAAACATCTGCCAAATGAATAAATAGAATATGAAATGTAATCACACAATCCCACAGGCCTGCCTTCACAGGTAATGAGAACTATCTGCAACTGGAACTGGCCATTCACGTTTTCCATATGGGATAGGATAATTATGATGTCACATACAAGACTAATTAATTGTGATGTCATACATCATGAATAATGAATTATGTTGTCACACATCAAGAATAATGAATTATAAGGTCACACGTCAAGAATAATGAATTATGTTGTCACACATCATCAAGAATAACGAATTATGAGGTCACACGTCAAGAATAACAAATTATGAGGTCACACGTCAAAAATAACGAATTATGATGTGACACATCAAGAATAACGAATTATGATGTCACACATCAAGAATAACGAATTATGATGTCACACATCTATATTCCTTACACTCAGTGTGACTTGGCCAACATCAAATGACCATCACCAGTGTTTGAATGTGAGTCAGTGCAACAGACTTGAGATAAAGATTTGAATTAATCCCTGATGCACAAGTGATCTTGAACGCACAACTGGATCTGAGTTATGTAGCTGTGACATGGTCTAGGTTAACATTCCTACATTTTTGCTAACAGTAGTGTATTAGACCAGGGGTTCTTCGAACCCCCTGCCCTGCACAATGTGACGTTCTAACCACCATCAACACACCTGGCCCTCCTCATTAAGAGCTTAGTAATTAGCTGATCAGTTGGATCAGGTGTTGAACAGTAGGAAAAAAATGCAAACTGTGCAGGGCAGGGGGTCCCGAGGACTGGAGTAAGAACCCAGTGTTAAATCGGGTTTAAACTGTGTGATTACAGCAGTCGTTTCAATCATCAATCAGTGTGATCTGGGTGACTCCAGAAAATGGTGTCATCTAAACAGAAACATTTATCAAAAGGAGCTGGAGGTAATTAAGATATTTTTCCTGTAAAAGAGCATGTCTCATTTATGTTATGCCACTGCCACTACCGTACTTGTAGCTGTCCCATGTGTTTTGTGTAATCCTCTGCTGTCTGGTTACACTCATGTACCCGGAGCATCTACGTACCAGTTCATTGGTGTGTTTGGACCAGGCCAGGTTGCAGACCTGCGAGCCTGTGTCTGTGCACTGCAGTGGCTGCCCAGTCAACGTGTTCCAGAAGCGGATGCAGCGGTCAGCAGTACCGCCCCCAGATGCTAGCAGGCCGTGCTGATGAGGAGACCAGGAGATGGCCTTCACTGCTGCTGAATGCTCTGTGTATTGCTGCATGGGTAAGACACTCGAGTGATTCCACACCAGCAGCTACAGAGAGAAAGAAACAGATCAAATTTAGTTTTTTGTGACAAAATTACACAGTGGCACCCCGCTCTATCAGGTATGTTAAGTAGAGGCAGAGGGATCACAAGCACTCCCTCTCTATGACCAACAATTTCTAACCTCTCTAAAACAAAAATTGGGAACACTATGAGGAGAAAAGCATAATTCTGGTTTGATTAGTTGACAGACAGACCATCTCTTTTGGGAAAGGGGTATGCACTTTCATAAGACAATACTAGCAGAAAGAAAGACATCCCCTCCAAAAGTATTGGAACGGCAAGGCCAATTCTTTTGTTTTTGCTATACAGTGAAAATGTTTGGGGTTGAGATCAAAAGATGAATATGAGACGACAGACCAGAATATTAGCTTTCATTTCCAGATATTTACATCTAGATGTGTTAAATAACTTAGAACATGGCAACTTTGATGGCAGACTGCCCAATTTTTTGGTGAGTAAAAGCACTGGAACAGACGGTCTTAAAGTAAATAAATGCAAATATCACTTAATATTTGGTTGCGTGTCCCTTGCTTGCAATATCTGCATCAAGCCGGCAACCCACTGACATCACCAAACTGTTGCATTCTTCTTTTGCGATGCTTTTCCAGGCTTATACCACAACTTCTTTCAGTCATTGTTTATTTTGGGGGGTTTCTCCCTCCATTCTCCTCTTCAGGAGGTGAAATGCATGCTCACTTGGGTTAAGGTCTGGTGATTGACTTGGCCAGTTTTAAACCTTCCACTTTTTCCCCCGATGAAGTCCTTTTTTTGTGTTTGCATTGTGTTTTGGGTCACTGTCTAGCTGCATGATGAAGTTCCTCCCAATTAGACTGGATGTATTTCTCTGTAAATTGGCAGACAGAATGTTTCTGCAGATGTCTGAATTCATTCTGCTGCTACCATCATGAGTTACATCATCAATAAAGATTAGTGAGTCTGTTCCAGAAGCAGTCATGCAAACCCAAGCCATGACACTACCTCCACCATGCTTGACCAATGAGCTTGTATGTTTTGGATTATGAGCAGATCCTTTCGTTTTCCATGCTTTGGCCTTTTTTGGTAGAGGTTAATCTTGGTTCCAGAACTTTTGTGGCCCATCTCTGTGTTCCTTTGCTAATTCCAATCTGGCCTTCTGATTCTTACTGCTGATGAGTGGTTTGCATCTTGTGGTATGGCCTCGATATTTCTGCACTTCAAGTCTTCTTCAAACGGTGGATTCTTCACAGCTCTCACGATGTGTCTTCTCTGCTGTTGTCTTCCTTGGTTGACCTGTTCGATGTCTGGTTGTTAGTACATCAGTGCTTTCAGGACATTCCAAATTGTAGTACTGGCTATGCCCAATGCTTGTGCAATGACTCCCATCGATTTTCCTTCTTTTCTCAGCTTCAAAATGGCTTGCTTTTCTCCCATAGACAGCTCTCTGGTCTTCATGTTTATCCGTTTTTAACAAAATAGCAGTCTTCACAGGTGAAACCCAGGGCTCAAACCAAGAGTAGACATTCAGTGCTATTAATTGAAAAAAAAAAATCAGTCTAACAGGGCTCTCCCGGGAAACAAGAAACACCTGTCAGTCACATCTTCCAATATTTTTCATCACTTGAATAATGGGTGGGTTCAAACAAAAGATGCCATGCTGTAAGTTATTTAACACATCTAGATGTAAATATCAGGTGAAATTCTGGTGAAATTCTGATCTATCATTTCATATTCATCTTTTGATCTCAAACACAAATGTCTTGACTGTATAGAGCCAAAAAAAAAAAGAAAGAAAAAAGAATTGGCTTTTCCGTTCCAATACTCTTGGAGGAGACTGTAGATGAATATGCATGATATGCAAATTAGAAACACACTCCTGCAACCCCCAATACCCCAATTGTTTTTTCACAGATAGACAAGTTGGAATTCAGGATTCTCTGATTCATTTATTTTTGCTTGAGTATGATTAGGTAACCAGCTAGTTAACTACTAGAAACATTAATCTGGGATAATGAGATAACTCCCATAAACCTATATAACACTAATAATAGTAATACAATATAATTTATATAGTATACATACTCACAGTGTAGTGGAGCTTGTCTCCTTGAGAGATTAGTTTGGGGAATATGAATCAAAAAACCGAATGGTTTGGTTGTGTATGAGGCATGTGATTGCAGTGTATAAACAGCCTATACTATACTACCTTATTGTCATTGCCACCGGAGGCAAGGAGCTGGTGATCAGTGCTCCACTTGAGGCCGCACACTTCCTGTCGGTGGCCCTGTAACCTGCGCTCAGACTGCAGCGGAGGAGCTCGAATATCACGTTGCAAGATCAGGCGGTCCCTGCTGCCTGAAGACAGCTGGTCCACATTCCATGCTAAGGCTCCTGGTAGCAGAAACACACACACAGTTAAAATGCTGACATATATCTTGCTTCTTATGCTCTCAGTATGTTGCTATATGTTCATTATATAGATACTTGGTTTATAATCAAATGTAATTTCACAGCCTATCTGTTCAGCTACATACGCTTTTGTTCCTTGCCGTTCTGCAGAACCCCATTAACACATAAAACCCAGAACATTGCCAAAGACTCAATTCCACCTTCATTTACGAGTACAGTGTGTTCATACATGGCAGGAAAATCCAGGAAAGTTCGGCTGCAAAGTATAAAATATGTGGCGGAAGACATTCTGTTTTGAATAAAATGGTTGCTTAGCGTATCACATTTTGGTCGTAATATGCTAATCATATGCTTCATTGCTCATTTCAGTCCTCAGCTAAGATGGACCATTTCCAAATCAAGATATTTTACAATTAACCTGCAAAGAAAGTGAAATAACAGCCGGAAACTGAACCAGCTGCCGTGTTCCCGAACAGCACTGCACTCACCAACTCTGGCTGTGTGGCCCTCTAATACAGACAGCTTCTTCCCTGCGGCTGCGTCCCAAATCTGTACAAAGCCCTTATGAGTGCCCACTGCCACCAAGTTTCCCTAAAACAAAATACAACGACACATTAGACACACACAGCCATTTCCAGCTTTGCTGAAAAGAGGCTCAGGTTTTCCCAATCCTGGTTCTGCACCATGTAACTTTCACTCGAACTCTTGACTAGATTAATTGGCCTGACTGTTGGGGAGGAACTACGGCACAGTGGATTTTCTCCACGTTTTCCAGTTTCTTGCCATCGCCCAAAAACATACCAGGAGGTGGACTGACGAATCTGAATTGCCCCTAGGTATGAATGAGTGCTTGAATGGGTATGTGCATGGTACCCTGTGATGGACCGGCATTCTTTCCAGAGTGTATTACTGCAGATCCACCATGACCCTGATCAGCATAAAGTATTTACTGAAGCATGACTGAATGAATGAACGTCAAGCTTCTGTGTCTGATGTGTTACAACTAAAAACACTCAAGTATGCGATATAGGACCTGGATTGGGAAAGAACTGGCCATGTGTATGGGAATCATAGGATAAATCTGAGCAAACTTCAGGAACCATCAGGTGCTTTAATGGATAAATAGACTCTAATTTAAGAAAAATAACACACTGAAAACATTGAAGAAGCATGCTTACCCTCTCTGACCATCCCACTGACGTGACCGAGTCACCTTCTACTGACAGATCGCACAGCCGCGTCACCTGCACAAGGACGAAATAAAATAGAAGCAGAATTTACAGACCTCTTTTCCCCTACCTCTTCCTCACATACTCATCAAACACACACACACTCACCTGGCTGGTGCAGGCACTCCACAGGTACACGCAGGTGCCGAGGCCAACGCTGAGCACGTTTAAAGATGACCAGTCCACCAGGTTAAGGTAAAAGTCGTCCTGAAGCTCGGGGGCGTCCAGGACCTTAAAGGGAATTTTGGAAATTTTGCGCATGGGCTTCCGTGGAGACCGTAACAGCTTCTGACTTCAGGGTTTATGGGAGGCACATAAAAACACATTGAGATGCAAAAAACAGAAAAGCAAACAATTAAAGAAGAGCTTTGCCTCACAGAAGAGCCCAGGGGTAAGTAAGTTGACCCCGACATCTAGAATTTGAGAAATATAATTTCCCCAAACTGGCACGTTCTGACTGAACACACAAAATTAATTAATTTAAATACATAGCAGCATGGTTCTCTGTAATAAGGACATAAAAATTTAATTCTAGTGCAGACCACGTTCCTAGAATTCTGACATCTGTTTCATATGAACATCTGTTCTCAAGCTGTCTGCATACTGCAAAGCAAATGCAAGGTAGGGTAATCATAATCATATGATTCGTGATGTTTTTTCAATAATATGTGTTTTTCATGTACTAATTGTTATTTCAAATTTTTTACATGTTTACTTTTAGAGCTGTTAATTTGGTGTGGGTTTTGCAATTGCATTAACAATGTAATGTGGATGATCTTATCTGCAAGGGGCTAATGATACACTGAAGAAAACTCTCATCCAAGTTGGGTCTTTTGAAAACTTTATTACAGAGATATTACATGTAGAATAGGAGAGAGAGAGGTTTTTTCTAGTCAGGGAAAAGCAGCAGTTATGGCTGTAGAGGACCACAAGAAAGCAAAAAGAGAAGATTCTTGTACAGCCATGACAGTTTGTTCAAGATAAGGTTTGGGTCTCACCCTCATGGGATGACCATGTCCTGCATTTTTAAAGGAAGAATGGGAACACTGGTCGGCATATACACTATATGGCCAAAAATCTGTGGACACATAACCATCACACCCGTATGTGGTTCTTCCCCAGATTGTTGCCACAAACTCTGAAGCACATAATTGTATAGAATGTCTTTGTATGCTGTAGCATTACAATTTCCCTTCACTGGAACTAAGAAGCCCCAACCCTGTTCCAGCATGACAGTGCCCCTGTGCACAAAGTTGGAGTGGAAGAACTCGAGTGTCCTGCACAGAGCCCTGACCTCAACCCCCACTGAACACCTCTGGGACAAACTGGAACACTGACTGCACCCCAGGCCTCCTCACACAACATCAGTGCCTGATCTCACTAACGCTCTTGTGGCTGCATGAGTACAAATCCCAACAGCCACGCTCCAAAATCTAGTGGAAAGCCTTTCCAGAAAAGTGGAGGTTATTATAACAGAAAAGGGGGACTAAATCCAGAATGGGATGTTCAACAAGCACATATGAATTTGATGGTCAGGTGTCCACAAACTTTTGGCCATATAGTGTATATGGCCAGAAGCATGAAGAAAATAGAATCGGTGCTCTATAAATTATGAGATAATTTTATGAATAACAATAATTCTCAATAATTTAAAAAATGTATGGATCACATTGTGTTTTTTTATTTTTTTATTTGTTTGTTTTTCATCATTGGTTCAAATATCTGCAGTGCTACAGCTCTGCCCTGTGGCTCAGTTTAGCAGTTCACTAAATCTACATTTCTGCCCAAACCCTGGTTCACTTCCTGCAGCCGGTTCGATGTGTATATTTCACATATGGCTGAACTCCTTCTTTTACAAAAGGTTCTAAGGATTTTTACCTATTACTGCTGACAGGCGATAGTGAGTAAGGAGAGACACTGTTGCCATCATCAGGGAGCGTGCGCTTGGCACTTAGAGAATACTACAACACAAACAAACACACAGAAAACACGAGATCAAGATATTATACATGTGTCCATGTTGCTTCCATCATAGACAATGATGAATTACAAAATGTGCAGAAGCACACGTCATGCATTTTTCCCTTCATAAAACAGGGAAAGACATAAACGTATCATTTAACGATGAAGCAACATAAGTTTCTCAAAGAAGAGAAAACACGTAGGCAGTATGTTACCTACACTCTTACAGTACCCACTCTCAAGGCCATTCTACATTCTACAACTCCTCCTCATGTCCCTCAAGCTCACAGTGGAGAAACTAGGCAGCTCTTGTGTGTGTGTGTGTGTGTGTGTGTGTGTGTGGTTTATATAAATTCAAGCATATGCTACATTTGACTTAACACAGAAGTTTGAAGTCGGAGTTATCATTTTTCACCTCTGCACATCTGAGCTATAATGAGGGGAAAAAACATGGACGCCTCCAGGAAAAACTGCCTTTTGTCATGAACTAGCAACAAGCTAGCCAGCTAACAGTGATACGAGTGATAACTAACACTGTATTTACCTTCTCAAAATAGCTGTATAGCTAATGTTTTCAGCAGATTTAACCAATTAATGTGTCTATATGTTGATTCATCTAAAGTGAAGGCTACTATACTTTCATTTAAAAGTAGAAAAGTGGCACTTTGTTTAGTGTTACACCACAGCACTATTGAATTCTCGAATCTGCTATAACGTAAGTGATAACAGGAACACGGATGTTCCACAACATTAAATGTAACTATGAATGAATAAAAAAAAGCATGCCGTGTTGTTCTTTAAAAAAAAATTTTTTTAAATTGTTGATTGCTGACAATTTGCTGTGGTATAAGAGGAATAAAACACTTTAGTAGGTGCTGAAAACTAATGAACCAGAAGAGCATGCCCAGTCATGATCTGGTATCTGAGGAGTCTGAGGTCAGAAACTCAGAGTCACACACTCAGGCTGAATGCAGCAGTAGACAATGTCCTCCTGGCCACTTACACTAAACAGACTTGTCTTCTCAGGTGTCGAGGGCTGCAGCCGCCTGTCCTCCGTCTGAGGGTCCTGCACCTTCTCAATGCCTGCTCCCAGCAGCTCATTCTTCAGCAGCGCGCAGTACGCCAGGCCATCTGCTGCCAGGGAGAGAGAGGACATGTAAAATACCAGCCTACGCCGCGTTCACCCTAGCCATTCAGCTTTTTATTTTAATATGCTGATTACCGTAGCAATCAGGTTGCAGCTTGATCTCATCCCCATAAAAGGAATCATGACGACCCTGTTTGTTAGCGTCCATCTAGCTAGCTACTGTTTAGCTACTGCAATGAAAGCAATTCGGTACAATGGCAGCTTATTCCTAACGCCATGCTTTACTCAATACGTAATTTTACAGAGTGACCAGAGTAACCAGCAAGCTTGTTATTTTTAGAAACTCTAATGACAACCACTCAGTTTAACGCTAGCCATTCAGCTAGTTAATACCCTGAGGTGTGTCTCAATCAGCTCCCTAGTTCACTAGTAAGGGCACTGATCAGGGAGTCGGCCATTTTAAGGACTGTCGCAATCGCAAAATCCTTCCAGTGCATTGGACGTTCGCTCCCTAAAAAATCCCACAATGCACCGCAAAAACCAGGAAGCATCGATGCTCACTATGTTCCCTTACTGGAATAACATCATATTTTCTGAAGCCTCTCAGCTCGAAAAAAAAAAATGGTGGATGAACTCTCAGCCAACTTCATCTACAAATATAAGTAGCTTGTTATCGTTGTAGTAGCTCTCTAATGATTGCTTACATTAGCGATTTTTAACTTTATTTGACGTTCTATACAAGGTTTGTTTGAGTCTAAAGACTTTTTGGTGTTTAATAATTTTAAAAAATCCACTAACTAGCCTATGATCCTGCTTGAAGTACCACAACAGAAACGCGTGTGATTAAGCTAGCAAATTTATATGACGTATGATGTCAGAAAGATATCGGTCCTGCCTGTTGTTCATAAATGCCAGTGGTGACTATTACAACGCGAGTACACGTCGCCAGAAATTGAGTCATCAGTGTCCCAAAGTGTAGTGGGCCAGGGTTCTTACCGATGCCTGACTTTGTGTATATGATAAACTGATTCACCACATAGGGAGCTACTGAGCTGATTGAGAGAGGCCTCCTGTGTTGCTGCGCCCATAGCTAGCTATGCATGTTTAGCTAACATAATCCAAGTTTCCTAAAACTTTTTTTTCCTCCCTATTTTGGTCTCCTGCCAAATCCCACTCACCAGCCAGCCAGCTCTCCCCTATCACATGACAGCTACCAACCAGGAAGGGAAGGCCAACACGTATCTCTCAGAGATACATGAAGCCAGCCAATCTGCTGCTCATGCAGCGTCACAGGGCAGCATAACAAAGTGCTATCTGCCCTCTTCCTCATACATGAGCTCACAGCTAGTCCATGATTTTCTTCTTTTTATTACTCTAAAACACTTCTAAAACACTGTTATCACTCTAAAACACTTCTAAAGTATCATGTTTCAAAACCAAGGTGAGCAACCTTCTCCTCAGCATAGTTAGGCTAATAAATCTGATCGTTAATAGTACTACTAATAAATCCAAGCTAGCTTGTTAGCCAATACAATTCTGAGGCAACTATGTTGTCATGGTTACAATGTATGCTTCACATGAGCTGATTATTTATTCTTTTCACAAAAAGCCCTGGATGAAACACCTTTTTTTTTCTATCAGAATAATCTAAATATTGCATCTTTGCAAGGTCAGTAAAGCCTCACAGCTACTTTGAACTGAAAAGAAAAGATGAAAGGAAAGAAAACCACCATGAAAAAAAGTAAGAAAAACAGAAAGAAAGAAAGAAAGGACACTGTGGAATCAGAAAGAATCCAAATGATAGACAGAAGCAGGGAAACGAGGAAGGAGAGACAGATCAACAAACAGAAGGACAGGAAGGGGTGAACGAGTGCGCTGGAGACAAACTAGAATCCAGTTGCCATAGTAACCAGGCTGCCATAAGGGAGGCCTTGTCTGAATGTTTTGAGATGAGAACATGTTCGGATTAAGTAGGCTATTCTGTGCTGTTGTACAGCCATGCACACACACGCACACACGCGTGTACACACACGCGCGCGCACACGCACACACGCACCCCGCAATAGCTTAGAACTAGCCAGTTTATGTTCTGCAGCATTCAGTAGAGGCAAGTCTCTAGCGCTATGCAGAATTATCAACACACACACACACAGCTAGCGCATCAAACTCTGTTATATGTTTAGACAAAAGCTGCCTCATTAGTACAGAGAAAAGAAGAATGGAATTAATCAAACACAAAAGGGTGAAAATAACACACAGCACTTCAGACTTACCTTTACCGTTGTCTGACGTGCCGTCTTTTGTCTTTCTGTTTTGATTGTGCGACTTCTCGTTCTCCTTAGAATGCAAGAAAGTGTTGCAATAATTAATAATTGTGAGTTCTGTGCAGAATCAGAGCTGGAGAAACTGAAAAGAGAGCTGATGGCTTGGAGCCGTACGTTTATGCGGTGGAAGTTGACGCTCCAGTTGGCGCCGGCGCGGGACGGGATGAAGCGATCTCCGTGTTTACTTGGGGAGGATAGAGGAGAGTTAGCGGGGGTCAGTGCACACATGACCTCTGTGGCTTTCTGCAGGAAAACAGGAGAAAGTGACTGGTTTCTCAAATTCAGTTTCTGGAGTCAGTGTATTGTGCTTTTTAGCTTTGGTTAGATTTTGCTTACAAAAAAAAAAACCCATCAGGTTGAACAATGTGTGAAATCAGGACGAATATTAATACGAAGGACAATATAAACACTTTAAAAACCTTATTACTTTACACATTTAAGAAGGAAAGAATAACAAACAACAGACCATGCTGTTATACAAAAATACTACAGCTACACATCAGGGTTATGTGACGCGGTCCGACGCAAAGAGTTACTGTTACCACACCGAAGTGTATTACGTAAGGATACATCACATCCACGACACACCATGTGGTTATATGAAAATAATACACTCCAGGTGGGTAGGAGGTGTTTTGTTGCACGATGCTCAAGCAGAGTCCATTATTTTCGTACAACCGCGCAGTCTGGAGTGTGTTATTCCGCTTATATCACAGTGATTTATAAACGGTTAAAATGCTTCATTTATTAATGAACGACACATGGCATATTTTTACAGTTTATAGTCACATTTGATGTTGCACATTGTCTGAGAGACAAGTTAGTTCTTGTTATCACTTTGTTTTAACTGTGATAAACAGTCATTCCCTCACCAGCCTCTCTTCTCCTCTCTCTTTTTCTCTCTTAAAAAACGCGACGCGTTTGACAGAGAAACCTGAAAGCGTAAAACCCTCTGTCCTGACTTTCTTGTGCTGATAAACTTCACAAAGCACAGTGACTGTTACAAAGACTCCTTCCATAAATCTTAAATGTCTCCTAACAAAAAAAAGTCACCACATCAACGATTATATGTTTTACTTTTTTTAAACAACACATTCTTTTAAAATCCATTCACTAGACTTTATTATATTAAGCATCTGCCCTGCAAGTCCATGTGTATGAGCTGTTACTATAGAAACAATGACACATCAGAACGAGCGTGTTAATATTAATGCGCTCATTCTAACATGTCATCGCTGGAACTACTTTCCGAGCCGTGCTGTTATGCGAAAATAATGCACGCCTTTTGACCAATCAGATTCGAGGATTATTCCTCTTATACCACAGCAGTTTGCTAACAATGACCATTTTTTAAAAAGAATTTATTGAATTTATTTATTTATTATTTTCATTAACGAATGAAACATCTCGCTTTTAAACTGCTTATAAATACATTTAAAAGTTGTGGACTTGCTTTGCGAATATCCATAACATTAAATGTAACTATAAACGTTCAAATGCATGGTGCATTGTTCATTAATAAATAAAAAACAATGTAATAGCAGGCAAATCACTGTGGTATAAGAGGAATAAAACATGACAGGATGTACCGTTATAGGAAAATAATCTAGTTCTCCTATAACAGCGTGCCCAGTCGTTGTTTTATTCCTTTCTTAAAGCAGGTGGGTGAGAAAAGTCAACAAAAAAAATAAAATATTTCAGTACCAAACTTCACCTAAATCGCCTACGTGACTGAATGCAAATCAATAATCAACCAGTTAAAACAATTCAAAACGTAGGGCTGTAGTGCAGACTCACGATGGGGCTGGCGTTGGCATTCTGAATATTGATTTGTCGTAGCAGCCGCCGCTCGTAGTCCTGGTCCATCGCTGCACAGCACCGAAACAGAAAATAATGACATTAAATCACAGAGTATTCTTACACATCTACAGACGAGTGACACGGAATGTAAACACCAACATAAAGTGTCTTTATAGAAGTCTCTGGAAGTGTACTGAAGGCATGAACACCATTCTTCCAAAAACTATTCCCTCAGTTAGTGTTTTGATGATGAAGACTGGCATGAAAACTCAGAATCTATTTAAGGAATCAGCACTGGCAATGTCCACGTCACTCAGTACAGACTATTAGTTCCCATTTAAATCTGTTTATAAAAAATAGTTTATGGAGGCAGCATTAGCCTCGCACACTAAACATACCTCCTGATCAACCGTATTTCGAGCCAAAGGAAACATGGACGGACTTCGTTTTGGTCAAACTTTACTGTGCTTTATTTACCTTTAACTACATGGAAAACAAAGCCAATCATAAAAGTATGGATAGTGATTTAATAGCAAAACAAACCAAACAAATTGTTCTTACAGGCTTTGTACTCAAGTTTTGACTGCGTACCCAAGCACTATAAATAACAATGTCGAAAAGGTGACAGTCTTTAAATGTGCTGAAGCACAGAAAGAAAAAGTCCAACCATTTTCAGATAATGTGCAGTACTGTGCAAAAGTCTTAGGCACATGCAAAGAAATGCTGTAGAGCAAAGATGCCTTCAAAAATAATGAAATTAAATGTTTCTACATTTAGAAAAATACTATAAAGAGCAGTAAACGGCAATAAATGAAACACAGTCAATATTTGGTGTGACGACCCTTTGCTTAAAAAAAATACTCAGTAGTCTCAGGTACAATTAGTGCAGTTTTATAAGGAAATGAGCTGTAAGTGTTACTGAGCATCGTGCAGAAGCAGCCGCAGTTCTTCTGGAGACTTTGACTGTCGACTCGCTTCTTATTTCTGCAGCAAAACCCAGCAGCCTTCATTATGTTTTTTGTCTGAAAAGTGTCTCTTATGTAATCTGCTGCTTTCTTTACTGCCATACAAACATTTTTCTGTAACATTCAATTCTGTGCTGGACAACTAATGTTTGGAATTCTACAATGCTTTTGTACTGAATCAATAACGTAAAAGTCATAAAATAAAAATCTATAACAAGTTTGTACTTAAAAAAAAAAAAATAGGGTGTCTAAGACTTTTGCACACTACTGTATATTCACAAAAAAAAAAGTCATCAGAGAACGTAATCTATAACAAAACAGCTTCTTAATCAGCTCTTAAAGACATTTTAGTAATCACTACTACAAAAGCTGGCAGGTACGTCGCAAAATACCAAACTATTATTTTAAATCGTGACAGAAAGCCGATTCAGATAAGCAGACTGAGCACCCTATGCTGCCCAGGAGGTGAAATGCTGTTGTAATGAAAATACAGAAAAGCTCTTCCAGGTCCAGAGCTGTCCGAACACCAGACCATGGATCGGTAACAAGTCTCAACAACGTGGCAGTAAGATCACGAGGCTTCCTGAGGCAGATAATAACTGCTGTTTAACAAATAAAACAATCTCTACTCATGAAATAGTAGACAAGTCAATAGCCTTAACTTGTAGCTTTTTTTATTACAAATAGTTTCAGTTCTAACATCTGATTGGCTGAGCCACTTTCGAAGCCTTTCCACAGTACAAGCACATGCCCTTAATTGTGCGATTTTAACCCAGTAATCCATCCATCCTTTTCCTGTACCGTTTATCCTACACAGGACTCAAGGCTGGGGAAACACCATGTACGGGGTGCCAACCCATCTCTCTAACACACACACACACACACACACACACACACACACACTACGGATAATTTGGAAATGCCAATCAGCCTACAACGCACGTCTTTGGACCCGGGGAGGAAACTGGAGTACCCAGAGGAAAATGACTACATTCTGCTTACGCCATCAATCAGCGTGATCCGGGGCCTCCAGAACGTGTAAAGAGTCGCGTAAAGAGAAACATTCTTCAACGTGAGCTTTACGTAACAAGGATATTTTTTTCTGTCCATTAGCATGCTTCTTTTACATTAATAATCGCCACTACAGTGTGTGTAGATGTCGAGAGAGATTCGTGTCATCTTACGCCGTCCTTCTGTTAGTGGATTTTAGATGAGAATTGATTGTAGCAGCACTCTCACTCACTCACTCACTCACTCACTCACACACAAACACACACACGCACGCAGATTTTAATCCAAAAATTTCGGACACAGTCAGAACTTTGCCATCACATTATAGCACGTTTGCCTCGCACCTCCAGGGTTGAGGGTGCGACTCCCGTCTCCACCCTGTGTGTGTGTGGAGTTTGCATGTCCTCCCCGTGCTTCAGGGGTTTCCTCCGCGATCTCCGGTTTCTTTCCCAATCCAAAGACATGCGTTGTAGGCATTTCTTAAAAAAAGAAAATTGTCCGTAGTGTGTGAATGGGTGTGTGAGTGTGTGCGCGATTGTGCCCTGCAATGGGTTTGCACCCCACCACGACTTGTACCCCAAGTCCCCCTGGGATAGGCTCCAGGCTCCCCATGACCCTGTGTAAGATAAGTGGTACAGAAAATGGATGGATAGATGGATTTTTGCTGCAACAGCAAAACCAGCCCAAGAATCATTCCATGTAAATGCACTAGTAAGGAAAAAAGGGGTGGGGCCAAGCAGCTCTGTTCCCAGTGTGGACGGGGCTAATCCCTATATTTATAAAAGTGTTTCTGGATCTGTTAAACAACACAAACTGCACTTAACATTTAGAACCAAGTCCTATGAAAGCAAACAGACTATGAGCACTAAAAAAAACACAAGTGACATGTTCTGGGAATCCAATTTAAAACAAACTTCATAAAAAGATCAGCACACACACACACACACACACACACACAGACAGACAGACAGACAGACACACACACACACACACACACACACAGAGACAGCTGTTAGCCGACAGCTGTTAGCTTAGCTTCAGTACAGAAGACACGAAAAGCCACAGCAAAAATCCAAAAGTTCCTGACACTGAAATAAATGAACAGGGAATGAAAAAGTTTTGCGGAAGTGAGCTGCTGAGGGATAAAACAGCCAGTGCACTACAGCAGGAACGTTACTCAGTGCAGGAGAATCAGGACACAGCCTAGCCAGGGAAGCTAGCCATGTTAGCACAACACCAACACCCCAGAGTTAAAAGTGAGCTAAATCAGTCACGGAACAAATGTCTGCACTCGAATAAAGCCAACTCGATACCGTGTTAAATCAAATCTTTCGATGACATACCAAATGAGCAAATTCCCAAAGCGACTCCGTCTCTGTGCTTTCAGCTGAGCATAAAGCCGAGGAGATTGTTGTTCTACGGAGCGCACAGGATTGTGGGTAATATGCACTGCCGACGTCAGCGTTTTGATTCAGAAGATGCAGCTGTGTTTCCATGGTTACAGCGATAACACCTGTGTAGGCATAGTGCATGGAATAGGACTTTAATAAAATAATATTTACATTTTTATAAAATGTATTTTTTTTTTAAATTATAAAAAAAAACTACGATATCTGTCCCAATGTTAAAAACTTCCCATCTGAACTTATTCCAATAATAATAATAATAATAATAATAATAATAACAACGGCTCCTTTATGACGTCACTGTGGCTTTGTGAACTATACTGATGTAAACAATAGTAAATCTTTATTGTGATTAAAACATATTTAATCATTAAAAACCTTTTTTTTCTTTTGGTTTTCATTTTGCACTCTTAAGTAGTTATTATTATTATTATTATTATTGTTATTGACAATTTTTTATCATATAGTTTATTTACAAAACAAAATTCTGTGTTAATTTAATTGTGTTTTCTTATTGAAGGTCCATTTAGACCTACAGCCTAAAGATGACATCCTTAGCGTTTAAGTCAGCACTTATATTTAATGGCAAGCTCAAAAGTTTGCACCCCCTTGGAACTCTTTAATTCATTTATTTGACTGAGCTTCATTAAGACACAGTGTTTAATGACTGTCAACAGTCACGTGTCTACTTTGGAAGTATTGTTTAATTTTAAGGCAAACTCTCAAGCAGTAAAGCTAGGAGTTATTGGCATCAGGAAAACAGCTTTGACAAGATTGAAAAGAGAAAATATTGACCTTTCACAGTGCAGGAGAGAAGATCTCAATATGTTTACGAAGACCATAACCAACAGTGAAAATCATAATTCAGAAAACTAAACAAAAGATACAAAAACATGACCAAAGAGTGGACGGGAAAAAAATGGAAAATATTCACAAGAGATTCACAAAAATCCAAAGCAACAGCAGCAGACTGGAAAAAGATATTAGAGGCATCATAGTTAAAAATGCCATTTTGCATAGCAACAATATTATAATACCCATGTCCCTTCAAAGTAAAAAAAAAAAACAAAAAAAAAAAAGCTAAAAAATTTAGTACATTATTTGTTTTTTTTAAAAAAATAAGATTAAGGAGTTGGAGTAGTGTATAAGTACTAATAGTGTATAATAACAAATATTCTAGGTACTTAAGATTGTTTAATAAAATTGTTTAATAATTATTTAATAGCATATAACAACAACAACAACAACAATGATAATAATAATAATAATAAGAAGAAGAAGAAGAAGAAGAAGAAGAATTTATTGCACTTATTGCATTTCTGTTGACGTCACCCTTTTGAACTGAGGGTGTACAAACTTTTGCACTCAGCTGTATGTGGTCAACACTACACGGCACCTCTAGGCGGCGATGTGGAGCATGAGCCACTGTATGCGCTGTTTACCGCAGAAGAAGATGCTAACCAGAAACGTTGCCAGATTAAAGATAGAAAGCCGACATGTTACCTGAATTTAACATATAACCAAAGGCTTTTACTGACTCTGGAAAGATAAAATAATATAAAAAAATAAGCTAAAATGGCGAGCGAGGAGGCGCTGAAGTCTGTCATGTTTACGCTAAGCTACATGCTAATGAAGCGGCGCAGGGACATAAACAATGCAGAGACACAGAGACGGCGTGAAGTTCAGCGGCGGGTCAGACACAGGCAATACTTCCTACAGAGACAGAGGAGGATGCTTATGGTAATATTAATTACGTCTATAATATTAGAAGAGTTATCCTTTCTCTATTTTCCCAAGCTAAAGTCTCTGGCTATTATATCCAGTGCATTTTTGTTTATATGGCACATTTAAAGACAATAATTATCAGCCAAAGCTTTAAAAAAAAAGTCTCCAGGTCTTTTAATGACGACATATTTTAGTTTAGGAGTAGTTCTTAGTTGAAAAAAAAAAAAACTATAAAGTTGAAAAAAATCATGATTTATATTTATATTTCCAGATGTTGCTAGCTCAAGGCACACGCCCCATCACTGTAGCTCGCACTCGTGCTTGGTCCAACACGCCAAGCTCTGATTGGTGGGAGCGAGTGGTCCTAACAGAATTCCAGCCCTCTGATTGGCTGGAGCGCTTCCGTATGAGCAAAGAGACCTTCTTTCACCTTTGCAACAAGCTGAAGCCCTGGCTGGCACGGCAGGACACGTGTCTGCGCCCTGCTCTACCCCTTGAGAAGAGGGTGGCCTTGGTACTGTGGCGCCTGGCCTCAAACGTCGAGTACCGCACCATTGGGGAACTGTTCGGAGTGGGACGCTCAACTGTGTGCAAGTGCGTGCGTGAGGTGTGCCATGCCATTGGAGCCACGCTGCGCCCACTCTACCTCCGTGAGCCGAGTGAACAGGAGCTGGAAGATGCCGCACGCCTGTTTAGCACTCGCTGGGGCTTTCCGCACTGCGTGGGTGCCGTCAGCAGCCTCCACGTGCCCATCATTGCGCCAGCCACTGATGCTGATAGCTACTGGAACAGCCGTGGTTGGCATTCGGTCATTACCCAAGGTGCAGTTAATGGTCTCGGGCAATTCTGGGATGTGTGTGCAGGCTTCCCAGGTGGCTCCGAACCCGTATCCATTCTGCAAAACTCCTCTCTGTGGACTCTGGGGTGTGAAGGCAGGCTATTACCCCAGTCTCTACCTCGAAACTTTATGGGCAAGCAGTTGGGGTCTGTAGTCCTGGGGGATGCTGGGTATCCTCTTCAGACCTGGTTACTGAAAGCCTACGACAAGTCGGACAATCTCACGGCTGGGCAGCGCGCGTTCAACCGGCGCCTGGAGAGAGCACACGCCATTGTGGACGAAGCATTCCTGAGGCTCAGGGCACGCTGGCAGTGCCTTTTAAAGAGGAACGATTGCCACGTAGACGGGGTACCAGCCATGATCGTGGCATGCTGCGTGTTGCACAATATGTGCGAGGTGCACGGCGATGAGTTGGTGGAGGAGTGGCTGGAGGCAGCGAGGCGGGAGGAGAGCCCCATGCCCACCCATATGGTGCCTGTCTTGGATGACGATCCAGCCGGGGAGGAAGTGAGAGAACTTTACTGTCAGTATTTCCTACAGCAGGAGCACCAGCGGAACCAGCAAGAGCAACAGGACTGAAGCAGGGTCTCTACCAACTTGTTTGAATTTGCTGTTTTGTGAATGCTGGAGATTTACAGCATTTAGCAGATGCTCTTATCCAGAGAGACTTACAGAAGTGCGTTGGTGCACCAGGGTGATGTGGGTGAACCCCATATGTTGTTGTTGTTTTCCTGGAAGTTAGCGTTTTCAGAATTTAAATTTACAGTACTGTGAATATTTCTTACTGCAGGAGATTGATAAAGACCGACTAGAGCAACAGGACTGAAGAGGGATTTCTGTAAATCATTTTTTATGCCAAGTTTAAATTTGTGCATAAGAAACGTTAATGGAAGCAGCATACGTACTAAAAAAGCCCAAAAATCACACTTACATTGACTTTTTTCACAGTTTCACTACAGCCTGCTGTGGTGTTCTTCATAATATTTAATTGAAGAGGCAAACATTTACATTATAATTCATATTAAAATAAACAAGTCATGATAATAGGAACATTATCTAATAAAGCGTATTAACAAATATAATTTGCTTTTGTAGGTCACTATCAAAGGTAGCATTTTGATAGCATTTCACTCAAGTCCCTGTGGTTTGTGTTGTGGCAGCTGTGCTTATGGGGATTTAGATTAATAGTGGTTCTAAGGTAGAGTCCAGATTCAACAATGTAGAAGATTATATTGTTGCCATTTATATTTTGTGGTTTTGAATAAAAAAAAATGTACTTCAAATTGAAAATTTTGACTTGAGTAAAGCTTATATGTCTGGTATTGATCCTTTGTAATTTAGAGCTATTATGACTGCTAGGATGATTAATTTTCTGCATAAGAAAGCATTAGAGGAGAGAGGAGGCAGAGATAGAGATAGTAAAACACACTCACGTTGTAATGATCTCCATGTTCAGCAGGCCAAAATGCTTCACCCCATCATGATCGGCATCGTCACTGCCAACACCTTGGCGACCGTGATCTTCTGGACCTTCCTCTTTTCCGAGTCCTTCTTCAAATATACCTTGAAGGATAAGCCTAAGGTCGTGGTCTCTCTTGCATAGGCGCCATGCACGCTCATTATACTGTAGCTAACTCCAGCTTTTAGATATTTAAATCACTGACTTAAGGCATTAAGTTTTGTGGATCCTGGACTTGAATACTAGTAATCAAATTTTTTTTTTTTGTCTGTTTCTTAAAATCCAAAAGACATATTTATGCTGTTTATGTGCATCCTACTGCTATAATGAATAGTTTACACAATTTATTTATGGTGTACCTAGCATTCCTCCATTTTAATGATCCCATCTTCCATAGATTGTCATAGTATCCATATTTCACATATTCCCTACTTCCTCGTTTTGAATCTGACACTCATTGTAGCTACAGAATAGCTGTGTGTAAGGATATAACAAAGCATGCTGTTATATTAAAATAATCAGTGATGAGTGGGGGAATGGAGCCCAATGCTAACTACCATCAGTTATCATCCTGAAGTTGATTACACTCCTATAACAGGACCCCTGACGTGTTTTATTCCATTAATACCACAGCAATTTACCAACGATTACATTTGTTACAGTTTTTATCAGTTTATAGTTGCGTTTAATGTTGTACATCCATGAAACAAGTTAGTACCTGTTATCACGTGTCGTAGCAGCTATAAACAGTTGTTTGTTGCTGCTCTTTTTCTCTCTCTCTTTCGGCTGCTCCCGTTAGGGGTCGCCACAGCGGATCATTGGTCCGCATATTTGGTTTGGCACAGTTTTTACGCCGGATGCCCTTCCTGACGCAACCCTCCCCAATTTTATCTGGGCTTGGGACCGGCACTGAGATCGTACTGTTGCACGCAACCCCAGTCAAGGCTCTTTTTCTCTCTCTCTCTCTCTCTCGAAGATAAAACAAATGCAAAACAAAAACATTAGTCCTCTGCCCTGAAGACGTCCATATCAGTTATAGCTTTAACTCCGATTTTTACAAAAGCATTGGAGACTCCTTCCAAAAATGTCAAATAAATGTCTCCTTACAGAGGGCTTCACCCTATCAATGATTAGACATTTCTCTTTGTTAAATAACACCACAGTTTTAATCTGTTTATTATTAAACCTAGATTATGTGGATCATCCGATCTCCAAGTCCCCCGTGAATAGGTTTTTACTATGGAAATGATAATGCATTAGAATGAGCACATTAATATAAACCTGTGACTTGAATTACAGCCGGCACCACTGTCCGAGCTGCTGTTATACAAAATTACTCAACACCTGACCAATCAGATTCAAGCATTTAACAGTGCCATGTTCTAAGCACTTGTAATATTCAAGGAATGCATGACAGGCATGAGAACAGCCTCAGTGGAAGTTATATGGATGTTAGAAGTTACATGGTACCCTTATGGAACAGATTACATTTCTAGCAGCTTATGACGTTGAACCCTTGCAGCCAGGATTATCGCATGACAGACTGAAGAGTCCAAACAAATTCAACAGACACTGCTGGACTGCTCATGAAGACCTGTTGGAATCTTTTCTGGTGCTTCTGTTCTCGGCAGACATGTTGCATCCAGCCATGATCGGGGTCTTAGTGTTTAACATTGTTTTAATCGTCATGGAGTGGACTTATATTATACGCGAGATAATGAGAGTGGATGACGACTGAAAACAAGGCATCCACAGCAGCATCCTAGAATCAAGCTTTAGATTGGATGGATTAGATAACTTTACGGAGGTGCATACAAGCATTTGTAAAACTTAACATAATTGGAAATGGGGCTAAGTTATTGTATTAAGGTAAGGACACAAACTTTGTTTCCTTAAAAAATGTTGTTTAGTATTTTTTTTGGATGCCTTTTCTTTCTGTACTTTCTTTTGATCTCTCCTTCTCTCCGATCCACATTTTTTTCTCTTTTTTTGCCATCATTCCTCTCATCCAATCATCGAATTCCATCTCTCATATTGGTGTCTTGGTCCTGGTCCACAGCCATGATAACATCTTGGATAACTAAAGACGTAGTTAATGGGAAAAAACGTGGGAAAAATGTGGGATATTTTTTTAAATCCTTTATATCCTTCTATAGTTCATCCAGAGCTAAGTTTGAGATTTGTGATAAGAACATCTAAATTGCTCAATAACCAATCTGTATAAAAAGAAATACCAATATATAATATCCTGCAGGAGATGTAAAATTAATCCCACTTCCCTGTGTTTCCTCTTGGCTTTGAGATACACAATGTACTTTTAGGTGTACAAACCTCTGGCATTTGACTCCGCTGCTAGCCCCTGCTGTGTTCTGTATGTGCTGGTCAAGGTTGTGCTGGTACTGGCCACCTCCACTATAGTCAGCCACTTCATTTATGTTCTAGTGCATACCCTGGCAGGTAGCTCAGTGCCTCGTGTCCTCATCACACGTTGTCTCTTGTTGTGAAGTGGCAGCCCCTGTGAATTTCTGTACCACAGTTCTGTAATCCTGTGTCAAAAGTCCATCCGTGTATCATGTGCTATGACCTAGACATGCTTACTATAATGTTTGGACACCTTCTTATGCCTTTTTGATGCCATCATAATTTCCCTGTTTATTTCTTTTTTTCCTCTAGACTGGGCCTTTGGTCCTAAAGCTAAAGTAGTGAACACACATGGACACTGTGGAGGAAGACCAGACAATGAAGCAGAAGAAGGAGGGATGATGAGTGAAGAAATGTAGACTGGAGTATAGCGAGTCAATTTACTCCCAGGGTTCCAAGGAGGTTCTACATCTACAAAACTAAAATGGGGTCCACTCTGAATTTAAAAAAAAAAAAAAAAGATTTTGCCCTTGTCATGAATATTAACTACAATACCGTTATTTACATCACTATGAGCTTTAGTAAATTAAATCCAAATCTATTCTTTCCTTTTCCCCTGATTTGAATATATTTTATAGGTTAAACATTTTAAAGGTGCAATAAGTTTTGCATTTGATTTCTCAAGAAAGCCAGACATTTTCTCAGACATTGTATGATGATGAGACTTAAGCAGTGATTTGACCCCTGTACAACATGCCTGATCTGCAATCTACAGTTAGGCAATATGCAATGTCCTCCTTATTATAATTTTTAATTGAAATCCAGCTCTAACTGCTGCTCCAGAAAGCAAGATACGCTTGGCTTTTCTATTGTCCAGGGCAGATAATCATCACACTGTGATATAGTACATGTAATTCATGCTACATGATCTATATAACACTGGAATGATGATTTAAAATGCAGTGTTCCATTATTCAGTTCTATGAAACAACTGTTCTGTGAAATTTCTAACAATGAGAATTCAAAAAAAAGTTTACAGACCCTGTATTTCTCTGGATTAGTGTTAGAATTTGTAGCACTCTATAGAGCAAATATTCTAGATTTATGTAATACACTTTCACGTCTATGTAAAAATCATTATCTATGTAACAGATGCTTGATTAGGTTCCTCAGTAAACAAATACTCTGACTCATCATGTTGTGTCTGAATTACCTCTTTATCCACTACTAATGCCCTGAAAGCCATACAGCTTACGGTTTTATAGTCAGGGTCAAGTAAGGTGGCCAATGGTAATTAAAGCTGGATACATATCACAGACTTTATGTGGCTATGCATGAATGCATGGAAATTACATCATCAGATCAAATGTGCAATGTGTGAGAGATTGCAAATGGTTATTTTTTTGTATTGTTACCTTGCTTTCCTGACATTTACAGTTAGGTCTGTCTTCTCTGCAGAATGCATAACAATATATTTGAGTTCATATATGCACATCTGGGCAGATCTTTCCATTCATCTATATGTGCATGTATTGTTTATGGTCATAATCTTCACTAATAGTGCTAGTTAGCAGGCTAACATGACAGCCAACATGACAGGTTTTCTGACAAGTCATATTCATAACCTTCACTGTTAATGCTAGCTTGATAGTTAGCATTATCTAGCCTGACAACATTTCTGTTTGGATTTGTCACTTTCATAAATGTTTGTTATCTTCCCTCTAATACTAGCTAGCTTATTAGAATAAAGTAACTTGGCAAATGAATAAAATGATTTTAAGTCATATTCCTAAATGTCAATAACCTTTACTGCTAGTTCTAGCTGGATAGCTAACATTATCTAACCTGACAGGATTTTTATTTGGATTTAATTGCTAATACTAGCTAGCTTACAGGAATAAGCTAACCCTGGCAGATGAATAAAATGATTTTAAGTCATACTCTTACATGTCAGTAACCTTTACTGCTGTTTTTCGCTGGATAGCTAACATTATCTAACCTGACAGGTTTTTTATTTGGATTTGTCATATTCATAAATGTTCATTATTTCCCTTGTTGATATTAGCTAGTTTACTAGAATAAGCTAACCTGAAAGAGTAATAAAAAATTATATTCATGTATTAATCATTTCCCCTGCCAATTTTAGCTAACTAGCTAACGTGAGCTAATCTGACAGGATTTCTGAGAGGATTGTCAGTCTTATTTATGTTCATAATCTTCACTGGTAATGCTAGTCTGCTGGCTAATATAAGATAACCTGGAAACAGATTTGCATTTTTAGGCTTGTAATCACATCCCTCTTTAAGGGACGACATTAAGTTGACATTTAAAAAAAAATCTTTTGCTGTAATCACTGGTTTCAACAGCATTTGTTATGATTGGGCATTTAATGACATGAGATGCAAAAAAACCTATTTTATACTGAATAATACCATCTGAAACACTAATTGAAGCACTTAATACCCAACTAAATACCTAATATCAAATGTTGAAATATCAGTAACATGCTTAGTGTAATGTTCTGTTGGCTATGCATTTCAGACTATAATCTGTAAATCCAAGGTGCTAATCTGTATCTGTTGAAGGATAATAACTTTGACATTGAGAGTCTTAGCCAATTTCAACAGTGGACATGGTACAGTATAGGCAGTGCTGTATAAGCACTGAGCCATTTTTATTTATTAGAGTCTTTTTATTTATTTATATATGGATCTAAACTAAAGTAGAAAAGAAAGAAAGCAAATGAAGAAGAGAGGATGCTTATTATGCTGTTTATCCTAGAGGGATGACATCATAAGTGGACTGTATTTCATTCATGAGGTATGTACTATACTACAGTTCCAGTTGGTCTTTTCCTGAATATTTTCATAGTCATCTAATACCCTTTTTCCGCTTAATGATAAAATATGCAAACAGTCCAGTGCTGTGAAGGAACGGTGGTCAGTAGAGGTCACTCTGATCTCCACACCCTCGTTCAACACCATGGCAGGTCCTCTTGAACCTTCAGATCTCAAGCCTCCAAGCGAGGATGAGGTGTTTTTTAAGAACTACATCCCACCAGCTCGAGATGCCATCCATATGCCTATCCATGTGTTTTATATGGTACTGGCCACCATTGTCATAGTCATGACCCTCTACGCCATCATTGGTCACCTCATCAAAGACCTACTCCATGATTTAGCAGGTAACATCAGGATTTTTTTATTTTTATTTTTGCATTCATTGTGCTATCATTTATACATTCTTAAAAAA
Source organism: Pangasius djambal (assembly GCA_022985145.1). Lineage (NCBI taxonomy): Eukaryota > Metazoa > Chordata > Actinopteri > Siluriformes > Pangasiidae > Pangasius > Pangasius djambal. The sequence goes on along the minus strand of CM040995.1, from coordinate 12,906,849 downwards.
ATGGTGCCAAAAAAGATTGGTTCTTTGAGCTAATGCCATAGAAGAACCATTTTAGGTTTCCTAAAGAACCTTTTAATTACTGGCTATTTAACCATTTCTGTTGGTGCTACAGAGAAATATATATATATAAAAAAACATAAATGTTACAGTTATGTGAAAGGATCTTGGTTATTTACCAAGATTCAGTTTACTGTGGAAACAAAAAGTGGCTGAAAATCATGGAACAGAAGTTTCTTTAGGTAAGTATAAATGATTCTTTAATAGCAGCGGTCTAAAGAACCATTATTTCTGGCATTTTATTTTAAAGATTGTACTATCACTGTTACACAATGTCACTATTTGTATCTGTATCTGTTTAGTGCTTCAAATATTCTTCTATCTGTATTTAAACCCAAAGTGAGTGTGGCCTTTTTTTAAAAATTAAACCTGAACCCTACCATGAATCCCCTGGAAACACTGTGAAATACTTGAAAATTGGTAGAAATGCCAACACTGTCACCATGTCATAAATAAATGCTATAAATGCATCAAGTAATGCGGTCTTTCTTTGTCCCACAAACTTCATATCTGTGCGCTCGCTCACCCTCACACAAAACTAAATACTTCCCTCTTGTGCCTTTTTTTATGTTCCACAAGATCCCAGTCCCAGTCTCTACTCTCAACCAGATGCCCTATGAACCTTTCTGGCAAGCTTTCTAAAAAAAAAAATGAGTAGTGCACCTACTATTTGTATCTGTATTTGTTTTAGAACACATTATCTGATGTATTCATATTTTTCCCTTATTTGAAGTGTATGTACATGCATGTGTCATTCATATTTATTGGTTCATTCATAGTTTGACTGGTTGGTGACTAGAGTTTGCATCAACACTGGTACTTATTACAACTTCTGTATTATTTGTATTGATTCTGTTGGTTCTTGCTACAGCTATCCGGCTAACCCAGGATAGGCTCCTGAAAGCCTGACCAGAATAATGCGCACACTGAAGATGAAACGTATATCATAAGCATTTTCACCGTGTCATTCCTAATCATTGTAGTTCCTCATTGCATACTGGTATGGATTAGTCATCTTGAAGTCTAACAAAGTAATTGTGGTCATAAACAGGACTATTCTTGTTCTAAATTAGCACTCAGGGCTTCAGTATTAACCTCCAAAACGACTCGTAGTAATCAGCCATCTGTCTCTTCCATCAGACTGGTTGTTTGGTGAGCAGCCAGAGGAGGTGGAGATAAACTTCTTGGAGGCGAGGGATAAGTTCATGGCGGACTGGTGCCCAGAAACGAGCCCTGAGCTGGAGGAGCTGGCCAGAGCTGAGCAGATCAAAGTGGTCATGGAGAGCAGCAGCCACACTCCAGCTATCTGGGTCATTTCAGATGGGAGCGAAACACGTCCTCCACGTGCTGGACCACGTGTGGCGTTTCATAAAAACACATGAGCTAACTTTTATACATACATACAGTACTGTGCAAAAGTTTTAGGCACATGCAAGCAATGCTGTAAAGAAAAGATGCTTTCAAAATAATGAAATTAAATGTTTCTACATTTAAAGAAAAATACTATAAAGAGCAGTCAACTAACAAAGTCAATATTTGGTGTGGCAACACTTTCCTTTTTTTTTTTTTTTTTTTTTTTAAATAAATAGTGGTCTCAGCTACAGTTTTTGCAGTTTTATAAGGAAATTATCTGGTAAGTTTTACTCACCATCTTGATGAATCTGCTACAGTTCTTCTGGAGACTTTGACTGTCACACCTTCATTGTGTTTTTTTTTTGTCTGCAAAGTGTTTGTCTGTTACATAATATGTTGTTTTCTTTACTGACATACAAACATTTTTCTATGACATTTAATTTTTGTTGGAAAAGTAGTGGTAAGTAAGTTTGGAAATATAAAATGTTTTTACTGACTCAATAATTCAGAAGTCATAAAATGAACATCTCTGCCCAAAATATGTACCCAAAAATAGCATGCCCAAAAATAAGACTTTTGCTCAGTACTGTATGTATATTCCTATACATTCTAAAAATGTTCTATACTTTCTGAAGTAAACAGTTATTTGTATAGGCTACAGCAATATTCTTACATTAATGTTATGTCTGATACTGTATGCATTGTACTCATCTACAGTATGTAACACCTAGAACTATACTATATATACTATAGTATAGTTCTATACTATAACTTACTTGTGTTATAGAGTATATTAGCACATATTAGGTATATTAGAGTGTGTTAGTACAAGCATTACAAGCATTATATTAGAGTATGTTAGCACAAGCACTACAAGCATTAGCATTAGTGCTAACATAATATGTAAACACATACTGGCAACATTTTTATTTACAGTTTTATTTTTTACATTTCCTATTTAGCAACCTAACCTCCTAACCTCCTTGTGTTGTAATGTTACAATGTTTCCACTACAGTGTTAGATTGTTGTAGTTTGATATAGTGTAGTGTACATTGTTGTTGTGTCATATGTGTTAATATATATATATATATATATATATATATATATATATATATATATACACTGCCCTCCAAAAGTTTGGAAACTTTTTTTTTCAAAAATATCAGCATAAATCCTCTTTAGTTAGTGACCATTTTGCATTGATAATAAGGGACAACACTAGGCATCCGAGCAGTCAGTTTATTCAAACATTGACTTGATATATTACTCCAAGCCTCCTGGAGGATTGCCCAAAGATGATTCACACTGGTTGGACACTTCTTACGGACATCACGGTCCAGTTCCTCCCATAGCAG